>CAJQZJ010000753.1:285068-302608 GCA_907164525.1 Lophiomys imhausi | reverse complement strand
CTGGCCCCCATAGTGGTGTAGCCATAGCATAATGCAAAAATGCATTCAGTCTAACTTCCAAAGTCCACATAGTCTATAACAGTCTCAATTTTGTTTAAAAGTCAAAAGTTCAATGTCTCTTTTGAAATTCATTCAGTCTGTTAACTGAAATCCCTTACAAAGTCAAAATAAAAAAGCAGACCACATAGTTCCAATATATTGACAACCAAGCTTAGACAGTGAAGAATGCTATAAAAACTGAAAATTGAAAATGATGTAATTAAATAAGGCCATGTTCCAGACCCAGCAAGCAGGAGAACTTGGCAACTTTAGCCAGGTGGTGGTTCTGGCTTTAGAGTCAAGGTTAGAAGAAAGGAGTTATGGAACCTCTATCATTGATAAGATAACTAAGGAAAGTTGTTGATTCTAGATGTGTGGCAGGGGTGTTCCTGCATGAAGATAGAAGGCAGTTATGGAATTTCCCTTCTTCTAACCAAAGAAAATCAATGGATTCAGGTATGTGGCAGGGGTGTCTCTGCACGGAGCCCCAGAGAGGCTCTGAACAGTCATGTACGAAACTGTGAAGATGAAACCTGTATTGGCTCAGAAACTCCAAGATGATGTTAGAGTTGACAGATCCATGGACTACATGCTGAGGATAACGTCTAACAGGAAGTGGAAACAGTTCAAGTGAGAAAAATGTGTTGCAGTCAGCAAAACTGAAAAGAGTTGGAGATCCTAGGAACATTTTGACATCACACATGGAGATACAAAGTTTGGGGGTTGCCAAACAGCTTTTCAGTCTTGCTTTGGTGCATTATTTCCTCATTGTTAAAACTTTCCTAAGTTTTAGAATAATAATGTATATCCCATGCCATGCTGTTTGGACATATATAATTTGATTTTTTGATTTTAATTTTATAGGATATTACAGTTAAGAGACTGCATGAATCCCAGGAGATACTTTAACCTTTGACTTTTAAACATTACTGAGACTGTGATAAACTAAGGTGACTTTCAAAGTTGGAGTGAATGCATTTTGTATTATGTTTTGGCTACAAGTCAATGGGGGCCAGGTAGTGGAACACGATGGTTTGAATAGGTATGGCCCAGACAGACTCATGTGTTTGAATGCTTGGCCCATACAAGTTCTACCTGGTTTTATTACACAAATATTTGATAGTATTTAGATCAATCTTCCCTATTTTTGCAATTCTTTTTTTAGCAACTTAATAAAGTATTTGTCACATCTCCAAACTGTAAGTGTGCATACATTTTAAAAATCCTTAACTTTAAGTGAACTAGTCAAAATAAAGATGTGATACTGGTTATTTTCATTTATCCAGATTAACTTGTCTAGAGAAATAACTTAAAATATTTGAGAATAAAAGCTGTATAGATAACCACACTTTATACAAGTGCAATGACATGAATATTGGCACACTGTTATTACATTTATTAGTTTTAGAGTCTCAACAAAAATTAAAAACATTGAAAAATTGTGTGTTAGTTTACATAATTAATTTGGGGATTCATATAAAAAGTATGACTTACTCAAGTTTTGGCTTATTGGTTAATATTACACCAAGTATTAGAAATAAATTCTTCTATTAATATTATCAGTTATTGTTTTTCCAAAGCAATCCCTAAATGAAAGCTTTCCTTCTGAAAATATAAATTCTCTACTTAATTCAGCTATCAAGAATATCAAGTAAGCATTGAAAAAATTGAAAAGTCAATTTAGCATCAGAAATTGACTACAAGAATGAAACATAAACACAGATGTGTTTGGGAACACATCCATGATACCTGTCTGCTCTCTTTAATGGATCACTGACCATATTCCTGTATTACTGCATTGTATGGCGGATCATTCCTACTTCAGTGTTTGTTCTGTCTTATGCCCCTAGAAATTTTTATCTAACAAATTAATCAGTGAGCACAAATAGTACCCGCTGTCAATGAGAAACTATCTGTGGTCATATAAGATGTGTCTATTATTAATGGTGTTTTGCTGGTTATTGCAATTAGGCATGTGAAGAATTTTCAAAAATCTCTCTTGATGATTAATTTCTTAGATTTCAAACCCTCCTGTCTTCTTTATAAATGGGGATGGTCTAAGATTTATAGATGCTGAGTAATTTCTCCAGTTTCACAAACAAAAGATGGCAACAATGGAAATGGGTGTCATTCTTAATGCCCTTGCCATCAGATCTTAAGAGAAAAGGTATTGCATTGTCAAACAAAGCAACCCAGAAAAGTTCCACCTCAGCAACACCTCCAACATAGCCCAATCAATAATTCTTTAAATATTCTACTAAGGTAATCAAAGAAATGAGCGAAATTCTTTTACAGAACCAGTTACCAGACTTGTGGAGCTTCTTTAAAGATTCGGAATTTTAAGTTGATACATATGTCATATAACATATGTCATATAACATCCTAAAGCTGTCTGTTATTTCTTTTAATGAAAGTGTAATGTGTAAAACTACTTACTACAGAAGAGAAATCTGTCGTTTATGTAATAGTTCTGTGTCCTCTACCTGTCACTCTTAGAGAGTAAAGATTGTAATTTCTTGAAAACAAAGCTTAGCAGTTAAAGATATTTTTTTCTTAAGTTACAGAAAATTCTAAGCATCTCCTATGGTCAGGATATAAATCTACAGTTTCATGGAAAGAAAGAATAAAAGATTTTCAAAAGGCAGGAAGATCTCTGTGAGTTTGAGTTCAGCCTGGTACACAAAGTGAGTACAGGACATCCAGGGCACTGTTACAGAGAAACTTTGTCTCAAAAACAAAAAATGTAAAGACTCAAATGCCTTTATATATGCATTTAGCCTCAGTACCTTCAGATATACCATGATAATGCGAAGTTAGATTATAATGCTATTACAATGGTTAGAACATGATAACATTCTTATATTTGAAACAGTTGTCCCTTATGTATTTGTCAGGAATTGCATTACCCTCAGAGTGTTTATATTCTACTGGCAAGATATATGACTGCTAAATCATATTTATTAAATGTAAATTGTCTACTTTATTAGATCACTAGATATCAAGTCAATATAGATGATTCCCAGAGGAAAACACCAGAGGAAAAATGAACTTCCTTTTATTTATTTTTTACTTAATTAATTAATTTATTGCTTCAGGTTACATCTCCATCATAGTGTCTTCTTTCCACCCTTCCCAGTCCCGCCCTCCCATCCTCTACACCCTAACCCTTCCACCCCAATCCTCTGGAGTGGAGTGTCCCTACGTAACAGTCCCCCACCCCAGTTCAGTAGTCAAATGAGGGCCAAGAGCCTCCTCATACACTGGAGGCCTACAAGGCAGCACCACCAGGGAAAAGTGTCTCAATGACAGGGAGAGAAAACAAACAAACAAACAAAAAGTCTATGTACATGTTCCCTTTGGTGTGTTGGTTGTAGTATAGATATCCTGTACTATATGGCTAAAATCCAACTATAAGTGAGTAGATGCCATGTGCATCCTTCTGAGTCTGGGTTAGCTCACTCAGGATGAGCTTCTCTAGTTCCACCCATTTGGCTGCAAATTGCATGATTTTGTTGTTTCTGATGACTGAGTAGTATTCCATTGGGTAGATGTACCATAGTTTTTTAATCCATTCTGCAGTTGAGGAACATCTGGGTTGTTTCCAGTTTCTAGCTATTACAAATAAGGCTGCTATAAACATAGATGAGGCAACTTCCTTGTGATTTGGTGAGGAGTCATTTTGATGTATACCCAGAAGTGGTATGGCTGGGTCCCGAGGCAGAGCTTTTCCAAGTTTTCCAAGATATCGCCAGACTGACCTCCATACTGGTTGCACAAGCCTGCATTCCCACCAGCAATGGAGGAGTGTTCCCCTTTCTCCACACCCTCCCCAGCATGTACTGTCATTTGAGCTTTTGATCTTAGCCATTCTAACAGGTGTGAGATGGAATCTTAGAGTAGTCTTGAGTTGCATTTCTCTGATGATTAAGGATGCTGAGCATTTCTTCAAGTGTCTCTTAGCCTTTTGGAATTCCTCCTTTGTGAATTCTCTGTTTAGCTCTTTTCCCCATTTTTTGATTGGATTATTTGGTTTCTTGGCATTTAATTTCTTGAGTTCTTTGTAAAATTTGGATATTAGGCCTTTGTCAGATGTGGGGTTGGTGAAGATTTTTTTCCCAAACTGTAAGCTGCCATTTTGTTGGAATGACAGTGTCTTTTGCCTTACAGAAGCTTTTCTGTTTCATGAGGTCCCATTTATTGATTGTTGGTCTTATGTCCTGAGCTGTTGATGTTCTGTTCAGGAAGTTGTCACCTGTGCCAATGATTTTGAGGGTTATAGCTAAATCAATCCTGTACAAAACAAACAAACAAACAAAAAAAAACAAAAAACAACAAAACAAAAAACAACAAAACAAAAAAAACCACACATCTGGAGGTATCACCATCCCACATTTCAAGCTGTACTACAGAGCAATAGTAGTAAAAACAGCATGGTACTGGTATAGAAACAGACAGTGGGTCAGTGGAATTGAATTGAAGACCCAGAAATGAACCCACACACTTATGGTCACCTAATTTTTGACAAAGAAGCCAAAACTGCACAATGGAAAAAGGACAGCATCTTCAACAAATGGTGCTGTTCCAACTGGATGTCCACTTGTAAAAGAATGAAATTAGACCCATACTTATCACCTTGTACAAAACTTAAGACCAAATGGATCAAAGACCTTAACATAAGCCCAGTCACACTAAATCTACTAGAAGAGAAAGTGGGAAAAACCCTTGAAAACTTCTTCCTTTTAAAATTGTTTTATTCTATTATAAAGCTTGAGTACAGCCCTCATCCCATTCCTCTTCTGAGGAAATAAAAACCACATTTATAGTACATAATTTAAAAGAATAAAATTTAACACTTGCTGTATAATATGTATTTTATAGAATGAGACAATAATATGTAAGTAAAACACTTGGTATAAGTAATTTGCAAGTATTAGCTCTATTATACTACTATAATTATTATTGCAGATAAAACTATTTAGACAGTTATTTGATACCATTTTTGAGGAACCTACCTGAGTTATGATTTTTAACTGTTCTTGAAAAGATTAAACATATGATTTAGACATGTAATCTATATATAAATTATATATATATAATAAACAACATATACTATCTATATGTCAATGATATGAAATATATACTAATTACATAAAATATTATTTGGTGTTAGTAGGAAAGTCTGATATATAAAATTATTATGCACACAACAATATTTAATTATAAGCATCATTGATGAGTGGTATTAAGAATATGGTGCCACTCAATTATTTATATCATTTGTCCTATTTGAATCTTATTATGACCACACTAATTTTCATAATGTGATGTTTCTGATTTTTATTTAAATTACTAGAAATGTAGCACATACAAAGAAAAATTATTACTTATCTGTAGAAAAACACATTTTTAATCTATCAGAGATGCCCATTATGTCAAATAAGAAATTGAATCTCATTATCTTCTTATCAATCATCAGCAATACCAACAGTTGTCATACTGAGTATTTATATAGATTAATCAAATCACTGATACCTTTAATATTGTGTTAAAATTAAAATTCATGTACATAATAAATTGTAACAATATACATTGGAAACACATTTTATATTGTATTCTTTATCAGTGTTACATGCTATATAGTTTAAAATAGATTTAGCTACTTTAAATTGTGTAATGTTTATTTAGAGTCCTCAGTGGTACTGCCTTGTAGGTCCCCAGTGTATGAGGAGGCTGTTGACCCTCATATGACTGCTGAACTGGGGTGAGGGACTGTTATGTAGGAACACTCCACTCCAGAGGAGTGGGATGGAAGGGTTAGGGGGTATAGGGTGGGAGGGCGGGGCTGGGAAGGGGGGAAAGAGCACAATATGATGGATATATAACCTGAAGCAACAAGTAAATAGATCTATTTATTAAAAAAAAGGTTATAAGGAATTTTACCAAGGCAATAAATTTTGATTTCCACATGGGCTGAAATGCAACAGTAAAAGAAAAAAGATTACAATTTTTAAAATTTATTCTATTTATGTGTTTATGAGCTTATAAAACATGTCCGTAAAATCATGGTATAGATTGAAAACTAAAGTATGAAAACATCTCCTGATTGTTACAGACTATTAAATTAGTAAGAAACAGACATTAACCAATACACCCGCAAAGCCTTCGACCTAAAGATCTGCATGTGCAGAGTGTGCTGGGACCTTAGCCTAACAGAACTGTCATCAAAGAGATCATACAGACTTCAAACAGTAATTGATAGGAGCAGATGCAGAGCAGCACAACCAAACATTAGGTACAGCACTGGAAGTCTTGTGGCAGAATGGGAGGAGGGGTCAGAGGAACCAGTTTGGGATACAGTGCTAGAGTGAGGCCCACAGAATCAACTCACCTTGACTCAAGGGACCTCACAGAGATTCGGGAGCCTATGTGGATCTGACTTAAGTTCTCTGCATATATGTTATGGCTGAGTAGCATGGTGTTCTTGTGGAAAGCCTAACAGTGAGAGTGGAGGCTGTTGGGGTAGTGTTAAGCATTCTAAATGTTACTTAATTGGTCCTGTTTGCTGTCTGTTACTTATATTGATTCTTATTGGTTAAATAAAATGTCAAGGCCTGAGATTGGGCAAAGACAGAGAAAGGTGGAACTTCCTGGGATTAGAGCAGGAAGCCTGAGCTTAAGACAGAGAATTAAATGATTCCAGACAGCAGCAGGAGGAAGAAGAAGACACACGCCATGGGTTAGAAAAAAGAACCTCATTCCACATGGCCTGGAACATCGGCTAGTGTGGAGAATGGCAGTCCAAGAGGACATATGTATATATGGGGTCATATTTGGGTAATAGAATTGTGAGCTAGCTTAGATGGGCTAAGAATGCACAACTCAGGCCAAGGCTTGTTAAAATCCACATGGTGTCTCTGTGTACTCATTTATAATGGCAGATTAAAGATTAATAGCCACAAAAACAATTAATAGTAATATAAATACTGGTTAAATAGTTTAATTAGCCATATTTTTTTTAACAGGAGGCTGTCCCTGATTCCTTTGTCGACCTGTCAGACTCTTCTTCCTACTGGACTGCCTTGTCCACCCTTGTGATGGTATTGTGATGTGATGATGTCCATCTGGTCTTATTGTAGCTTGTTTTGCTGTGTTTTATAGATGTCTCTGTTCTTTTCTGAGGCCTGTTCTTTTCTGAGGGAAGGCACAGGGAGGTGTGGATCATGGGAAGAGTAGAGATGGGGGAAGAGAGTAGGGTGGGGAGAGAGAGGAAACTCTGGTTGGAATGCAATATCTAAGAAAAGAATATAAAAATAGTAATAAAAAAGAGTTATCAGTATTATTATGCAGCCATTGGGATGAGTAACATCTTTTAGAAAGCTCCAGTATTAAGGATCAAGTTGAAATAATACTATAGTTAATTTATTCATAAACCAAGAAGACTTCTGAACTTCTCATTCAGTGAGGCCTTTGCTTTAATCTGGGAATTTATATCTATTTTGAAAAATCCTAGATTTGGCTAAAGCTGCTAGAGATGGAGGAAGAGATTGACAGCTGGAGCCAGATAATCAGAGATATAGTGAGACATATCCACCCTCTTTTGTGCTCCATATTTATTACCTAAAACCTATTTGATGTCCATAAATAATTATTCTACATTAGCATCAATACTCTGTTACAAGAGTAATTATGCTGTTTGTAAAATAGTTTACATATAGAAGAATGTGTTTCAATTTACTTATTAAAATTGTGTCACCTAATATTTCCTTAACTCATATGAAGTGCAATCAATTTTCAACTTCTATTGTATATTGCCTCTTTTGTCTGCCACCATGGCAATCCATTGCATTGTTCAATATTGAAGTTCAAATAATTAATAAGTAAACTGAGATACAAAACACATTTTGCCTGAAACTCTATTCTTGTTTTGCTTGCATCACCTCAGGAAAGAAGGGAGCCAGCAAACACAATTCATGTCACCTCAATTTAAATGATCTCAGAAGAGCAATCACAAAAGTAGGTTTTTAATATTCTTGCACATGTTTAAACCATGGGTGGTATCTTGGATTTGTTTGAAACCTACAAATATTTAATAGTCTTCAAGTTCATTATCTCAAACTGAGCTTATTCAATTTAAATGTGGGCTAAATATCTGAGACGTGAATTTCAACTTGCCTGAAAACAGGAATCTTCTTGAAGGCTTTCCAAAATACATAGATATCTTGACTCAGGTCCAGAAAGATTGTGATTTTAATGTGAATTCAGTTTTGAGGATCACTAATTTGGGAACCATTCTTAGTGTCAAATCTCTCCTGCTATCACCCACCTCAAAATTAACTGTACACCTCTTCAATGGCAATTCTGTTAGGTTATGGCATAGTTAGTGATTAAGAACCAAAGGTAGCCCACTGAAGAAACAGAAATGCCATGGAGCTCAAGAACATGGATGATCTTGAATGTTGCAGTAAATTTGTTGAGCTTGCTATACAGAATGAAATCCCTTCAGATGATCTTGATGACATATGCTGAATTTCCATATGTATAACAACCATCTATGTGATGCTGATTTTGATCTTACCAGTATGTGGTTCACATTTTCACTAAGGAGAACCATTTTCACTTCAGTGAAAGACATACAATGCAGGGATCTTAGCTTCCCAAAGCAACAATATTGTGTACTAGGTTTACAGTGCCTTTTACCTTCTCAACACAATAATATACATTTTTCTATGTTTTGAAATAATTTTTCAAAAATATTCTACTCATGTGAATATAGATTATGACATCAGCATCTTTACCATCATTTCCCTCCTTTAAGAAAAACATACTCATGTAAGTAGCAAAAGCTCTACTGAGATAAATCACTTGATAATTAAAATTAAAGGTCTGAAAAGGTACCCACTTAATCAATCTTGATAAGCACTTAAAGTAATCATAACCTTGTTTTTGACCTATAAGCCATCACCCAAGATCATACTGTTCCAACTGGAACTTTGGCCAGGAGTCAGCCATGTTGATGAAATTTACACTTGTGAACTTTGACAGTAGAGACTTGACAAACACCTAGATTACCAGATCAAGAAATACATTAGCAAAACTAATGCTAGTATTAGTGGAAGTTTAATGTTGAAGTAAATAATAAATATTATTTCTTACGTGGATATTGAAGACACAACAGGATCAACTGAGAATGTGAGGTGAGATTCAGTGTAAGTTAAGAATTATCTTTCTCTCAGATTTGCTTTGGTATACATATGTGTTCCAATGGGTGGGCCTATGTGCATTCAGCATACATGCACGCATGGATGTCAGAGGTAAAGATCATACTCATTTTCAACCACATTTCTCCTTAGATGTGAAACTATGGGTCTCACTGAACCTGAAGCTTACTCAAGTGGAAAGGCTAGCTGGCAGTAGAGCTCTAGAGTTTTTCCTATTTCTTCCTGCTCCCCACCTGGACTGCAGGTATAGGATACCCCTTCTTTTATCATAAGTTCAGGGAATGAAAACTCAAGTTCTTATGTATGTGTGTGTGTGTATGTGTGTGTGTGTGTGTTTTAGTAGCAAGTATTTTACTAACTAATCCAGCTTTGTACTAGTTCATTTTCTTTAAATACTCCAGATTTCACTTTTCTTTAAGTCCAGTGTTTTGATTCATTTTGCTTATAAACCCATATTAAGGGAATGGAGCAAAGATGTCTGGATGGTCTTTAGGTAGCAAGTTACACTTATACTTCACTTATACCACTGAAGTTTATTGTATGTCAAGTGAAAAACCTGACTCTGAAAATCTACTTTTCAAAGATAATTGTCCTTGGACTTCATCTGGAAGTGATAGTGCTATTGCTTTCCTTAAGTAATTTCAGAATTTGATATTCTGAAGCTTTTCACTGACTTACATATAAACATATTAATAAACTAAAAGTAGAATCCAGCCCAGTAATGTCTATGAACTGTTTTGACATGTTTAGCCCAATGTACAGAGGCAAATATACTAAGCTTCAGAGTTGCACTTAATCATGTGTATTGCATTTCCAGATACATAGTTGTTACAGTCAAATTCAGGCACTTTTCTCTTATCCAATGAAACATTTCAAAGCTCATTAACACATCAGTGTCTACATAATTACAATTTTACTTGGCATAGCATTTTCCTGTTGATTGCAGGGTGGAGAATAGTTCCCTTTGGTGCCTTTCTCTCTCATCTGGAGCGAAGAACCTAACTGCTGTGACCACTTATGAGACGCACTTGGCACACATGGAGAGCCCAGATGGAGATGGCTCCAGTGTGCTTGCAGAGACAGCATATGGAGCTCTGACTGACTTCTGGGTTGGCTCCTCACACACCTCTTGAACATCTCTGGTATTAATACATTAAACAGCTGTGGATTTCCTTGTTGGATTAATTTCAACTAATACATATTAATAACTATCCTATCTTTTGTGATTATTGATGAAAAACTTACACACTCCTGAAAATTTGAGAGGTAGTAGAATATTAATATGTCAGTGTATGGTATAATCAGGTCACAGTCACATATTAAATGATTTCTTGCCAAAGTACAATATCAAATTTCATGTTTTCTTGGGCTTCACACTTCTGGTTACTTTACCTTTTATACAAATTAACATCGGCAATTATACAATATTAACATTGGAGAGTATTTTCAGTTTGTAAACAGATACTTTGCTTATAATTCTATAGTTCTACTTATTATATATAAATTATCCAGTATAATGACTAAATAGTTCTAATAGTTCTTAAGGGTCAGGCTTTGAGTTGGGCATGGCAGTGTAGGATAATGCTTCTAGGTCACACGAGGATAAAAGGGGAGGAGCAGAGTTCAATGCCAGCATAAGCCACGGAGCAGGACACTGATTTTGCAATTGCAGTCTTTGTAGGCATAGCATATGGTAGCTTGTGCAATTAGACTTCATAAGTTCACATTCTCAGCAAGAAAAAAAAGGTTTTAAATAAAAGAAGTTTACATTATAAATAATTTTAGCTCCAGGAAAAGCTCATAAGACATTTTGGGCAAATAATTTTTCTAGGATATGAATAAGATGTTTCAATTATATACCAATCTATATCTAAATGCACAACTCCAAGTTTACTAGATAACAACATTTGATTATTCTATATATGAAAGTTAGCTTATAGCCCATTTATATAAATATAAAGTTGAATTCATCTACACACACACATTGATAGATAGAGATTTTTAATCATTATGGTATGCCATGTGTTTGATTTTAATGTCAACTATTCTATAGCATAAATTTTTCAGAATTGGTGTGATATTATGGCTTTGTATATAATCTATTTTTTTCCGTTTTTCACTCTCCTGTTTTGGATACATAAGTTGACAGGCCAATCACACATGAATCATACTTTAATTAAAACTCAAGTATTTTCTAAATTCATATATCTGGATTAAGCAAATTCAGCATCTCTTCTGTCTTCAAGATCAAAACCAAGGCACTCGATTATAGATTCTTACTAATACAACCTCTACAATTAAAATCATTGTTTCAAATCAAAGGGTTTTACTGCTTTACTGACTTATTCTGCCAGCTGTCATTAAGTAAGATGGAAATTATGACTTGCTTTCTCAATCTTGGCACAACATTGATAACAATAATTGTGCTCTGAAGTTGGTTTAGCTAAATACCACATTTCTTGTTACCCCATGATATTTAGCAATTCATAGGTTCATAACACCTACAAAATTGTTTCTCTTATTTTAGATTGTCTAATATTATTGCAAACATCATATCACTTATTATTCCTCAAGCATGCCAAGGTCTTTCCTTATAGTTTAGCTCATTAAGATTCTTCTGTATTTTAAGAAAAAGTTTTTTTTATTTTTTGTTTTTACTAGATTCCAATGAGAATAGTTAAATCATTTTTTCTCTACTGGCGTTTACATACATTCCCCTCAATACCCTTCATTTCATTGGTGTCTTCTTTCTTCAAGTTACATCTCCATCACAGCCCTCTCCCTCCACCCCTCCCAGCCCCACCCTCCCACCCTCTTACCTTTCCCCCAGAATGCATAATTCTTTTTTTTTTCAGTCCAACAAATGGTTCTTTCTTTTATAACAATAAATACAGTACAAAACAACTGAAATAAATAGACCACAATTATGAGAGTTATATGGCTTAGCATACATTCTCAATATCCAGTCCATATGTATTTGGCCCCTGACTTTAACATTCTACTATCTATCTCCATGAGTTTAAAGTTCTCTATCTAACTCAGCTTTCATACTAACTTGCCTCACAATTTTAAAAACATCTTCTTAGATCCAGAACGCCCTCTTGATTCCTAATCAACTCAAAGTTTAACTATGAGACTCTAGCTACCTATTCTTCAACCACCACAGAGACATGAGAGGGATAAATATATCTGATTATATAGGAAGTGCAGGGCCTGCAGCTTCCAAAACTAAGAAATGACATACCAGTGGCTGCCTCGACAGTTCCCATTTTCTCTCCATACATTACAGCATCAATCTTCAGCTGTTTGGCACAGTTTCTCTGAAAGACATTGATTGTAGAGCAGGAATTATGAAGGACTTACCTACCCTGTCTTGACAGAGCTAGGATGTCGACTTATCTGCTTCCAAGTTTTGTCCTTTTTGGACAGCAGTCTGTCTGCAGTTGAAGCAAGGGTTTTTTGTTTGTTTGTTTTGTTTTGTTTTGCCAAGAGATAGGCTTGTCACTAATTCAACCATCTCACACTGGAGATTCTTCGATGCTCATCTTCTACTTAGAGTGGAATAGGGGAAGCTATCAGGAGCTGGCATGTCTCGATATCAAAAAAAATCTTATTTTAAGAAAACATCTTTGAATGCCATACTCTGCAGATCTCTTGGGGTTTTTGAGGACGCCCTATCTATCTCTTATGTTTAGATAAGCAAATATTGCTGTCTCTTAACAACTTGATTTCTGAGTAGCTTAGAAAATAACTGTGATAGACTGTCATAGTAACTAACAAAATGACACGCTTGCATGACTGTTAGTTTGTATTTCTTAATTATCCTAAACAGTTTAAGATGGTTGGTAGCAAAAGGCCAAAGCTTCACATTTCCTTTTTAAACATTACTAGGTACAATGCCTTTAAGAAGGGTTACTTTTAATTTTGTAACAATATACAAAGATCAATACCAATGTGGCCGAGTACACTCTTAATTTTGTATCAATATACTAAGATCAGTACCGATGTAGTCCAATACAATCTTAATTTTGTATTAATATACAATGAACAATACCAATTTAGCCTAATATAGTATTAATTTTGTATCAATATACAGAGGTATAAGGGCTTATTCAATAATCTGTCCTTTTTTCTTGATGTTTCCTATACTATGTCTTTGTCCCATTTTTTTCTCAAGTCTATTCACTCTTACATAGGAGAGAAAGAAGGATACAGAAAAGAAAAAGAGAAGTCCCTAGGTCTAACCTCCAAAACCCATTTAACAAAACCATTTAACAGCTTGAAGTCTCTTCCCCTAAATGACAAAATTTTCTGTTATCCATTGAATAACCAAAGGGCCTGGGACGTCGCTCTCATATATGACTTCCTGCTGATTTGGGACGTAGTAAACCTGTTTGGGCCCAAATAGGGATGGAAAAATTGTTACAAATGTTAATAGAATCATTTGATGTTCAATCCTTTTGTGCTCAGCTATTTAGATGTCGTAAGAAGTTTGTAGACAGAAGCTGATCTTCAGGCCTTTACTGAAGTTCTGGCTGGAGCAGTCTGTGGAGCTGAACGATCTTAGTGATTTTGAGTAGTGGCTGTAGACTTTTGAGGAAACAGCTATTGAGGGAGTCTGCAAGGCTGGATTGTCTGGGCCGCTCGTCTTCTTCGGTGTCTGATCTGTTTTCTGCTGAGGTTTCCCTTGTCCAGTTGTCCCTGGATTCCTTGAATGGATGCTTTAAGTCTCCTGGAAAGATAAGAACAGAGCCCTGTCCTAATCCTAAATCTGGGGCAATTACCTTTTTTTTGGGGGGGGGGTCAGGTAATATTTTTCCTGGAGCAAATTTGTTTTTTTGACAATATATAAAGTGTTATCTTTCAATCTGGATTAAAGAAGAAATTATTTTGTTATTTCGGAGCTAAACAAACCTTTAGTGTATATATTTTGAGATCTCAAAGGACAATTTGTTTACATTGAGCATGCCTTTTGTATGTAGCTTTTAAACTTAGATCCTTCCAAATCCTATGTGCCTGTCTCTGCATACCAAGCATTGGGATGAAGACCTGTGGTTCCCAACTGAAGGGATTAAAGATGTGCTCCCCAGCCCAGGCAGATGCTAGAGTTCAAGGTCAGCCTGATGCAAAACAAACTCTACATAGGGTGTCTTCTTTCGATGAGAAAAGTTTTCACCTTTGTGTGAATTTGTTTTCCATTTGTTCTCTGTAAGCCATGCAGCATATCCTCCTCTTAAAAATGAGGAGGCGATTATTGATGTTTTAAAAAGATTTGCAAAATACTGAGTCATAATCCAACACAGGTATTAAGTAAGCAGTTTGACAACTAGAGACATGCCTTGGAAGATGAGAAGGCTCACTTTTCTTACAGAAGGGCCAAGTTTTTTCCCAGAATGAAGTTTGTGGGTTTACACAAACTGTAACTCCAGCTCCAGGGCAGTGTGACACCTCTATCATCAGATGGCTCATATCCACACAGAACATGTAAATGTGCTTTTTCAATCTTTAATAAGTTAAAAATAATATAATTTGAAATAAAGAAGTTTGGAATTAAACATTATCTTTGGAGATTTAGTATCTGACCTCTTAATAATAATTAACTTGACTAATCTTTTAGTAATGCTAAATCATGTGAATTTTAATGAACTCTCTCATTCCATATACACCGGAAAACTCGAATAAAATAACTCATTATCCTAGATTTATGTATGAGAGAAGTGACTCAGTGAGATAGTTAAAAATAATGTTGTACCCATTAAACAATTTAGAAATTTATTCAACAGGAAAAAGAAAAAAAAATCTGAACCAAAAGCCCATGGTATCCCACAAATGCAGATAATATTTACAGTCAGAAAAGTGGAAACATCATATAGACATATGTTGATTCAATGCACCTGGACATCTACCTTATGTACAGATATCTGCACAGCTACTATTAGATGTCAATTTCCTTATTGCCAATGAGTGTGTATTTCAGTAATGAAATGGATTTTTTTTTTTTTTTGGAGATGAATCCTTTAATCCAGCAAAACCAATATGAACAACAGAAAATACATTGCAACAAAACCTTACTGTATCTAGAAAAACAAAAACAAATCAATCAGTCAAACAAACAGGAACACTATTCTATCAAGACAACAAATTTTAGATTATAAACAATTCTACTACAATCAGACAATAAAAATATTAACTTACATTGACCAATTTATTGAGCATTAGTAAGGGTTACTTAGAAAAAAATAGCTTATAATATCAATGTAGATGGATGGATAGATAAATAGACAGACTAGATCAACACATAAGATAGAGAATTTTAATTTTTATATAAAGGAATGGCTTATATGTCCATGGGAGCTGGAAAGTCTGAATAAAACTTTAAAACATGCTTGTATAGAAATGGGAAATTATAACAAGAATTAGTATTGCACATGGAATCTAAAGGAAGTCTTTAGACAGAATTTCCCCTCTCAGAAGAGTGTTTATTCTCTCTTTAAGGTCTTCAGTTGATTAGATTAAGGTTTATTAATATTATGGGACATGATATACTTTATAAGTAATACATTTATTTAAATGTTTTTTTATTTAAATACTTTATTTTTTTTCCTCAAGTTACATCTCAGTAACAAACCCCTCCCTATTCCCCCTTCCTATCCCGCCCTTCCACCCTCTTTCCCCCAGAAGTTTCCCCTTTCAGTCCAACAGATGGTTCCTTCTCTTATAACATTAAGTATTATACAAAACAACAGATATAAATATGCCACATTTATGAGAGTTAAATGGCCCAGTATACCTTCCCAATGTCCAGTTTATACATATTTGGCCCCTGACTTTAACATTCTACTATCTAACCATCTCCATGAGTTTAAAGGTCTATATGTGACTCAACATTCATACTAACTTGCAACACACTTTTAAGAGTATCTTCTTAGATCTATAACACCCTCTTTATTCCTAAACAGTTCAAAATTTAACTATGAGACTCTAGCTATCTATTCTTCAACCACTTCGGAGACCTGAGAGGGATAAATATATCTGCTTATATAGGAAGTGCAGGGCCTGCAGCTTCCAAAACTAAGAAAAGACATACCAATGACTGCCTGGACAGTTCCCATTTTCTCTCCATATTTTCCTGCATCAGTCTTCAGCTTTTGGGCCCTGTTTCTCTGACAGACATTTGTTGTAGAGCAGGGATTATGAAGGACTTACCTACCCTGTCTTGGCAGAGTTAGGCTGTCGACTTCCCTGCTACCAAGTTTTGTCCTTTTTGGACAGCAGTCTGTCTGCAGTTGGTGCAAGGGGTTTTTTCATGCCAAGAGATAGGCTTGCCACTAATTCAACCATCTTACAGTGGAGCTTCTTCGATGCTTATCTTCTACTTGGAGTAGAATAGGGGGTGCTGTCAGGTGCTGATGTGTCTCGATATCAAAAAAAAGAAAAGAAAATCTTAATTTAAGATAACATATTTGAATGCCATATAATGCAGATCTCTTGGGGTGTCTGAAGATGCCCTATCTATCTCTTTTATTTGGATAAGCAAATGTTGCTTGTCTCTTAGCAACTTGATTACTGAGTAGTTTAGAGAATATCTGTGATAGACTGTCGTAGTAGCTAACAACGTGACATGTTTGCATGACTAGGAGTTTGTCTTACTTAACTATCCTAGACCGTTTTAGACGGTTGGTATCAAGAGGTCAGAGCTTCACATTTTATTTTTAAGTATCTCTAGGTATGATACCATTAGGAAGCGTTACCTTTAAATTTGTATCAATATACAAAGATCTATTCAATTGTGGTTAAATATACTCATAATTATGTATCAATATACAAAGATCAATGCCTACGTAGCCCAAAACAATCTTAAGATTATGTCCATATGCAAGGGTCGATACCATTGTGGCCAACTATAATCTTAATTTTGTATCAATATACAAAGATCAATACCGATGTAATCCAGTACAATCTTATTTTTGCACAATAAACAATGGTCAATACCACTTTAGCCAAAAAACTACTAATTTTGTATCAATATACAAAGGTATAAGGGCATATTCAATAATCTGCCCCTTCTTCTTGGACCTTCCTGTGCTATGTCTATATCACATTTTTCTCAAGCCCATGCGCTCCTACATAGGAGAGGAAGGATACAGAAAAGGAAAAGTAGGAAGTCCCTGGGGCTAACCTGCAAAACCCATTAAGACAGGACCATTTATCAGCTTGTAGTGTCTTCCCCTACATATCAGAGTTTTCAGTTATCCTTCAAATAACCAAAAAAAAAAAAAAAAA
>CAJQZJ010000753.1:211529-276651 GCA_907164525.1 Lophiomys imhausi | reverse complement strand
TTCACCCAGCTTAGCTGTTAGTTCACTAATATGAGCTGTCACAATTTTCTTTTTGAAAGCACTTAGTGCTATGAACTTTCCTCATAGCACAGCTTTCAATGTATCCCATAGGTTTGGGTATGTTGTGTCTTCATTGTCGTTGGATTTTAAGAAGTCTTTGATTTCCTTCCTTATTTCTTCCCTGACCCAGTGGTCATCCAGTAAGGAGCTGTTCAATTTCCATGTGTGTGTAGGCTTTCTGTTGATTCTTTAACTGTTGAAGACCAGCTTTATTCCGTGGTGGTTTGATAAGATAGAAGGTGTTATTTCAATTTTCTTGTATCTACTGAGACTATCTTTGTGACCAACTTTGTGGTCGATTTTGGAGAAGGTTCCATGGGGTGCTGAGAAAAAGATGTATTCCTTTGTGTTTGGGTGAAACGTTCTGTAGATATCTGTTAGGTCCATTTGTTTCATGATCTCTGTTAGACTCAATATTTCTCTGTTTGTCTTCTGTCTTGATGATCTGTCCTTTGTTGTGAGTGGGGTGTTGAAGTCTCCCACAACTAATGTGTTGTGATCGACGTGCACTTTAAGTTTTAGAAGTGTTTCTTTTACAAAAGTAGGTGCCTTTGTATTTGGGGCATAGATGTTCAGTATTGAGATTTCCTCTTGATGAATATTCCCTTTAATGAGTATATAGTGCCCTTCTTTGTCTTTCTTCATTAACTTCAGTTGGAAGTCTGTTTTGTTTGATATTAGGATGGCTCCTCCAGCTTGCTTCCTGGGTCCATTTACTTGGAAAACCTTTTCCCAGCCCTTTACTCTGAGGCAGTGTCTATCTTTTGTAGTGAGATGTGTCTCTTGTATACAGCATAAAGAAGGGTCTTGCTTGCGGATCCACTCTGTAAACCTATGTCTTTTTATTGGGGAGTTGAGTCCATTGATGTTGATGGATATTAGTGACCTGGGATTGTTATTTCCCATTAGTTTGGTATAGGCGGTGGTCCTGTTCCTCTTTTGGTTTAGTTGCTGATGGGTTTTCTATTCCCTTTGTTTTCTTGGGTGGAATTTTCTTCTCTGGGTTGGGATTTTCCTTCTAGGATTTTGTAGGCCTGGTTTGTGTGTAGATATTGTTTAAATTTAATTTTGTCAAGGAATATCTTGTTTTCTCCATCTATGTTGATAGAGAGTTTTGCTGGGTAAAGTAGTCTGGCTGGGCATCTATGATCTCTTAGGACTTGTAGTATATCTGACCAGGCCCTTCTAGCTTTTATCGTTTCTGGGGAGAAGTCAGGTGTAATTCTGATGGGTCTGCCATTGTATGTGACTTGACCTTTTTCTCTTGACCTTTTTAATATTCTTTCTTTGTTCTGTACATTTGGGGTTTCAATTATTATGTGGCGAGAGGAGCTTCTTTTCTGGTCTAATCTGTTTGGTGTTTTGTATGCCTCTTGGATTTTTATTGGCATATCTTTTTTCAGGTTTGGGAAGTTTTCCTCTATGATTTTGTTGAAGATATTTACTGGACCTTGTTGTCGGGATTCTTCTCTTTCCTCTATACCTATAATTCTTAGGTTCCGTCTTTTCAATGAGTCCTTGATTTCTTGGATGTTGTGGGTGAGAGACTTTTTAGCCTTCTCATTTTCTTTGGATGTTGTACTGATTTCTTCCACTGAATCTTCCATGCCTGAGATCCTGTCTTCCATCTCTTGCATCCTATTGTTGATACTCACATCCGTAGTTCCTGTTCTCTTCCCTTGGTTCTCCACTTCCTCTTTTAACTCTGACTGTGTTTTCTTTATTGTTTCTATTTCTATTTTCATGTCTTGTATGGTTTTGTTCGTTTTGTACATTTCCTTCTCCAGCTTGCTTGTTTTTGTATGAAAATCTTTCATGGCTTTTTCCTTTTCCTGTTCAAGCTCTGTCACCTTGGCTTGGAGCTCTTTAATGGTGTTGTTCCTTGTTTTTATTTGTAGAATTGTGGTTTCTTTGAATTCCTTCATAGATTTAAGTTCTTCTTGCAGGGACTCTATCACTTTCCATACTGCAGAATTGTCAGTGTTTTCATGTGTTTCTGTTGGTGTGTGGTCATCCGAATTGGATGAGCTAGGGTGGTTCTGCTTTGTTGGAGTCATAATTCCTTGATTTCTATTTTTTTTTTTGACCTTTCGCCATTGGATGCATTTAGCTGTCTGTTTTCTGTGCTTGGAACCACAGTGGATGATTTGGTGCAGGGGACGAGTTACTTGGCTATCTGTCGTTGCTTACAGGGGGATTTCAAGGTCACTGTGGTTTTAATCGCCAGAGGCACTGTGATCTGGTGCAGCCTATTCCCAGGTTGTGAGTAATGGACCAGGATTGTTTCACTGCTCCCAATTCAGACTTCTCTATGTTGCACTCTGAGTTATCAGCCTGTAATGGTTCTGATGGTATGGGCCTGTTTGCCCAGGCACAGATTCTGTGGGCTTTGTTTGTCCTCCTGGAGGCTGACAGGGTCTGGCTCCACACCTGATATGTCTGGATTTTCCAGGATACAGCTATGGTCCCGATTTCTGGTTTCTCTCTAGGCTTCTCGCCACAGGGCTGGAACCTGTGCCTGATTCCCTTCCTGTCTGCGCCGCCACGGGTCCCGTGGGTACTCAAGCCCTGGATCCTCTGGCTGCCTGAGTGCCCCTCTCGTCCCAGCAGCTCAGCCGTGGGTGCACGGACCCCTGGCTCCGCCCACGCCTGTCTCTCTCCCCAGATGACCTGCCGTGGACTGGCAGGGATTTGGCCCTGCCAGCCGTGCTCCCTCCCCAGCGCTATCGTGAGTGTGTGAGATTTGGCCCCTCCCGCCTGCTTTTGTGTTCCCAGCTTCCTGAGCTCTCTCGGAACCTCCCGCCCTCTGCTTCACGAGCAGCTGCAGACCACCCGCTGAGCCCCCTGTTTGTTCCTTGCTAAGGCTTCCACTATCTCACAAACTTTTTTAAGTGGGTATAAGTTCAACCTGATTTGTGGGGAGTCCAATAGGACAGCGATCTATGGCCAAGTGGACCCTGATTCTGCCTGCTGTAAGTTGGGATCGATCTTACCAGGCGCCTCACCAAATGAGAGTTCCCGAATCCCGGGTTTAGTGGCCTCCGTGTCTGTGAGAGATGGGGAGAGCCTTGCCCTGGGACTTTTAATAGTCCTTTGGGAGCTGTGAATGTTCCCGGGGGGGGGGTCTAGCCCCTCCGGTTTTTGCACAGTGCCCAATAACTCTGTGTTTTTTATGGCTCTTTTTTCCCCCGCATTCAGAATGCGTCAGTGTAGGTCACCGCCATCTTCGCTCTCCGAGATATTTCTTGTAAATTTATTTACAATATTTTTACACTACAGCTAAACTAAGTGCTCTTTTCTGTATGAAGATGAATAACGTTAAGTTAGTGTTGTAGAAATACGAAAATTTGTGAGAAAAAATATCCATCTAGGTAAATTGTGAAAGGGATCTCTTATGCACTGTATGGATGTAGCAGTTGTCAATGAAAGACCTATAGCCTATAGGAGAAGTTAGGAGGTGGGACGTCCAATAGGCAAAGAGGATTCTGGGAGATTGCAAGGCAAGGGATATTCGCCTAGGAAGATGTGAAGATGAGAGAAGCCAGGGAGATCCATGGTACCTGAGCACAGGTTAACCAATCATGTGAGAATTTAGACTAGAACAAATGGGTTATTTTAAGTTATTAGCTATTCAAAGAACGAGCCTAGCTATGACCTGGGTATATGTAAATATATTTTGAGTCTCAAGAGTCTTTATTTTGGGATCAGGAGGAAAAATGCCTGCCTACTACAATAAAGTGAAATATAAGGAAGGAAGAACAAACAAACTACTCTAATGAGTTCTGAGAGCATGTAAGGAGACAAAGTTCGAGTTCAGTTTCACACTGTGTCCAGTTATGAAAGTAATAGTTATAGCTTCACTCCCAGGGGGAATGAGCCCATCAGCCATGGCTTCCTGGCCAGATTTATGATGCCAGGCATGTGCTTCGTATTGTAGATTATCCTTAAATTGAAGAAGAAATTAGATAGGTACCCAATAGATATTTATGTAACTATTATATCTCTAGGCAGTTGCCTTGCCAATTTTTATTGTAGGTTGAATGGTTCATTACTGGATAAAATGTGATTTTTCTCTTTGCAGCTTAAAAACTATACCATGAAATCTAGACAGTAGGGAGGAAGCATCCTGGTATGTATCCCCTTGATTTCCTTACATCCTTCAACAAAGTTTACAGAATCTTCATAACAGGATCTCCCATCAAGTTCTGGATGGCAACCAAAAATTATAGCAATATCCTGTATTGTTTGGGGAGTATCTAAGATTCATATGACCAATAACTTGAGTGGCTGTATCCTGTATCTGGTGCTGTGTTTTTAACTAGCCAGCTACCTTTCTGTAGGGTAACTCCAATTAAATTGTTATATGCAATAATATATAGAGAAAGGCTAATTATAAAAAATGGAGTTCCTAATAGCTTTTTTAAACATCGTTAGTGTTACTTATTCTTCTTGCCACCCATTTATCCTGCTAAACATTTCCTCAATAAAACATCTCCCCATTATTCCCCTTTTATTCTTTGTATCACCTGTGCTCCATTAACCTATTCCCTTAAAACATTTCTTTCATTTCCCATAAGTAGGCCTTATCTGGTTTGCTGAATTAAATGTTTCTAGTAAGTTATGAAGTTAAATGTTAGGCAACTGAATTTAAATCTTTTCCACTTCCACTTCGCAGATTACAAGTCAGTTTTGATACAAAGAGCATAGTCCCAAAGAAAAAAGAACTGGACTTTGTGTTACTTTTGGTTTATTTAGATTTGTTTCATTACATTGATATAAACAAACTATAATTCTGATATATGAGAAAAAAATTCCTGAAATAAATCCAAGTAATGTTGAGGTTAAAATGAAGCTCTTTTTCTCTTTTCTGTTTCAATATATTGTATTGTAATGCCAAGAAAAAGATACAGAAGAATGATTATCAGGAAAAAAGAGATGTATTCTAATAGTATTCACAAGTCTCTTCTATGAATATTAAAAGTTAATGAAGTTGGCTTTAAAAAATTAAAGGGCAGACATCACCAATGTGAGATAATAGAAAGCTATGCCACAGGGAGTGTACTACCTTGACAGAAAATTGGACCAGAGGAACTTGTCTTTATAAAGATGCGCAGAATAAAAGTAGTAGAAAAGTCACTGAGGGCATAAAAATCATGAAACACAGCAGGACACTGTGTGTAAAACAAGTATATTGTGACTATTTCCTTTTTTTTTTTTAAAGGAACTATTTTTTTTAAGATTTATTTATAATGTATACAGTGTTCTGTCTGCAGGTATATCTGCAGGCCAGAAGAGGGCACCAGATTTCATTATGGATGGTTGTGAGCCACCATGTGGTTGCTGGGAATTGAACTCATGACCTCTGGAAGAGCAGCCAGTGCTCTTAACCGCTGAGCCATCTCTCCAGCCCCCGACTATTTCCATGAATAAGATTTTTGGAAGAGTTTCCAATGGATATCAATTTATACAGAATTCTAAATATTACTTATCAAGTAGTATTCTATTACTTTTATTAAGCCATGGAAAATGGAACTAGGTAAATTTACTATTCTGACTTGGAGTAGGACTCTTTAAGCAAGAAAATGGCACTCTAACCATCTCAAACATATACTGGGAAATAATTTTAATGTATATTTAAAAACTGAAGATTTATTTTATTTTGAATTATGTGTATGTGTATGTGTGTGACTACATGTACGGGTATGTGTATGTGAGTGTAGGCAAGCACAGACAACAGAGGGCTCAGTTGTCTCTGGAATTGGAATTATAGGAGGTTGTGAATCACCATGGAGGTACTGAGAACAGAACCCACATCTTTTGAAAGAGCAACGTGTGCAAAGCTAAACATATAGTTGAAATATTTCTACTGAAGCCAATATAATAAATTTACATTAAATAATATAAATGAGTAAACATTTTGCATCTGTTCCCTGAGATCTGCTAATGTCTTTGTCAAAAGTTATATTCAATTGTAGAAATAATATTTGCTTCGAATCAATTATTTTATTTTCTGTTTGTATCACAATTGATTGAATTTCAAATTCAGCAGCAACTCTGAATCTGAATGGTGTGGTATGGAATATATAGAACTTCTTTCCCTATGTCAATTTCTCACATTCTAGAAATTTCACATATCTATATGCAGCTGTAGGGCTATTCTCAGCTGGCAACTTGACTGCACTGGCGTTAACTAAAACTAAAAATGGCTGGGCGTATCTTTTTATTGAATTTTTTTATTGAATCATTTGAAGTGGCCCACTTCTTTTTTTTTTCTTTTAGCTTATTAAGTTAATTTATTCATTTTTCATCCTGATATTTGCCCTTTCCCTACTCTACTCTAGGCTCCATTCTCCTGCCTTTTTCCCCTAACTCTCCCCATTTTCCTCAGAAAAAAGGAAACTCCCCCATACCCTTCCACCCTTGCACATCTTGTCACATAAGGACTGAGCTCATGCTTTTACATTGAAGCTATACACCACAGTCCCCTTGGGTGGAAGTGGTCAAAAAGCAGGCATCAGAGACTATGTCAGAGACAGCTCCTATTCCACTTGCTAGGGGACCAACATGATGACCATGCTTCCCACCAGTTACATATGTGTTGGGGGCATAAGTCCTATTCATGCTTTTTCTTTGATTGGTGTACAGTTTCTGAATCCTCATGGGCCTAGGTTAGTTGTCTCTCTTGATCCTTATGTGGAATTCTTGTCCCTTCAGGGTCTTTCTATCTTTTCCCCCATTCTTTCACCAGACACCTCATGCTCCTCCTAATATTTGGTAATGTGTCTCAGCCTCTGTTTGGATCCTCTGCAGCATAGAGGTTCTCAAGGAGCAGTTATGCTATCTGTCTGAAAGCATGGCAGAGTATCTTAGTAGTGATAGAATTTGGCTCTCTTCCTTGGGGTAGGTCTCAGGATGGGCCCATCATTGACTGGATATTCCCTCAATTTCTGGTATATCTTTATCCCTGCACTTATATACAGGGTAACTTTTGGGTTGAAGTTTTGTGGGTAGGTTGGTGATTCCCTTTCTCCCATGGAGGTCCTACGTAGCTAGAAGGAAGCCTCTTTAATGTCCATATTCTCCACTGCTAGGCATCTCAGATAGAGTAACCCTGTATCCTCCCAGGGGCTTACCCTGATGTTAGTCTCCAACCTTTCTCACAAATGGCCTCCCTTGGTTTCTTATCTTTCTCCCTGCCTTCTTCTCTCCTGACCCCACTCTCCCCACAAATAACATTTCATCCCTTTTCCCTTCTCTTTCCCTCTGCTACCCAGTTCCCTCCTCTTCATCCACTTCTGCTGTCTATTCTATTGCCCCTTCTGAGTGCGATTCAAAGCATCCGCCCTGGGGCCCTCTTAGTTGCTCAGCTTTTTTGGGTCTATGAATTGTAGTGTTGGTTATCCTGTACTATATGGGTAGTATCTGCTTATGAGTGAATACATACCAAATGTATTTTTCTGGGTCTGGGTTATCTCACTGGGGATGACCTTTTCTAGTCCTTCCATTTGCTTTTGAAAATCATGATTTCCTTGTTTTTAATATCTGAGTAGTATTCTATCATGTAAATGAACCACGGTTTCTTTATCCATTCTTCAGTTGAGAAACATCTAGGTTGTTTCCAGTTTCTGACTATTATGAACAAAACTACTATGAACATGGTTGAGCCAATGCCCTTGTAGTATGGTGGCGTCCATTTTGGGTATATGCCCAAGGCTGGTATAGCTGGATCTTCAGTAAGGACTATTCCCAATTTTCTTATTTATCGCCAGATGGAGTTCCAAAGTAGTTGTGCAAGTTTTCAATCTCATCATCAACTGAAGAGTGCTCCTTTTTCTCCACATCCTCTCCAGCATATGCTGTCCCTTGCATTTTTGATCTTACCTATTCTGACAGGTATGAGATGAAATTTCTGAGTTGTTTAAGTTGCATTTCCCTGATGAGTAAGGTTGTTGAATATTTATTTTACATATATGCATTTATTTATTTTTTTTAAGTTATATCTTGACTACAGCACCCACCCTCCACCCATCTGGGTCCTACCTTTCTACCCTTTTTCCCTTCTCCCTCCTCTCCTTCTCCTTGGATGAGGGGGTGTCCCACTCCTATCAAGTCCCCTCAGCTCATCAATTACATGAGGTCTAAGACCTTCCTTTTGCAATGGTGTCCAACATGGCTTCCCAGCTAGCATAAAGTGTTCTACTAACAGGCACAATAGGCCCATGACATATACTGCACTCCCTACCACCACTTGCTAAGACATCAGTATGAAGACCACTTTTGAAGACCAATTTGCCTATTATCTATTTATATGGGGGCCTAGGTCTGGTCTACATATGCATTTTGTTTTTTGTAAGGCCCTGTAGGGGCTTAGGTTGGTTGGGTCTGTTGATCTTCATGTGCTGATCTTTTCCTCACCAGGACTCTCTATTTCTCTTATACATGACTC
Organism: Lophiomys imhausi; assembly: GCA_907164525.1. NCBI lineage: Eukaryota > Metazoa > Chordata > Mammalia > Rodentia > Muridae > Lophiomys > Lophiomys imhausi. The sequence goes on along the minus strand of CAJQZJ010000753.1, from coordinate 268,145 downwards.
CCAGAGCTCCACCTAATGTTTGGCTGTGTGTCTCAGTATCTGTTTTGATCTTCTGCTGGATAGACTTTCTTGCAAGACACTTAGTCTAGGTTCCTGTTCCTTTGGCTCTGTGGAATGTAGGATAGTTATGCTAGATAGTTAAAATCCAGGTATAAGTTAGTACATACCATGTTTATTTTTCTGGGTCTGGGTTAGCTCACTCAGGATGAGCTGTTATACTTTCATCCCTTTGGTAGAAAATTCCATGATTTCCTTGTTTCTGCAAGCTGAATAGTACTCCATTTTGTAAATGTACCACAGTGTTTTTTTTTTTTTTAATCTATTCTTCAGTTGAAGGACATCTGCATTGTTTCTAGCTTCTAGCTAATACAAATAAAGTTCCTATGAATATAGTTGAGCTGATGTCCTTTGGTTTGGTCAAGACTCTTTTGGATATATGCCCTGGGTGATATGGCTGGGTCTTAAAGTAGAACTATACCAGGTTTTTGAGCTATCGCTAATCTGATTTCCAAAATGGTTGTACAAGTTTGCTATCCCACCAGCAATGGAGGCATGTTCCCCTTTCTCCACATCCTTGCCAGCATGTGCTGTCACATGAAATTTTGATCTTAGCCCTTCTGACAGGTGTGAGATGGAATATCAGTCTTCTTGTGTGGCATTTCACTGATTAAGGATGCTGAGCATTTCTTCAAGTGTCTCTCAGCCATTAGAGATTCCTCTTTTGTGAATTTTTGGTTTAGTTATGTACCCTATTTTTTTTATTGGAATATAAGTATTTCTCAGCCATTTGAGATTCTTCTGCTGAGAATTCTTGGTTTAGTTCTATATCCCATTGTTTAAATGGGTCATTCAAATTGTTGGTGGTTACTGTTTTGATTTCTCTATATATTTTGGATATTAGCCCTATATTGGATCTATAGTTGGTGAATATCTTTTCCCAATCTGTACACTACTGTTTTATTTTATTGACAGTGTCATTTCCTTTACAGAAAATTTTCAGTTTCATGAGTTTCTATTCATTAATTGTTGATTTTAGAGCCTGAGCTATTGGTGTTCTGTTCAGGAAGTTGTTTTCTGTGCCAGTGACTTCCAGGCTTTTCCCCACTTTCTCTTCTAATAGATTTAGTGTATCTGGCTTTATGTTAAGGTCTTTGATCTACTTGGACTTAAGTTTTGTACAGGGAGATTAATCATGATCTATTTGAATTTTTCTACAGACAGACATCCAGTTAGACTGGCACCATTTGTTGAAGATGCTTTCTTTTTTCCCACTGTATATGATTTTGGCTTCTTTGTCAAAAATCTAGTGACCATAGGTGTATGTGTTTATTTCTGGTTCTTTCATTTGATTCCATTGATCAACCAATCTGTTTCTATGCCAGCACAATGCAGCTTTTATCAAAATTGCTTTGTAGTACAATTTGAAGTTTGGAATGGTGATGCCTCCCGAAAACCTTTTATTTTAGAGGATTGTTTAGTTGTTCTGGGTTTTTTTTTTCATACAAAGTTGGTTATTGTTCTTTCAAATTAGTAAAGATTTGTGGTAGTATTTTGATGGGAATTGCATTGAATCTGTAGGTTGCTTTAGGTAAAATGATCATTTTTACTATTTAATCCTACTGATCCATGAGCATAGGAGATCTTTCCAACTTCTGATATCTTCTTCAATTTCTTTCTTCAGAGACTTGAAGTTGTTATAAAGGTCTTTAACTTTCTTGGTTAGAGTTACATAGAGATATTTTATAGAGTTTGTGACTATTGTGAAAAGTGTTGTGTCCCTAATTTCTTTCTCAGTCTGTTTGTCATTTGTGTAGATGAGGGCCTGTAGCAGAAAATTTTTTATTTAAAACAGTTTATTTGTACTTAACAAACACCTATCAAACACCTATATCCAATAATCTAATACCTAAACCTACTAATTATCTAAGAACACCCTAATACCTAAGAATACCATAATACATATCAAAGAACACCTAACCAACCCTATTTTAACTTTCTTACAAGGATATTAATATTCTTAGTGTAGGTCCATGCAGAGTAATTTGATTTTAGCAATGTGGATACTACAGTCCTAGCAGGCATTCACTTTCAAGGTTGGTGTCCATTGGGCCTAACTTTGCCAGTTCATATGGCCAGTTTACCTCAACCGCCAGATTATGACCAGCTTATAAAGTTCAGTCTGATGCCACTGATAGCTTGAGGTCAACTTCTTCGATCAGTCGAGACTCGTTTCTATAGTTTCCTTGGTCTGTGTAGGCTTCACAGCATAAAGCTTATCCAAGAAGCTTCTGAACTCTTCCCTAAATTGCTGACAGCCTTAATAAGCTGAATTATGGCAAAGAGTCTTTCTCTGGTTAACTGGCAATGAAAAACCTTTCTTTCTTGAACTCTGCCTTTCAGTTTACGACCATTGTGGCCTAATGCCTTGAATATGCCATACCTTGCTGTGCACTTCTGTAGCGTGTCTTCTCAGCTCATGAGGACAAGAGGAAGAGAAGGGCCATGTGGCACTCTTTGACTTATATATCACAAGATCTTACCATCCTTGGTGGTCTCGAGGTCCCACAAGGTTTCTTGAGATATCCAGCAGTCTTGTGGCTTCTCACAGCAACAGTGGTCATCTGTGTAGTTTGTGTGGTTTCTTAGCCACAACCCTTCAATAGGGCGTCCTGTGTGTAAAAAGAAATATGGCTAAATAAACTATTAAACCAGTTTTTAGATTATTGTTAATTGATTTGTGGCTGTTAATATTTATTTCGCCACTATAAATGAACACACACAGACACCATGGATTTTAAACAAGCCTTGGCCTGAGTTGTACAATCCTAACCCATCTAAGCTAGCTCATAATTCTGTTACCCAAATATGACCCCATATATACATACATCCCCTTGGACTGCCATTCTCCACGATATGCCGATGTTCCTGGCCATGTGGAATGAGGTTCTTTTCTCTAACCCATGGTGTTTGCCTCTTCCTGCTCCTAGCTGGAATGGCTTCTTCTTCCTGCTGCTGGCTGGAATGTTTTAATCCTCTGTCTAAAGCATAGGCTTCCTGCTGTAATCTCAGGAAGTCCCACCTTTTTCTGCCTTTGCCCAATCTCAGGCTTTGGCATTTTATTTAACCAATCGGAGTCAATGTAAGTAACAGACAGAAAACAGGACCAATTAATTAACATTTAGAATACTTAACACTACCCCAACACCTGTGTTTCTCACAGAACCATGGCCTCAACTGGGCTTTGTCCATTTCAGCCAGTTGAAGGGACATCAAGCCCCTCCTTATTTGCTGCCAGATGCTAAGCTAAACTGTATACTAATTCACTAAAGAGCCCTAACTTCTACCACATGGGCTAATGGTTTTTGTTTTTTTGTTTGTTTGTTTGTTTTCTGGGTTTTTTGTTGTTGTTGTTGTTGTTGTTGTTGTTAATTTTGTATCCAGCCACTTTGCTGAAGGAGTTTATTAGCTGTAAGGAGTTCTCTGGTAGAATTTTGCAGGTTGTTTATGTATAATATCATATTATCTATTCTAGGGATATTTGACTTCTTACTTTCCAATGTGTATCCCCTTTCTCTTCTTTAGTTGTCTTATTGCTCTAGCTCGAATTTCAAGTACAGTGTTGGATAGATATGAAGAGAGTGGGCAGCCTTGTCTTGTCCTTGATTTTAGTGGAATTGCTTTAAGCCATTTCTCCATTTAGTTTGATGTTCAGTATCAGCTTGCTATATATTGATTTTGATTCTGGCCATGTAATTATCTATGAGATATAATTTCCATTATGACCATTTATAGAAAAATAAAGGAAAGTAACATATATATGTGGGCATGTATATGTTTATATATGAACAAGTACATGCATGCTTATATGTACATACTTATATGTGCATGTGAAAGCCAGAGGACAGTCTCAGATGTTGATCCTCATGTGGTCTCTACCTTTTAGTTTGTTACATAGTTTCTTTCTTTCTTTTTGTTTTGGTTTGTTTTTTTTTTTTTTTTGGTTTTTGCTTTTTTTTTTTTTTTGTTGTTGTTGTTGTTGGTTTTCGAGACAAGAGTTTCTTGGTGGAATAGCCCTAGCTGTCCTGGACTTGGTTTGTATACCAGGATGGCTTCAAACTAACAGAGATCCACCTTCCTCTTCCTCCCAAGTGCTGGGATTTAAGGCATGTGCTGCTTCCCCTTGAATCATAGTTTCTTAATGTCCTGGAATTGGCCAAATAGGTTAGACTGGATGCCCAGCAATGTGCAGCATTTACCTAGTTCTAGAAAACTCCAGGATACCATTATTTTTTATTATTGCACATTTTATTTTCCACCTCTAGTCTTCAAATGAGATAGAAAGGAAAAGTTTTTACTATGGCTAACAGTTTATACTCACCTATGCATTACACATTTCTTTTTTATACATAATTTAATTTTTATTTCTTCAAGTTACATCTCAATCACAATACTCTCCCTACTCCCCCCTCCAGTCCCTCCCTCCCACCCTCTTCCCCCTCAACCCCCCATTCTCTTCCTTTTTATTTAAGTTTAAGGTATATCTTTTTCCCCCAACAGCTCCCCATTTCAGTCCAACAAATGGTTCTTTCTCTTATAACAATAAGTACACTATAAAACAACAGAAATAAATATACCACAATTATGAGAGTTATATGGCTTAGCATACATTCCCAATGTCCAGTCCATATGTATTTGGCACCTGACTTTAACAGTCTACTATCAAACCATCTCCATGAGTTTAAAATTCTATATCTAACTCGCTTTCCCACTAACATGCATCACAATTTTAAAAACATCTTCTTAGATGCAGAACACCCTCTTGATTCCTAAACAACTCAAAATTTAACTATGAGACTCTAGCTATCTATTCTTCAACCACCTCTGAGACCTGACAAGGATAAATATATCTGATTATGTAGGAAGTGCAGGGTCCGCAGCTTCCAAAACTAAGAAATGATATATCAGTGGCTGTCTGGACAGTTCCCATTTTCTCTCCACACATTACAGCATCAATCTTCAGCCATTTGGCCCCATTTCTCTGACAGACATTGATTGTTGAGCAGGAATTATGAAGGACTTGCCTACCCTGGCTTGGCAGAGCTAGGCTGTCAAGTTAGCTGTTTCCAAGTTTTGTCCTTTTTGGACAGCATTCTGTCTACAGTTGAAGCAAGGGGTTTTTCTTGCCAAGAGATAGGCTTGTCACTAATTCAACCATCTCCCACTGGAGATTCTTTGATGCTCATCATCTACTTGGAGTAGAATAGGGGGTGCTGTCAGGCGCTGACATGTCTCAATATCAAAAAATCTTAAGTTAAAAAAATCTTTAAATGCCATATTCTTCAAATCTCTTGAGATTTTTGAAGATGCCCTATCTATCTCTTATATTTAGATAAGCAAATATTTCTTGTCTCTTAGCAACTTGATTTCTGATTAGCTTAGAAAATAACTATGATAGACTGTCATAGTACGTAACAAATTGACACACTTGCATGACTATTAGTTTGCATTTCTTAATTATCCAAAACAGTTTATGACAGTTGGTAGCAAAAGGAGAAACTTCACATTTCATTTTTAAGCATTACTAGGTACAGGATGCCATTTTAACATTAATACTTTAGAGTAACCCCCGACGCTTTTCTTGCTAAGCAAACATGTTAGTGACCAAATTATCTCTGTAGCTCTAAATCAAAGAAGTTTAAATCAAGTATCTTTAGGATAGGTTTTCTTAATTTTGTATATAATGTAGCATATTTGAACACATATCTTACAGAGTTCCATCTATCCCTTGAGACATAGTGGGGGACTGTTTGTACCTGAAGATTAATTTTTATTCATACTAGAAGAATGAAAGAATGACTAACTCTGGCTTACTGTAAATTTCAAGCTTCATAAAAATTTTCCTGACAGTATAGTTTCACAAATGACTAATAACTTCACAAATATTTTGTGTTTGTAAATACAAAGATTTAAATAAGTGATGGGTGTCCAATATACTTCCAAAATAATCATGGATACTGGCTACATTCAACTGTTTGATGGTCTTGTGACATTCAGATTCATAACTCGGACTACCCACTAGCACTGAAAGTTCAGCTTTTGAAAAAGTTTATAGGTGAGGAAAGTTATTTGAAATATTAATAGGTTTTGGCTATCTTCCAATTTCTAAGTCATTAAATTAGGCCATTATAGCCATCTTATATGAGTACATTGCTATTCTGAAAACAGTAAAATCATAAAAGTATCAGTGTTAGGTGTCCTCAAGGTAAGGACAAAACACCTATTGTTTTTGAGTTTTAGGTTTATGGAATTTTTAACATTTCAATGTGAGTAAAATAGACTTAATTAGTTTTTATCATCTTGGCATTTACTTTCACTCAATGAGAAAATGTGGGACTGTCATCAAGGTTAGGATTAGTTCAGTCATTTAAATGATGCTTCAATGTATATCTTGGAATTATTAGGAAATGCTGACAACAGGGTAAAGTTCTAGTGTAAATTATATGACTATATACAAATGCATATATATATACTTATGACTTTTAAAATACTAGTTTCTCATACCAATCTCAAATTTCATCAAGATGAATATATGTGCATATACTATATACACTATATAAGTTCATATATAGAAATACGAATTTTATTTATATGAATGAATTTATATATATATATATATATATATATATATATATATATATATGTCCTCACAGTCAATTCATCAAAAATTTAATCTCAAAGACAAAGAGGACTTCAAAGATCCTGCTGACTAGAAATTGAATTCTTTTTGCAATGTTTAAAACAAAATCAAAGTAGTAGGAGAAAGTGAGGGAGAGGGAGAGGGAAATAGAGTACAGCAACACAGCAATTAAGTATTTTGCTGAACTATTTTTCTATATAATTTCACTATTCCCCTCTAATTAATAGTCAAAAGCAACTGTTAGATCCTATTTGGCTAGGCATTTTCTTTCTTATGTGTGAAGAAAGATGATCTCAGGGGTTGTGTGTACTCTTTAGATTCTCTAATTATCATGGAATTGTGAGAATGAGCCCATCACATTTTAAAATTAGTACTGTCACTATCTTCATAGTTTTGAAATTGATTATTATTTTAAAAGATGAGTTATAAAATATGGAACAAAATAATGATTTTAAATCTAGTTTTTGTCAGATAATTTATTTCAAATTGTACTATTGAATTCAATTTTTGTCATTTTGAGCATAAGTTTTATTTTTTGGCATAAATTCATTGGTTGTGGGTGACAGTTATGACATTTGTGGAAATATTCAGGCCTACAAACATTTAATGTTGTAGATATTTTCAAATGTATGGGATGTGTCTCATAAACAGGACAATACTTGGATATAATTCAAAATTATGAGCAAATTCTTCAGGTCACTGGTATTCACTCAATGAAAAATTGGGTGTGAACTTAGCATTAAGCAAGGTTTTCTATCATCAACACTTTCCATTTTAGACATTTATTTCAAATAGTGGTCAATAAACTTTCAGAGAATGTTACCCCTGTGACTATGTAGCATTTTACATTCTTTTCATATCTCTTTTATATCAAGTATGTCTTAGAAATAAAATATTAGGCCATGACTCCTTTAATATGATATATGTTTTTCATTTCAATGCTGCCAAGAATTCTGGATATAATTGTTAAGATATATCAGTAAATAATGAGGTATCTTGTATTTTTTACTTTATAGATCTGAGAAGAAATTAAACTAAATGATTCCAAAATACAGAGTATGTAATAGTGACATAAAAATCTTATTTTTTTCTTTCTTACTCATCAGTGCAAAAGTTACTGGTTATATTAGTGTATTGGTTTGTTGAAAATCCTCTGTTCTCAATGCTCATGATCTGTGATTTTTGAAACTACTCATTTCTCATTCCAGTCTTGTATTTCACCAAAATGAAGTTAAAGGTATATGTTTCACAGAATAAAAGATATAAATATTAAGGTAGATTAGCAGGAGAATCAGGAGTTCAAGACAAACCTCCACAACATAATAAGTTTGAGTATACCCTGGGATATATGTAACTTAATTTTTAAAATGAGAATCAGTTTGGGTCCTTGACTCTTAAATACTAGGTTTATTTCACTGAGTCAAATGATAATCACTGAAATTTTTATTGGACATTCAGGGCTGGAATGGAAATCTGGACTTTAAGAGACTGTATTGACCAGCTAGTTGACTCATATATTTTTGTTCTGAGCACTCTGCTTACTCTCAGGAGCCTGAAAGCTAAGGTGACAGATTCTTAAGAGCATAAGAATATGTTCTTTAGTTTCCAAATGCTCAAATTAGGAGCAGTGTTGAGAAAGAAAGTAGAAATATAATATAGAAACAAAGATTGGATAAAATGGGGAGTTTCAGGACAATGAAAATGAAAATAAGTCAGATTCCTAATGAAAACTAGAGTTATTTTAAATGTTACATTTGAAATATAGGAAGTTGAGCATTGTGGCACTTGTCAATCTATCCTACATGTTCATTGAGATGATAATATTTTGCATATTTTTGAAGAAGCATAGGATCTCCAGGAGATTATTTTCTCACTTTTTTTCCAGCCAAAGAAAGCAGCAGCAGATTCATCAACAATTATATAACTCAAACTCTTAAACCAAAGCACTGTTACTTTTTGTTGTCAAATTATATAAGAATTTCTTGTTTTTAAATTTAATCACTAATTTCTCCAATGACAATTAATCATTTGATTATATAATGATCTCCACATATGTCTTATGATTTATTTCTTCTTATTGACTTGCAATTTAATATTATTATTATTAGTGTCTGATAAGATGAACAGCTGTTAGAAATATTTATGAATGTGAAGAAAAAGGAAATTATTCACTGTTGGTGAGCGTGTGGCTACTATGGAAAACAGTGTTAAAGTTCTCAAAAAGCTAGAAATAGAGCTAAACTGTGACACAGATATGTCACTCTAAGGCATATAGCCAAAGGATTACATATTTTAATATAAAATATGTACTCATCCATGTTCATTTTCACTGATGCTCTATTCACAAGAGCCATAAAATTCAACCAACCTAGATGTCCATCAATTGCATAGTACATAACAGAATGTTATAGATAGACAATGAAATATTACTTATTTACAAGATATATGAAATTGTATAATTTGCACATAAATAAATAGAGCTGAAAATAATCATACCAAATGAGGTGACACAGATGTAGAAAGAAAAGTGCTACATATTCTCTCATATATGGGTGCTAGTTTTGATCTTTAGTTACGTGTGTTTAAATTACAGTAAACATAGACATCTTGGAACTATAAAAGTGACAACAGGAGGAGTTTCAAAGCAAGGGAGATGGAATGTCTTTGGGAGGAAGGGGGAACAAGAGAATAACAAGAGTTAAACGACAGGATACTGTCCCATAATGTGCCTTTTACACTTTAATATAGTGGTAAGTCATGTGTTGTTCTCATCTGACTCAGATCCAGATCAACATATCTCGATCAACAGATGACGAACTTCATTAGTCAGAAATCAGGTGATACTGCTTGTTTGAAGGATAGCTGTAACAGTCAATTTTATTTATCAAGCATGTATTTGTTAATACTTAACAATTACCTAACAATTGCCTACAAAGTACCTAGATCCTAAAATCCAAACCCTAACTCTGAAAGCTAATCTATAACACCCTAATACCTATAATACAAACATTTAACACTAACCTAAAGTTTCTCAAAAGTATATTTTCCTCTGGGTGTGGATCTTTATGGATGACTGTCCTTCATCAAATCTTTCAATTCCAAAGTCTCTGAACTTTGCTCACCAGATCCCAAGACAATTTATCAAGCAGAAATTGTATTTGTGGTCTTAGAGACCATTCATTTACCATATGAAAATTCTCCCAGGCTCACTTATTCAGATGCCTCAGGCCTGCAAGAGTTTTGCTTCAGTGCTCTGTCCAATCTGAAGCCTCGGGGTCTGAGGGGAGACAGCTCCCCACCTAAGCACTCCAAAATCTCAGGGAGGATCAGTCTCCACACCTGCAATGGATCCATGCAAGAGGGTGAAGCCTCCCGGTGAGACTGATGCAAGTTTCTCTGCCAGACGAGGAGGAGGTGAGATGGGAACAGAAGTGAAACTTTTGCCTATGTGAATGTTGACTTAAATATCTTCACTGTCCTAATGAATTGGCAACACTATTTTAGGCAGAAGCTTTCGCACACTTTCAAGTCATGCCTCTGGGCTCTGTCAAAGCTTTTTGCAGATGGCCGAGAAATGACAGGTGATCTGGAGATTGTGGTCTGGGGGCAGGTGCCTCAGAGCATGTCCCTGCCCCTAATCATATGATCAAAGGAATCACCTGTCCTTTGCAAGTCCCCAAGACATGTCACTTCACAAGTAAGTTTTTTTATCTTAAAGTCCAGGCTTTTGCTATTCCAAGTTCCCTATGCTATTAAATGCTATCACTAACCCCATCACAGATAGCCTTTGGTTTTTATTATGATCAAAGGATTATGTTCTAGTCGACAGAAAATGAATATTTTGATTTCTGGTATGAACTATATTAGTCCTGCAATATTCTGTAATTCAGGTAGATCACCAGATACATCAGTACTCTGTGGACTGGGAGAACATCTCATGGAATCAAGTCATCAAATAGTTGTTCTCTTTGAGGGCTCGTGTGACAGTTTGCTGTGTATAAACACAGGCAAGCCCACTCAGGTGCTGGAAGTTGTCATTAAGTTTCTGAAAGCCTCACTGACAACAAGCTTTGTTCATATTCTTTCTTGGGTCATGGGAGTATATACCTGTTTGCTTTCTCTTGACCAAGGACTGGCAAGACTGAAGTTTATGAAAGTGTGTGGTACTTGTGCTTCTGTTATTTTCTCCCTGTGAAGATCAATGAACACTGTGGGAGAAAAGAGTTTTAACTTTAATCTAGTTTGTGGAAATAGCTAATTCTGGTGATCAGGCTAGGCTGACTGTTGAGGCCAAAGCAACAGGCTTGGCTCTTTTTTTGGGGGGTAGTATGTCCACACTTGATTGTATAATTATCTTGGAATACCCTTAGACATTGTCCTCTTGGACACAGAAGACCCTGCTGTCTTGGCATCTTCCATGGACATTTCACCTTTAAGTTTGGAACATGTGAACAATGAAGTTAATAACTATGAGTGATTCTCCCCTTCTGATCCTTTTTTACCAATTAGTCTCTAGATGCACAGGAGTAACCTTAGATACTTTAATAAGGGGTATGATAAAAAATAACAAAGCAATAAATGGAATACTATAAGAAGACATTGTAGAGTGGGACCAGCAGAATGGATGACCTATTCTATGAGCTTATGATAATACCCTCTGGAGCCCTACTGACTTAGAAACTTTCTAAAGTAAACACATATACAAATATGAAAGTTTAAATAGAGTTAATTGATAATGGAAATGGAAACATTAAAGAAAACACAGTCAGAGTTTAGAGTGGGAATGGAGAATCAAGGGAAGAGAACAGGAACTACAGACATGAGTATCAAGAATAGGATACAAGAGATGGAAGACAGGATCTCAGGCATGGAAGAAATCAGTACAACATCCAAAGAAAATGAAAGAACTAAAAAAATCTCTCACCCATAACATCCAAGAAATCAAGGACTCAATGAAAAGATGGAACCTAAGAATTATAGGCATAGAGGAAAGAGAAGACTCCCAACTCCAAGGTCCAGGAAACATCTTCAACAAAATCATAGAAGAAAACTTCCCAAACCTAAAGAAAGAGATGCCAATAAAAATCCAAGAGGCTTACAGAACACCAAACAGATTAGATCAGAAAAGAAACTCCTCTTGACACATAATAATTGAAACTACAAATGTACAGAACAAAGAAAGAATGTTAAAAGCTGTAAGAGAAAAAGGTCAAGTCAATATAATTGCAGACCCATCAGAATTACACCTGACTTCTCCTCAGAAACTTTAAAAGCTAGAAGGGCCTGGACAGATGTTCTACAAGCCCTGAGAGAACATAGGTGCCCAGCCAGACTACTATACCCAGCAAAACTCTCTATCAACATAGATGGAGAAAACAAAATATTCCATGACTAAATCAAATTTAAACAATATCTACCCACAATCCCAGCCCTAAAGAAGATCCTAGAAGGAAAATTCCAACCCAGAGAAGATAACTACAGCCAAGAAAACAGAGGAAATAGAAAACTCCACAGCAACTAAATCAAAAGAATCACAGGACAACCATGTTTACCAAAATAATGGGAAATAACAACCCCTGCTCACCAATATCCATCAACATCAATGGACTCAACTCACCAATAAAAAGACACAGACTTACTGATTGGATCCATAAACAAGACCCATCATTTTGCTGCATACATGAAACATATCTCACTAACAAAGATAGACACTATCTCAGAGTAAAGGGCTGGGAAAAGGTTTTCCAAGCAAATGGACCCAGTAAGCAAGCTGGAGTAGCCATCATAATATCAAACAAAATAGACTTCCAACTGAAGTTAATAAAAAAGACAGAGAAGGGCATTACATACTCGTTAAAGGAAATATTCATCAAGAGGAAATCTCAATATTGAACATCTATGCCCCAAATACAAAGGCACCTATATTTGTAAAAGAAACTCTTCTGAAACTTAAATCGCACATCGATCCCCACACATTAGTAGTGAAAGACTTCAACATCCCACTCACATCAATGGACAGATCATCAAGACAGAAGCCAAAGAGAGAAATTTAATGAGTCTAACAGAGTTCATGAACCAAATGGACCTAACAGATTTCTACAGAACGTTTCACCCAAACACAAAAGAATACACCTTCTTCTCAACACCTCACGGAACCTTCTCCAAAATCGACCATATAGTTGGACACAAAGATAGCCTCAACAGATACAAGAAAATTGAAATAACCCCTTATATCTTATCAGACCACCATGGAATAAAGCTGGACTTCAACAGCAAAAGAATCAACAGAAAGCCTACACACATAGGGAAATTGACCAACTCTTTACGAGATGACTACTAGGTCAGGGAAGAAATAAAGAAAAAATTCAAAGACTTCCTAAAGTCCAATGGAAATGAAGGCACAACATACCCAAACCTATGGGATACAATGAAAACTGTGCTACCAGGAAAGCTCATAGCCTTCAAAAAGAAAATTGTGACAGCTCATATTAGCAAATTAACAGCTACACTGGGTGAATTGGAAAAAAAAAAAAAAAAGAAGCAAACACTCCCAACAGGAGCAGAAGGCAGGAAATCATCAAACTTAGGGCTGAACTCAACAACGTAGAAACAAAAAGAACTATACAAAGAAACCAAGAGTTGGTTCTTTGAGAAAATTAACGAAATAGACAGACTCTTAACCAAATTAACTAAAGGACAGAGGAATAAACCCAAACCAACAAAATCAGAAATGAAAAGGGAGAAATAACAACATACATTGAGGAAATCCAGAGAATATTTGGGTCCTACTTTAAAAATCTATACTCCACCAAATTTGAAAACTTAAGTGAAATGGACAATTTTCATGATAGATTCCACCTAAAGAAGTTAAATCAAGATCAGGTTAATAGATTAAACAGCCCTATAACCCCTAAGGAAAAAGAAACAGTCATTAAAATATCCCAACCAAAAAAAGCCCAGGGCCAGATGGTTTTAGCACAGAATTCTATCAAAACTTCAAAGAGAAGCTAACACCAAAGTCTTCAAACTCTTTCAATAAATAGAATCAGAAAAACATTGCCAAACTCATTCTATGAGGCCACAGTCACCCTGATTTCTAAACCACAGGAAGACCAAACAAAGAATCTCAGACCAATCTCCCTCATGAAAATAGATGCAAAAATACTTAATAAAATACTGGCAAACCAATTCAAGAACACATCAAAAGTATCATACACCATGTTCAAGTAGGCTTCATCTCAGGAATGCAAGGATGGTTCAACATACGAAAGTCTATCAACGTAATTAACCACATAAACAAGATAAAGGAAAAAAAACACATGATAATCCCACTAGATGCAGGAAAAGCATTTGACAAAATCCAACACCCATTCATGCTAAAAGTTCTGGAGAGAATGGGCATACAAGGACAGTACCTAGAAATAATAAAGACAATATATAGCAAGCCAGTGGCCAACATCAAGTTAAATGGAGAGAAACTTGAAGCATTTCCTCTAAACTCAGGGACAAGACAAGGATGTCCACTTTCACCATATCTCTTCAATATAGAACTTGAAGTTCTTGCTAGAGCAATAAGACAACTAAAGGAGATCAAGTGGATACAAATTGGAAATGAAGAAGGCAAATGATCCCTATTTGCAGACGATATGATAGTATACATAAGCGACCCCAAAAATTCCACCAGGGACCTCATACAGCTGATAAGCACCTTCAGCAAGGTGGCTGGATATAAAATTAATTCAAAAAATCAGAAGCCCTTCTTTATACAATGAACAAATGGTCTGAGAAAGAAATAAGGGAAACAACCCCCTTCACAATAGCCACAAACAATATAAAACACATAGGGGTAACTATAACCAAACAAGTAAAGGACCTGTGCAACAAAAACTTCAAACCCTTGAAGAAAGAAATTGAAGAGGCCTTTAGAAGATGGAAAGATCTCCCATACTCATGGACAGGTAGGATCAACATAATAAAAATGGCCATCCTACCAAAAGCTATATATAGATTCAATTCAATTCCTATCAAAATACTAACATATTTCCTTACAGACCTAGAAAGAACTATTCTCAATTTCATATGGAACAACAAAAAAACCAAAATAGCTAAATCAATTCCGTACAATAAAACAAAATCTGGAGGTATCACCATCCCAGATTTCAAGCTGTACTACAGAGCAATAGTAGTAAAAACAGCATGATATTGGTATAGAAACAGACCAGTAGATCAATGGAATCGAATTGAAGACATGGAAGTGGAAGCACACACCTGTGGCCACCTAATTATTGACAAAGAAGCCAAAACAGCACAATGGAAGAAGGACAGCATCATCAACAAATTGTGTTGGTCCAACTGGATGTCCACTTGTAAAAGAATGAAATTAGACCCATACTTATCACCTTGTAGAAAACCTATGTCCAATTGGATCAAAGACCTTAACATAAGGCTGGTCACACTAAATCTACTAGAAGAAAAAGTGGGAGAAACCCTTGAACTCATTGGCACAGGTAACAACTTCCTGAACAGAACACCAACAGCTCAGGACCTGAGATCAACAATCAATACATGGGACCTCATGAAACTGAAAAGCTTCTGTAAGGCAAAAGACACTGTCCTTTGAACAAAATGGCAGCCTATAGACTGGGAGAAAATTTTCACCAACCCCACACCTGACAGAAGGCTAAAATCCAAAATCTACAAAGAACTCAAGAAATTAAATGCCAAGAAACCAAATAATCCAATCAAAAATTGGGGGATGGAGCTAAATAGAGAATTCATAAAGGAGGAATCCCTAATGGCTGAGAGACACTTGAAGAAATGCTCAACATCCTTAATGATCAGAGAATTGCAACTCAAGACGACTCTGAGATTCCATCTCACATCTTCCAGAATGGCTAAGATCAAAAGCTCAAATGATAGCACATGCTGGCGAGGGTGTGGAGAAAGGGGAACCCTCCTCCATTGCTGGTGGGAGGGAGTGCAGGCTTGTGCAACCACTATAGAGGTCAGTCTGGCAATATCTTAGATAATTTGGAATAGCTTTGCCCCAGAACCCAGCCATACCACTTCTGGGTATACACCCAAATGACTCCTCGCTGAATCATAAGGAAGTTTTCTCATCTATGTTTATAGCAGCCTTATTTGTAATAGCTAGAAACTGGAAACAACCCAGATGTTCCTCAAACAAAGAATGGGTTAAAAAACTGTGATACATCTACACAATGGAATATTACTCAGCTATCAAAAACAATGAAATCATGCAAATTGCAGCCAAATAGATGGATCTAGAGAAGCTCATCCTGAGTGAGTTAATCCAGACTCAGAAGGATGCACATGGCATCTATTCACTTGTAGTAGGATTTTAGTTATTTAGTACAGGATATCTATATTACAACTAATGCACCAAAGGGAACATGGACATAGACTTTTGTTTCTTTGTTTGTTTTTTAGTTTTTCTCTCCCTGGCAATGAGACACTTTTCACTGGTGGTAATGCCTTGTAGGCCCCCAGTGTATGTGGAAGCTCTTGGCCCTCATATGACTTCTCAACTGGGGCAAGGGTCTGTTATGTAGGGACACTCCACTCCAGAGGAGTGGGAAGGAAGGGCTAGGGGGGTAGAGGGTGGGAAGGTGGGGCTGGAAAGGGGTAAAAGAGGACAATATGATGGAGATGTAACCTGAAGCAACAAATAAATAAATTTATTTATTAAAAAAAGCCTAGTGTCAGATATTGCTCCTCCTTTTAGCTGGGCAGTGGAGTGTCATAGACTATCCTCTAAACATTATACACTATTGTCATTGCTCTCGGTTACCTTCCAGGGTTTGATATTAAGATCCTATTACAAAAGATACTACAAACTTGAGTCATAGGTCATGGAGAAATAAAGCTACCCCTCATCTGGCTATCTTTCATTGAATGTAAAGTTAAATGCATGCTCTCCAGGGGAAAAAGTAACAAATAGTCTTACTCAGCTAGGAACCCTGTGGAATTACAGCAATGGCTGCCTGGCAAAATATATTCAGTGATGCAATAGTGGTACAAATATTATAGAAAAAAAACCAACATTCTCATTTGATTTAAAAAACATTTCATAAGATAGAATTCATGCCTGTTACCATTAACTGCTATGATTCTCTAAGTCTGTCTACATTGTGGACCATAGGGTAGAAGTTCATACTATTATTCTACTAAATGGATAGCATTAAATCTACATCTGGTGATTTATTCTTACAGTAATAGATAAGTACATCTCTCATTTCTCATCATAGAAGCTTTTTATGCAGTATTTTATGATTAATTATAGGGACCCACAATTGATTTATATATAGAGAGTTTTGTGGAGTGTTGAGATCTGCATAGGATATATAAATTGCAACTCCTTTCATAAAAGCTCAGGGAATGTCCTGAAAGAGGGGATGAAAATATTTTAATAGTCACAGGTAGTGGATATCAACAGTGAAAAAGTATTTTTCAGACATGACAGTGCTATTACACATTTGAACTCTTACTAGCTGTGACTGCATTAACAAGACCCAATAAGACCATTTTGGTATAGATGGGGAAAGGTTCATGAAGGCTCACCTCTAGCTGCTGAGATATTGACAATTGATTGCTGCTGAAGTAAAGAATAATACATACATAGATATATGCATGTATATATTACATTTAATATCATAAATACCTATAATGTGTTTATATATATCACATTATAGGTATTTATGATATTAAATGTATGTATGAAATTCTCAAACAATTATAAAGGAGAAGTTACAATCTTCATTATTTAAATTTTCATGTACTTGTACAGCATATATGAATATATATGATGCTGTCCTTCCCTACTATTGGTCTCCAAATTTCCTCAGTTTGTCCACCATTTGCATATCAACTTTATTACCTCTACTCTTATTGTTGTTAATGAACCTGAGTCCAATTAGTTCAGTTGACAAGGAACTGTGTATGTGGCCATCTACAGTGGCATGGCCAACCTTCCAGTAGCCATTTATAGAAACCAAAGAGTCCCTCTCTTGTTGAACAGCAATCGATAAAAGCTGATAATAGCTCGCAATAACCAAGAATTGTGTTTGTCAAGTTTGCGGGAGAAGAAGAAGACAGCGATAAATACAGACACATTCTGATCATCAGGAGGACTGACTGGACCATCACAGAGATATACTCTTGCTGAACAGCAGTTTGTGAGTCTGAAGCATATCTGGAATTGATCAACAAAGACAGGGACAATAAAGAACCCTGACTGGACATATAGACAAAAGAACGAACAGAGTTGCCAGATACAGGAGACAGAGTACTTCCTGCCACAATGGCAGAGTCCGTGGATCTGATTGATTCAGGACCCTGGCTGGCAACTTTGGCCTCCAAACAGAGGTCCTCCTCAGTTTCTTGAGTCCATAGCTTCCATGTAGGTGCTCTGACAACCAAAAAAGGATCAGTGAAGCCATGACAGTAAGACTGAGGGCAATTCTCCCAAGGATTTGCAACATGGCAGGATGTGGCTGACTAGTAGCAGGCGATCGAGCTAACAGGTAGCTGAGCTTCCCTGAGTCCAAGCACACTGTACAGATTATAGACTACTTATTGGAACTCCCTTCCCTTCTCCCTCACCTGTCCCCTGAGCTGGGAACTCATTGTACAGCATCCAGGTCTTGGCAGGGAGCAGTAAGCAATTCTGGATCATAGCGCTCTGCCCAAGCGAGCAGGCTGCACAAGATCACAGACTGAGAGACAGAGGTTGATCATGAGATTTTCCTGAGAGCAGCTTGAGAGGACCTTAACCACGGTCCTGACACACTAGCTACAGGAAAACTGTTGGAAGCCTTGCCAACACAGGCAAGGTGTTCTACAACACAGCACCCATGACCTGGTAAAGGTGGCCAAGTTTCTTTGGAGTCCCAGCATTGTGGATGCCTTGTAGATTCCATATTGGAACTCCCTGCTCACACCTGTCTGACACTTCAGTTGGGCACACTGCAGCACTCAGATCTCTAGCCCTGGAGCAGTAAAGCAGTTCTGGACCTTTGTATGCTGCCCGAGTGACAAAGGCTACAGCAGATCACAGTGCTTCTGACTGAAAGGCACATTGGGATGAACTAGGGATTCCCTGAGAGCAGCCTTGGAGGACTACGACTATGGTCCTGACCACAGACAGTCCTGATGTCCTAGCTGCAGGGAAATTGTTAGAAACACTTTTGGTTCACCCTGGCTGGACTAGAGCATTGTTATTCTAGCCGATTAACGACGGTTGAGCTTCCTAGAATCCAAGCACTGTGGACAGGTTGTGGGCTCCACATCAGGACTCCCTACTGGCACCTGCCTTGCCCCTCACCTGAACATCCAGGCTACAATACAGAGAACTCTGACCTTGAAGCAGTGAAAGAGGCCTGGATCATTGCTCACTGCCTGGGTGATGTGGATTCTACCAGATCACAATGCTCTGGCTGTAATGTATATGCTGAACCTGAAAACCCCTGAGAGCAGCTTGGGAGGTCTATGATCCTAGTCCTGACACCTAAGATGCATGGGAACTGCAGCTCTATCATACAGTCTGTGGCCTGCTGACCCCCCCCCCCCCCGACTTCACTAAGGAGACCAGCTGGATCTCAGGAGCCTTCAGGCAGATATAACACATCCCATCCCAATCCCTGACCTGAGTACCCAGTTGGGACACAGCAGGAAGAGGTGAGCCACTGGAGACTCACTGAGAACCAGTCTCCCACACAAGGCCTCACCCAGCTTGTGGAGAGCTACAGGTCACCTAGATTATACAGTCTCTACAGCAAGGCTCCCTCCTTGGTACCAAGTCCAGAAGGCACCAGGAATAAACAGCTAAGGAAAACCAGATGGCTAAAGGCCAGCAAAAGAACAGAACTGATAAAAGTCAGGGAAATATGACTGTAACAAGATTTAGCTATGCTTGTATAGCAAACCCTGACCATCTCACCACAGCTGAAATACAAGAAAATGATGACAAATCTGTATTTATAAAAATGGTAGAGGTCTTCAAAGAAGTAAATAAATCCCTTAAAAATTTAAAGAAGACACAATAATATAAGCACACACAAGGATAACACCTAAACATAATAAAGGCAATGTACACCAAGCCAGTAGCCAACATTAAATTAAATGAAGAGAAAATTAAAGCATTTCCCTAAAATCAGGGACAAGGCAAGGATGCCCACTCTCTCTGTATCTCTTCAGCACAGTACTTGAGTTCCTAGCTAGAGCAATAAGACAACTAAAGGAGATCAAGGGGATACACTTTGGAAAGGAAGAGGTCAAAGTATCCCTGTTTGCAGATGATAAGATAGTATGCATAAGTGACCCCAAAAATTCAACCAGAGAACTCCTACAACTGATAAACACCTTCATCAAGGTGGATGGATACTAAATTAATTTTAAAATATCAACAGCCCTTCTTTACACAAAAGATAAATGGATGGAGAAAGAAATTATAGAAAAAACAGCCTTCACATAGCCACAAATAATATAAAATACCTGGGGGTAACTTTAACCAAGCAAGTATAAGACCTGTACAACAATAACTTCAAGTCCTTGAAGAAAGAATTTGAATAGGACAATGGAAGATAGAAAGATATCCCATGGTCATTGATAGGTAGGATCAACATAATAAAAGTATGTATATCCAAAAGCAATATGTAGATTCAATGCAATTCTTATCAATATACCAACACAATTCTTTAGAGACCTTGAGAAAACAATTCTCAACTTCATATGGGAAAACAAAAACAAACAAACAAACAAACAAAACCAGAGTAGCTAAATCAATCCTGTACAAAAAAAAAAAAAGAAAGAAAAATAAAAAGAAAAAAAAATCACCATCCCTGATTTTCAGCTATACCACAATAGTAATAATATCATGGTACTGTCATAGAAACAGACCAGGTGATCAATAGAATAGAATTGAAGACCCAAAAAATAAAGCTACACAGACACCTACAGTCAATTACTTTTTTAAAAAGAAGCTAAAACTGTACAATGGTATCTTCAACAAATGCTGCTGGTCTACCTGGATGTCAACATGTACAAGAATGCAAATAGGTTCATATTTACCACCTTACACAAAACATAAGCCCAAGTGATCAAAGATCTTAATATAAAGCCAGACCTATTAAATCTAATAGAGGAGAAAGGTGGGGGGGAACCTTGACTCATTGGTACAGGGGACAACTTCCTGAACAGAAAATCAATACCTCAGTCTCAACAATCAATAAATGGGACCTTATGAAACTGAAAAGCTCCTGTAAGGCATAGGACACTATCATTAGAACAAAACATCAACCTACAGATTGGGAAAACTTTTTTACCAACCCCGTATCCAAACTTTGCAAAGAACTCAAGAAACTAAACACTACAAAATGAAATAATCCAATAAAAAATAGGGAACAGAGCTAAACTTGGAATTCACAGAAGAGGAATCTCTAATAGTCGAGAGACACTTGAAGAAATGCTCAACATCCTTAATCATCAGAGAAATGCAACTCAAAATGACTCTGAGATTCCATCTTATACCTGTCAGAATGGCTATGATCAAAAACTCAAATGACAGCACATGGTGGCAAGGTTGTGGAGAAAGGGGAACACTCTTCCATTGGTGGTGGGAATGCAAACTTGTACAACCGCTATGAAAACCAATTTGGTGACAGCAAACTACCTCAGTTCTCAGCCATACCACTTTGGGGCATATATCCAATAGATTCTTCACTAAACCACAAGGCACAAGGACGTCTCCTCAACTATGTTCATAGCAGCTTTATTTGTAATAGCTAGCAACTGGAAACCACCCAGATTTCCTTCAAACAAAGAATGGATTTTTAAAAACCTGTGGTACATTTACACAATGAAATACTACTCAGCCATCAGAAACAAGGAAATCATGTAGTTTGCTGCCAAATGGATGGAACTAGAAAAGTTCATCCTGATTGAGCTAAACCAGACTCAGAAACATGCACATGGCATCTACTCATGAATAACTGGATTTTAGCCAAACAGTTCAGGATAACAATCCTACAATCAACAGATTGAAAAGAACAGGGACATTGTCTTTGTTACCTGTTAGTGGGACACTTTACCCTAGTGGAGCTGCCATGTAGGTCCCCAGTGTAAGAGGAAGCTCTTAGCCCTCATATGACTAATGAACTAATGGGAGCTGATATTTAGGGGCACCCCACACCGGAGGAGTAGAATAGGTGGGAGGGGGAGAGGGTAGGAGTGTGGGACCAGGAGCGGAGAAGGAAGACATCTTGGATGGAGATGAAACTTGAAGTAATAAATAAATGTTAAAAAAAAAGAATTGTGCTTTTATCTTTTACTATTGACAGTGTTAGCTTGCAAGTTGTTATTTCTCTCAAGATTTAGAGAATCTACCAATCACTCCAAAATTTATTCTTTTAACTAATATTTAGATATAATAAAATTTGGACAAAACCAAAACATTTTAGGTAATATTATTCATGTTTTCAAATACAAAAGAGTAATCTTATATACAAACACAAAAAGGAGGGTGTGTATCAATATGTAATCAGAACCCTCCAGTAAATCATGAATTGACATTCTACATGTAAAAATGCAATGCATAGGGCTATAGAGATGTCAGCAATTAAGAGTACCTACTGTTCAGGCAGAGTACACAGATCAGTTCCTATTACCAACACTGTTGCTCACAGCTATCTATAAACTAACTCATGATGATCTGACACACTCTTATGGTTTCCATGGGTAACTGTATTCTCATGGTGCACACATTCTCATATAGGGTCATATATATATATATATATATATATATATATATATATATATCATGCATTTTAAAAATAATTTAAAATTCAATAAAATAAAAGTTGGATTTTACTAAATTTGGCTAATAGACCTGTGAGCATCAGAAAATAAATTATTTGCCTGGGAACTCTTTCAACACAAATCATCTTACTTATCAATCATGGAATGATGTATTTTGCTTTCAAAATGGGTTTGGAGGTTGGAGAGATGCCCCTAGGGTTAAGAGAAGTTGTTAGTCTTGAAGAGTTTGTGAGTTCATTTCCCAGCATCCACATCATGACTTACAACAGACTATAGCTACAGTTCCAGGGGATGTGATGTTCTCTTCTAACCTTTATGGGCAAAGACATGCATATGGTTCACATATATACATGCAAGCTAAATTTTAATAGACATAAAGTAAAATAGATAAACATTTAAAAAATAAAAAAAGGGAACAAGAAAACTAACAATAAAACATGGAAGGTAAAAAGATAAGAAAACTCTGGTACACAAATGGCAACTCTAAACAACAGCCATCCAAGAGGAAGACATTATTTTCTGGAGGAATGTAATAGCTTGATTAAGTTACTGAGGGTTTTAATATAGTTTAAGGTCAGTGTGCAGTCACAGTCTTTTAGAGACATTCTATCAGTATATATGAATAAGTGGGTTTACACCAATATTGATAAAAGGTCTTAGCAGAAAGAAAATTGTTTTCTTATTAGAAAGCCACATTCACTTGGAAGGTTAAAGGTCTACTTGTCAATTAAACTGTTTATCTTCACATTATCTTTGACATGAAATCTATTTGAAGTGTGTTCTCTGACACTGGTCAGAATTGGAAAAGTTAGAAAAGGTCACACCCCCCCCAATTCTTTAAGAAATGACCTCAAAAAGGGGGAGGTTATATTTTAGGACAGGGAATGGAGTCACTTTGGGGTAACAAACAATGTCAAGTAATCCAGATTTCCATAAATGACAAATCTAAGAACAGAAATATTGTCACAATGTGAAGTTTCCATTATGTAAACCAGAATTCTTTAAAAGAGAAAGATTTGGAGGGAAAAACTAAAATTATGCCTTTTCAATGTATGCATGATATTTATATATATATGACATAAAATTCTGTTACTGATCACTGAAATATCTGTCTTGTAGATTATAAATGAGAAACTTAGTCCAGCCTGCATCAGTATACTTTCTGAAGCCAAACAATAAATTAACATATCCCTGCTTGAGTCCTCTGCACAGCTCAGTAAGACAAACTAATTCCATCTACATGTGTGAGAGAATTATCAGCGCATGAAAATCTGTGTCTTGTAAGAGGCAATAACACAGAAATAATGAAGAAAAAATAATAATCACCACAAGTCACACAGGTACTAGAATGCACTGGTCTTATTTTATTGCTGTGAGCATCTGAGGAGAAAATAATCACAATCCCAAGAAACATAAAATTAACATCTCAAATGTGGACTAATGTGGGTAAACTGAAGAAAAAAACACAACTTGCAATGTAAAATAATCCCAGTTTGATCTACAAAATGGTACTTGAAGCACAGAGAGTTCATTTTAATGAAGAATGTTAAAGATTAGAGTCACGTCGGCTCTTTACTCTGAGTACATTTGTACATTGAGATTTGTAGAGGGTGGGCACTCAGGGTAAGTCTTTCAGCAAGACAAATATTGCAGATGTATTTTTAATTAATTAATTAGTTTATTCATTCATTTTATATCTCCATCTCAAAATGGATTTGGAGCTTGGAGAGATGCCTCTAGGGTTAAGAGCAGTTGTTGCTCTTGAAGAGTTTGTGAGTTCATTTCCCAGCATCCACATGCAGCCTCCTTCTTCTTCTTCTCCAACCTGTCCCACCTTCCCTTCTCCTCAGAAAAAGGGAAAGCCACCCCCTCCACTACAATCCACCACAGCTCTTTAAGTAGCATCAGGATTAAGGACATCCTCTTACACTGAGGCCAGACAAGGCAGTCCAGATAGGGTAAAGTGATCGAGAAGACAACAGAGTCCATGTCAGAGACAGTCTTCCCTCCACTTGCTAGGGAATCTATATGAAGATTAAGCTGCCTATCAGCTACATATGTTTAGGGGGCCAAGGTCCAATCCACACATGCTTTTTTGATTGGTCTTGAGGTAGAACTATTCCCAATTTTCTCAGAAATCACCATATTTTCAAAGTGGTTGTACATGTTTGCACCCCCATTACACACACCAGCAATGGAAGTGTGCTCTCCTAACTCTGCATCCATGCCAGCATGTGCTGCCACTACTACTTTTTATCTTAGCCATTCTGACAGATGTAAAGTGGAATCTCAGAGTTATTTTTATTGGCATTTCCCTTATAACTATGGATGTGGAGCATTTATTTCTGTTCTTCTTGGCCATTAGAGATTACTCTGTTTTGAATTAGAAGTTTACCTCTGTAACCCATTATTATTGGGTTATTTTATTAATTGAGTTATATATATATATATATTTTATTAGCCCTCTATCTGATGTGGGGTTGGTGAAGACCTTTTCCCAATCTGTAGGCTGTTGTTCTGTTCTATTGACAATGCCTTTTACCTTCAGAAACTTTTCAGTTTCATGAGGTCCCATTTATTAATTGTGATGTTAATGCCTGAGCTATTGGTGTTTTGTTCAGGAAATTGTCTCCTGTACCAATGAGTTCAAGGTTTTCCCCACTTTTCTTCTATTATATTTAGTGTATCTGGTTTTATGTTGAAGTTTTGATTCACTTGATCTTGAGTTTGGGCACAGTGATAAATATGGGTCTATTTTCATTCTTCTACATGCAGACATCCACTTAGACCAGAACCATTTGTTAAAGATTCTTTCCTGTTTCTGTTGTAAAGGTTTGTATTCTTTCCTAAAAAGCAAGTGTCTGTAGGTGTGTGGGTTTATTTCTGGATTTTTAATTTGATTCCATTGATACACTGGTCTGTTTCTGTGCTGCCAATATTATGTAGTTTTTATTTTTATTGTTCTGTAGCAGAATTTGAAATCAAGGATGGTGATACTTCCAGAAGTTCCTTTATAGTACAACATTGTTTTATCTATTCTGTTTTTGTTTGTTTGTTTGTTTGTTTTCCATATGAAGTTGAAAATTTTTCTTTCAAGCTCTGTGAAGAATTATGTTGGAATGGGAATTGCATTGAACCCAAATATTGCTTTCAGTAAGATGGCCATTTTTACTTTAGTATGTTAATTGTACAGATACATAAGCATGGTAAATCTTTCCGGAAACTTTCTGATATCTTCTACTTCCTTCTTCAGAGATTTGAAGCTTTTCTCATACATGCCTTTCATTTGCTTAGTTAGAGTTACACCAAGAAGCTTTATACCATTTATGGATATTGTGAAAGGTGCTGTTTCCCTAATTTCTCTCTCAGTCTGTTTATCTTTTTATTTTTTTTCCTTTATTTTTTTATTTCTTCAAGTTACATCTCAATCGCAGTCCCATCCCTATTCCCCCCTCCAGTACTACCCTCCCACCCTCAAACCCCCATCCTCTTACCTTTTTTTTTTTAAGTTTAAGGTATATCTTATTTCCTCCTACAGTTTCCCCTTTCAGTCCAACAAATGGCTCTTTCTCTTATAATAATAAGTACAATACAAAACAACAGAGGTAATTAGGCCACAGTTATGAGGGTTTTATGGCTTAGCATACATTCCCAATGTCCAGTCCATATGTATTTGGCACCTGACTTTAACATTCTACTATATAACCATCTCCATGAGTTTAAAGTTCTATATCTAACTCAACATTCATACTAACTTGCAACACAATTTTAAAAGCATTTTTTAGATCTATAACACTCTCTTGACTCCTAAACCACTCAAAATTTAATTATGAGGCTCTAGCTATCTGTTCTTCAACCACTTCAGAGACCTGAGAGGGATAAATATATCTGATTTTATAGGAAGTACAGGGCCTGCAACTTCCAAAACTAAGAAATGACATACCCGTGGCTGCCTGGACAGTTCCCATTTTCTCTCCATACATTACAGCATCGATCTTCAGTCATTTGGCCCCATTTCTCTGACAGACATTGATTGTAGAGCAGGGGTTATGAGGGACTTGCCTACCCTGTCTTGGCAGAGCTAGGCTGTCGACTTACCTGCTTCCAGGTTTTGTCCTTTTTGGACAGCATTCTGTCTACAGTTGGAGCAAGGGGCTTTTCCTAACAAGAGATAGGCTTGCAACTAATTCAATCATCTCCCACTGAAGATTCTTAGATGCTCATCTTCTACTTGGGGTAGAATAGGGGGTGCTATCAGGAGTTGATATGTCTTGATATAAAAAAATCTAAAGTTACGAAAACATCTTTGAATGCCATATTCTGCAGATCTCTTGAGGTTTTTGAAGAGGCCCTATCTATCTCTTATATTAGGGTAAACAGATGTTGCTTGTCTCTTAGCAGCTTTATTTCTGATTAGCTTAGAAAATAACTATAATAGGCTGTCATAGTACCTAACAGAATGACCGGCTTGCATAACTATTAGTTTGCATTTCTTAATTATCCTAAACAGTTTATGACAATTAGTAGTAAAAGGCTGGAACATCACATTTCATTTTTTTTCTTTACCTCCTAATCCTTCCATCCAATATCTCTGGGGTGAGGTGTCCTTATATAATGGTCCCTCATCTCTTTTGAGAAGTCGTATGAGGGCCAAGAGCCTTCTCATTCATTAGGGGTCTACAAGGCAGTACCACCAGTGAAAAGTTTCTCATTGCCCGGGAGAGAGAACTAAAAAACAAACAAACAAATAAGCAAACAAATAGATAAAAATGACTAAAAAATAGAAAAAAATATAAAAATATATAAAAAATAAATAAAAAATAAAAAGTCTATGTCCAAGTTCCCTTTGGTGTGTTAGTTGTAGTATCGATACCTTCTACTATATAGCTAAAATTTTGAGTTAATTTTGTATCCAGTAATTTTGCTAAAGGAGTTTATCAATTGTAGGTGTTCTCTGGTAGAATTTTGGGATATCACTTATGTATGCTATCATATTGTCTGACAACAGGGATTCTTTGGCTTCTTCCTTTCCAATTTGTGTCCTCTTGATCTCCTTTACTTGTCTTATTGCTCTAGCTAGAACTTGTAGTTCTATAATGAATAGATATGCAGAGATCAGGAAGCATTGTGTCCATGAGTTTAGTGAAATTACATTGAGTTTCTCTACATTTAATTTGATGTTGACTTTAGACTTGCAGTATATGATCTTTACTATGTTTAGGTGTGCCTAGTTTCCCTGATCTCTCCAACACTTTTGTCATAAAGGAGTGTTGGGTTTTCTCTATGGCTTTTCAGCATCTATTGAGATGATAATGTGAGTTTTTTTCTTTCAGTTTGTTTATGTAGTGGATTATGTTGATGGATTTTCATATATGGAACCACCCTGCATCCCTGGGATTAAGCCTACTTTATCATGGTGGATGATGTTTTTAATGAGTTCTAGGATTTGGTTTGTATTTTATTGAGTATTTTTGCATTAATGTTCATAAGGGAAATTGTTCTAAAATTTTCTTTCTTTGTTGGGTCTTTTTGTGGATTAGGTGTCAGGGTGACTATAGCCCCTTAGCATGAGTTTGGATAAGTCCCTTCTGTTTTTATTTTGTGGAATAGTTTAGGAGTATTGGTATTAGCTCTTCTTTGTACATCTGGTAGAATTCTTCACTGACACAATCTAGTCCTGGGCTGTTTTGGGTTGGAAGACTTTTACTGACTACTTCTACTTCCTTAGGATCTATGGGACTATTTGAATTATTTACCTGATCTTGATTTAAATTTGGTAAGTGGAATCTATCAAGAAACTCATCTGTTTCATTTATATTTTCCAATTTTGTAGAGTACAGGCGTTTGAAGTAAATCCTAATGATTCTTTGGATTTCCTCAGTGTCTTTTGTAATGCCCTCCTTCCATTTCTGATTTGTTAAATCGGATAATGTCTTTTTGCCTTTCAGTTAATTTGGCTAAGGGTTTGTCTAATTTGTTGATATTTTCAAAAAAAAAAACAAAAACAAAACAGCTCTTGTATCAGTTGAGGCTTGCTTCATGATCAACTATGTGGTCAGTTTTGGAGAAGATTCTGTGAGGTGAAAAGAAGGTGTATTTTTTGTGTGTTTGGGTGAAAAGTTTTATAGATAGCTCTTAAATCTTCTTGATTCATGGCATCTGTTAATTCTATTAGTTCTCTTTAGGTTCTGTCTCAATGACCTCTCCATAGTGGGATGTTGAAGTCTCACTATTAGTATGTGGAAATCAATACATGATTTAGGCATTACTAATATTTCTTTTACAATTGTTGTTGCCCTCGTATTTGGGGCCAGATGTTCAGAACTGAGATGTCATCTTGGTGGATTTTCCTTTGATGAGTATGAAGTGTCCTTCCCCATCTGTTTTGATTAATTTAGGTTGAAAGTCTGTTTTATTGGATACAAGAGTGGCTACTCCAGCTTGCTTCTTATGTCCATTTGTTTGGAAAACTTTTTTTTCCAGCTCTTTTCTCTGAGGTGATATCTACATTTGTTGCTGAAGTATTTTTCTTGTACACAGCAAAATGATGGTGGAAACTACAGCTTAGTTACCAGTTGTACTTATTAATAAGTATAAATTGTAAGAGTAGGCCTTCAGAGCAGCTAGTGGGCTGGGAGGAGGCCAGCAGGCCTGACTTGTCCTGGGGAAAAAGCCTTGGACCAAGGGTGGCCTTCACCACCTACAACCTAAACTCTGTTAACTATTATCTTCATTAATAACTATAAGCTGTTATATTAGGCTGGCAGAACAGCCAGTGGCCCGCCAGGAGACTGGCAGGCCTGACTTGCCTTAGAAAACTATAGGCCTGGTGGTGTGAGTTGGTGGCACAGCTTGGAGGGACATCTGAAGGATATTGATTAATAACAATAAACTGTTATATTAGACCAGCTGAATTATTGGAGCCCTGGAGGGACAGCTGCCTGGGCTTGGCTGAAGGCCAATGGGCCTGGATTGTTTTGACTGGAGCTCTATAGGCTGCCACAGTCTTTTCCCCAATAATTAAATACGCCATGAAATTTTAATGTTTCAACATTTTGCCCTTAACTGGGCAGACTCTCAATTAGCTAATCTAAATTAACCCAGGCCACTTAATCCCAAACCACCATGTGACCTTTGTTACCTTCAGAGCTCTCAAACACATCTGTTTCCTTCTGGGTCTCGTGATAGAAAGAACAATTCCTCTGTGTAAAATGCAGCATTCTTGTTTCTGTCTCAGGAAGTCCCACCTTCCTATACTCTTTCTGCCCAACTAATTGGCCATCAGTGACTTTTATTAACCAATCAAGAGAATGCCTCAGAAGGAGCGATGATCAGATCTCAGCATTGAAGTCAGCCCTTCAGAACTAATATACTAGACCTTCTTCCAACAGATGGGTCCTGTTTATACATCCATTGTGTTAACATGTATCTTTTAATTGGGATATTGAGTCCACTGATGTTGAGAGGTATTAATGACCAATGATTGTTAGTTCCTGTTGTTTTGATGTTGGTGGTAGTAGTGTGTTTATGTTTGCTTCTCTACTTTTTGTTTTGTTGTAGAGGAGTTATTTATTTCCTGTATTTTTTTGGTTGAAGTTAACCTTCTTGAGTTGGAGTTTTCCTTCTAATATCTTCTTTAGGGCTGGATTTGTGCCAAGATTTAGTTTAAATTTGGTTTTATCGTGGAACATACTGTTTTCTTCATCTATAGTGATTGAAATGTTGCTGGGCTGGCGTCTGTGATCTCTTTAGGTTGCATGACTTCTGCCGAGGGCCTTCTGACTTTTAAAGTCTCTGTTGAAAAGTCTGGTATAATTCTAGTAGGTCTGCCTTCATATTTTAGTTGTTCCTTATCCCTTGCAGCTTTTAACATTCTTTTTTTATTCTGTATTTTTAGTGTTTTGATGATTATGTGATGGGGGCATTTAGTTTTTTGGTCCAGTTGATTTGTTGTTCTATAAGCTTTTTGTACATTTATAGGCATTTCTTTCTTTAAGTTGGAGAAGTTTTCTTCTATGATTTTGTTGAAAATATTTTCTGGGCCTTTGACTTGGGAATCTTCTCCATCTTCTATTCCTATTAATATGTGATTTGGTGTTCAGATAGTGTTCCAAATTTCCTGAATGTTTTGTGGGGTTTTTTTTTGTTTTTGTTTTTGGATTTAGCATTTTCTTTGACTGATGCATCAATTTCTGTAAACATCTTCTATACCTGAGATCCACTATTACATCTCCTGTATTCTGTTGTGATGCTTGTGTCTGTAGTTCTTGTTCTCTTTCCTAGGTTTGCCAACTCCAAGATTGCCCTAATTTGTGTTTTCTTTATTACTTCAATTTCCATTTTCAGGTTTTGAACAAGTTTATTCACTTCTTTCTCCTGTTTGATTGTATTTTGCTATATTTCTTTAATTTCTTTCAAGGATTTGTTTCCTTCACTTGTTTGATATTTTTCCTGTGTTTCTTTCAGAGATTTATTTTCCTCTTTTAAGGCCTCTATAATTTTCATAACTTCAGATTTAAGTTTGTTTTCTTGTGTTGTAGGTATGATAGGATATCTGGGGCTTGCTATAGTAGGATAGCTGGGTTTCTGTGGTGACACATGGCCCTGGGTTTTACTGCATGCATTCTTATGCTGACTTCTTGTCATCTGGTTGTTCCAGGTGATGACTGTTTATTGTTTTTTTGTTGTTGTTGTTTTGTTTTTTGTTTTTGATTTTGTTTTTTTCTGTAGCCTTCTGAGCCTCTTGGAGATGCCAATAGAGTCCTGGGCCAGTGGCTGGATGCTTCTGGGACCTGCATCCTTCCTCAGGAAGTTGGGTAGGACTGTGGGCTGGAGGCTGACTATCAAGGAATAGCCTGCAACTTTCCTCTTCTGGCTGTGTCCTCTTTGGACTAACAAAGAGTTGGGGTTGGCAGTGTCTAACCTGGATGATCTTGTGTTCTAGTTTGTCTGCTCTTGAAGGCAGGTAGGTCCATGTAGAGTCTGTAACTGGGAAGGTGGATAGAACTATAGGCCCAGATCCTGGTTGAACCAATATAAATATTGTATATTTAATGAATTTTTCCCCTGATGAACTGAGAAGTAATTGAAAAAGAGTTTTTTTATAAAAGGCATGCATAAGTGTTCATAAAAGGAAAAGAAAAACTGTTGCAGTATTGATCATCTGAGGTTTATAAAAACAGAAAAAGTTACAATGTTCATCTTATCTAACTGCAAACAAAATGAGGGGATATTCATATGAAAACAGACATCAAACAACTTTGCAAGAAATGTCTATTAGGAAAAGGAAAATGTATCAAAGACAAACTCATGGATGGGTTGGGAATTTATTTATTTACTTATTTATTTACAAATCAGGCTCCTAAATGACAAAGCAGAGGAACTAACCTGTAAAATATTAAAATGATTGCCACCAAACATGTTTCTTGTACACTAAAGAAGATATAAAATTGTTCTGCTACCATTCTTATGACTATACTGTAAAATTATTACACTTGCAATAATTCTTTATCAGTGTTACAGTATCTGTGGAAATGGATAGCATATATTCTATATTCAATTTTTGAAATGTATCAACAACTTCTTTTCTATGCAAACATGTTTGGACACCAAACTGACGCACTAAACTATTCATTCAATCCTGTTTAAGTTTAAAAAAATTGATATCGTTAAATATATGATTTTAAATCTGTGTACCTTTATCTGGAAACAATATTCCATGTGCTCAGCTGCTGAACATTTCCTAAAACTATGTTATGCTTGACTGCAGAACCTCTTCTATATTTGAGATTACAACTTCACTACATTTGCCAAAATTTTCTTAATATTGCACAGAAATATCATGTTAGAATTTCTTTACTAGGATGTTATAGATCCTTTTCTACTTGTAATAACCAGTAAGTAAGAGACTAGCCACATTTATTTGTCTTTATTCCTCATAGACAGTGTTTTATTCTTGACTTTTCTGCAGAGTAGGCATGGAATGAACTAATTTTGAGTTACTAAATCAAAGAAAAGTTCACTTAGATTTTATTTAGTATTTAAGGTGGTAGGAATTTTCCCAGTAATTATCATATCAGTATTTTTATTTTAAAACATTATTGACTAAAATAACAGTGCTATTAGTCTCACATGTCCAGTTCTGTAAAAGTGGTAGAAATTTGTGTCAGTTTGTGTGTGTGTGTGTGTATTGCAAATGTGAGAAAGAGTCTGCTAATTGAAATATTCCTATTTGTGGAATAGTGTTTCAAAGTTCATTCATAGTAACATAAATTATCTATTTTTCTATTTTTCCTCTTCTCAGTTCTATTTTTGTATTTTCTCTTTCTTAAAGTAAAAAAAAATATACCTAAGAATTTGCATTAAATGGCATTTTTTTGACAACTAGATGGAAATCTTCTTTGAAACTCACTGCAAGAACTTTGTGACTACTTTGATAATATTTGGAAATGTATAATCTTCCTTTGACTTCTAAAGTGCATATATATATTACTTCCTATTTGTAGAAGTTCCGACTACAATTGGACCAGAAGAATAGTGATTGATGCTTCTTAATTTTTCTTTTATCCTGAAGATGTTAGAGAAAGTAACAACTATATATCATAAGTAAAGCTGGCATGGAAAGATATCTGAAGCAATTTTCTGGTCTCAAGAATGTCGGACAAGCTTGATAAGCACTTATCTAAATCAAGCAGAATCCCGGACTTTAAACTCTTAGCTAAACCCATCACCTTCAGTGTGAAGTGGGTATGGTGATTGTTGTATGTTAGGTGACTTGGGTAAAAGGACACTAAACATGTGATTAAGATACCATTGTCATCTATATTTCATTTTAAGTTATTAGTGATGCAAAGATAAATATCATACCTACATTTTTGATGAACATGCTTTTGCTCATATTTTCTTAATGATTGGTTAGATATTTCATGAATTACATGAAATTAATTTTAAACAATTTATAACTTGCCCTAAGGACTCTGGGATTGTAACGCTTAGAGGAAGCTAACACAATTTTGAAATTTGAGTACTATCACACTAGATTTTCATCTACATAAAAATAAAAATAAAATAAAAGTGTAAACACTTCACTGAATAAAATTATGCATTTTGATAAGTTACAGAAGATAAATTTTCAGTTTGCACAATTAATCTTCTGATGAAGTTTGGAAGTTAATACTATTTAATGATTTTTTTTATTTTGAAAAATGAATATGTCTAAGATGATACACTTTTTGTTTATTTATTTATTTATTGCTTCAGGTTACATCTCTATCAAGTGTCCTCTTTCCACCCTTCCCAGTCCTGCCCTCCCACCCTCTACCCCCTAACCTTTCCATCCCACTCCTCTGGAGTGGAGGGCCCCTACATAACATTCTCCCGCCCCAGTTAAGCAGTCATATGAGGGCCAAGAGCCTACTCATACACTGGAAAAGTGTCTCATTGACAGGGAGAGAAAACAGACAAACAAAAAAGTCTATGTGCATGTTCCCTTTCGTGTGTTGGTTGTAGTATAGATATCCTATCCTGTTCTATATAGCTAAAATCTGACTATAAGTGAATAGATGCCATGTGTATCCTTCTGAATCTGGGTTAGCTCACTCAGGATGAGCTTTTCTAGTTTCATTTTCAAAAGACTCAATTTCATATTGATACCTGAATGGCTTTAATTATTGAGCTAATATTCAGTTTTTCTCGGCACTAGAATTTTTCTAATGCCTCAAGATTATCAGGATGTTAAAAAGTATGCTAAACTTTCAAAATTTATGATAATAGGCTCTATTTATTCAATTGTATAAGATATGATAGATATCTAGAACCCTGAGACTCACTTTTATTATATATATATTTTACTACATTTTATCTATTATAGGAATGAGATATTTCATTCTATTCAGGTTTTTAAAGATTTTTATTTTTAATTAAATGCACATATGTGTGTCCTTTGTTTGCATGTGTTTATTAGTGTAGCTGCCCAACTATGACAGAGTAAGACTTCTATCAAGGTAAGAGTAACATGATTGCGACTCACTTGCTGTGGGTGCTGGAGATTGAATTATGATATGGTGCAAGAGCAATAAGTGTTCTTATCTGATAAACCATCTCTCAAATAACTTCATTTAAAAAATCAATTATCCTTTATTTGTTGTTTCTATTTAAATCAGTGCTGCATGTTTTAGAAGACATTTCTTTTTTGTTTGTTTGTTTTTTGATTTCCACTACAGTTTTTCTTTTCTTTTGTCTTCTTTTTAAATTTATTTATTCAACTTACATCCAGTTACAGCTCCACTTACTAGGAAATCTGTATGAAGTTCAAGCTGCCTATCCTTGGTGTAAGTGTACGGGCTCAGGTCCACTCAATATTGCCTTTTTCTTGGTTAGTGTTTCAGTCTCTGTAAGCCTCTATGGGCCTAGGTTGTTTGGTTCTGTTTGTCTTCTTGTGAGTTTTTGTCCCTTCCCAATTCCCCTCTTACATACTTCCAGAGCTCCACCTAATGCTTGTCTGGGTGTTGCACCATATTTTGATCTACTGCTGAGTGGGTTCTCTCAGGATAGTTATGTTAAGTTCCTATCTCTTTGGGTCTGTGGGTTATAGGATGGTTATTTTGTACTATATGGCTAATACCTATTTATAAGTGAGTACATACTATATATGTTTCTGACTGGATTAGTTCACTCAGGATGAGCTTTTCGAGTTCAATCCATTTGGTTGCAAATTACAAGATTTCCTTGTTTTTCATAGTTTAGTAGTATTCCATTGAGCAAATATACCATTTTTTTAATCCACTCTTTAGATAAAGGTTATCTGGGTTATTTCCAGTTTCTGAAGGGTGTAAGATGGAATCTCAGACCCATCTTGATTTACATTTCCCTGACTAATGATGTTGGGTATTTGTTCAGGTGCCTCTCAGCCATTAAATATTCCTCTGCTGTGAATTCTCAGTTTAAATTTGAATCTTGAATCCTGTTTTTTGTTTTGGTTTGGCTTTTTTTTGGGGGGGAGGATATTTATTTTGTTGGTGTTTTATTTCTTGAGTTCTTTTTTTTCATTTTTTATGTTTATTTATTACTTCAGGTTACATCTCCATCATAGTGTTCTCTTTCCACCCCTCCCAGTCCCGCCCTCCCACCCTCTACCCCCTAACCCTTCCATCCCACTCCTCTGGAGTGGAGTGTCCCTACATATCAGTCCCAGCCCCAGTTAAGCAGTCATATGAGAGCCAAGAACCTCCTCATAAACTGGGGGCTTACAAGCAGCACTACTAGGGCAAAATGTCTCATTGACAGTTAACAAAGTCTATGTTCCTATTCCCTTTGGTGCATTGGTTGTAGTATAGATATCCTGTACTATATGGTTAGAATCCAGTTATAAGTGAATAGATGCCATGTGCATCCTTCTGAGTCTTTGCTAGCTCACTCAGGACGAGCTTCTCTAGTTCCATTCGTTTGCATGCAAATTGCATGATTTCATTGTTTCTGATGACTGAGTAATATTCTATTGTGTAGATGCAGCACAGATTTTTCATCCATTCCTCAGTTGAGGGACATCTGGGTTGTTTCCAGTTTCTAGCTATTACAAATAAGGCTCCTATGAACATAGATGAGGAAACTTCCTTGTGATTCCGTGAGGAGTCATTTGGATGTATATCCAGAAGTGGTATGGCTGGGTCTTGAGGTAGAGCTATTCCAAGTTTTTTAAGAATTCGCCAGACTGATTTCCACAGTGGTTGTACCAGCTTGCACTCCCGCCAGCAATGGGGGAGTTTTCTCCTTTCTCCACACCCTAGCCAGCATGTGCTGTCATTTGAGTTTTTGATCTTAGCCATTCTGACAGGTGTGAGATGGAATCTAAGAGTCATCTTGAGTTACATTTCTCTAATAAATAAGGATGCTGAGCATTTCTTCAAGTGTCTCTCAGCCATTAGGAATTCCTCCTTTGTGAATTCTCTGTTTAGCTCTGTTCCCCACTTTTTAATTGATTATTTGGTTTCTTAGCATTTAATTTCTTGAGTTCTTTGTAAATTTTGGATATTAGCCCTCTGTCAAGTGTGGGGGTTGGTGAAGATCTTTTCCCAACCTGTAGGTTGCCATTTTGTTAGAATGACAGAGTCTTTTTCCTTACAGAAGCCTTTCAGAGTTCTTTTATATATTGAATATTTGATATGTACTTCAAAATTTCATATGGTTATCTCAGAAAGACCCACATAATTTCCTTTTCTTAAAGGCATTTGGCCATGGTCTTCAGTTCCATTGTTTTACTTATCAAGAATATGCATACACAATGGGAGTAGGAATTTTAAGGACCATTTCAGAATTATTATCTATCACAACAAGATAGAAAATTAGCTCAAAATCTAAAGGGAGAGATGTGCATAAAGAAATACATAGGACTCAGTTATTTCTTCAAACAAAATGAAAACCTACATGCCACATAATAGAACCAGTAGAAATTAATAATAAAACAATAAATAATAATAATAAGTAATGGTTAGGAGCATTTCTTGAAATCTGGTCTCTATTACCACTCAAACACGAATGTATTTGGTCATCAGACTAGGCTACTTGCCTATGACTGTGATTTTTCTCTATTAAATTTAACAACAGTGTTTTAGATAAGAATTGAACATGACTTAGAAATTTCTTCCCTTTGTCCTAGTGGAAAGTGAAATTGGCATGGTAATCATTAGGAAATCCTAGAAAAGAACTCACCCTTACAAAGCATAAAACATACTTTAGAGGAGATTGTTATCCAATAAAAGATCATCAAAATTCAAAGGAGACTTAGCTCAGCTTTAGTTACACTGCCTTATATCAAGGGAGAGACCAGGAGAAAGAAATCTCTAAGATTCAGGTTGGAAGATGTCAAGGAGAATTCCAGAACAGTGGCTGGGTTATAAGATAAAACATGAATTCTAGAACTAAAAGGCAAATAATGAAGTCCATTACTTTGTATACTACTTTTAAAAGGCTACCAGAAAAATGGCTTAATGAATAAGAAAAGGTATTTAAACCAATCCCTGGGAGCTGTGTTTGATACTTTGGACCCGCATGGCAGAACCTGAGAAGCAACTCCTGCAAGGCATCCTCTGATTCCTCCACTCCTCTTGTGTGCTGCACCATGTGCATGTGTACACACACACACACACACACACACACACACACACACACCCATTCAATCATTCAATGCAATAAAAACAAATAACATAATAACATATAATAATAACACTACAATTTCTAAGTCGAAATTGATTAATATATTTTTACCTACTTCAAATAAACAAGATAAATTGAGGTATATTTTGGTTGTGCAGCTAAGATTATCATATAAAACTTCCTGAAATCAATGTGTGCTGTAAGTCCTTAGCATCTCTGGAGCAGCAGGGAGGCATTCCTTGCTTGACTACCCAAGTGGTTGTTTCTTTCCTTGCATCAACTCCATACTACATAGCAAGAGCAATGGCTTCCAGGTGGTTTGGGAGCAATTGTCATGCCCCATTAA
This sequence comes from Lophiomys imhausi, assembly GCA_907164525.1. NCBI lineage: Eukaryota > Metazoa > Chordata > Mammalia > Rodentia > Muridae > Lophiomys > Lophiomys imhausi. Next base: position 230,118 of record CAJQZJ010000753.1, on the reverse strand, counting down.
CAAACACAATGGCAACAGTATGTTTCCTCTATTATTCAGTGCTGAACTTTTTACTGTGGCTTCTGTAGCCCTTCAGTGTGTTAAACAGCAGGTAGCAGGACAGAGATAATACAGCCCACTTCAAGCTTCCAACTTTATGTTGGTGATAGCATCATGTTGCCCAGTGCTAAAATAACAATTACATTTGCTGTTTGCATTCATTGAAATTCACAAGCTAAAACCTGCAGGATATGTTCAGAAATTGTTTGATTTTGTTTCATAGCCTGAATGAAGAATGTAAAGGTATAACTTTCAGTTTGGTAATGTGTTGACAGTGGCATGTATTAAAACATATACAAATTAGAACATGATTAAAATATAACATGGTTACATATGCTAAATTGTTTTTTATTATGAAAATATAGAGGATAAAACTGTCATTACATATCAATGAGGCTAGCCAAAAAAAAAAAAAATCTTTACAGGAATGGATAGTTTGAGGTATACTGTGACTATCTCACCTAATATAATTCCCCAGTTCATATACCATATCCCAAAGGTTATACATTTTATGTACTATGTCAGGAGACAGTTAAAATTTCATAATCTATATATTCTGCTGGTTTGAAGTTTTATAATAACAACTGCCTTTGTGTCCTTTTAGCTCCAGTAAGCAAACCATTCCCCATATTCCTATAAGGAAACCAAATAAACTTCATTGACTCAACAATGTGGAATTCAGTGGTATCCATACTTAGTTCTGTTTTCAGTTCCCATTAAGGGACAGTAGATACATATGTATTTGCATCTCTCCAGGAATATTGTCTCATAATACATGCACTGAATCCATTAAATGTTCCTGTTAATTTGTTCTACATCAGAAAATTATTAGAAAGAAAGTGTTTGAGTCAACTAAAGGGCTCACTGCTCCAGGGATACTGGCATAAAAGTACTTTGTCAATTTAAAAGGGCTCAACAAAGAGAAAATATGCATGCTCTTGGATGCTCATAAAGAAAACTGTTCTCTTTCTTGATTTCAAGGTTCTATGTGAGAGAGAGGTCTACAAAAGTACAAATGAGAATACAGCTACAAAACTGTAAATGACAAAGAAATTTCAAACTGAGCTGTGTCCATGCATGTTTCTGAACTCATGCTCAGATCCCATGATTCAGTCAAAGTCCAATGAACCTCAATATACTGTTGGCTGTAGGCAAATTCTGAATACCATCATGCTATCATGGGTCCTATTGCACGTTATATTACACTCTACAAACCCCAAGAAATGAACTGAAATTTAATTCTTTCAGTTAAACCCTTTATACAATGCTAGTATTGTAGACATCCCAGAAATTCACCATGAAATAAAACTCAATGAAATGGTTTTCTCAAGACTTAAAAAGATTACTAAGTGGCTCATGGTCATTATAAAAGAAGAATGAAAAACATACAGATGAGAAATAATTTCAGGTCATGGAAAAATTGGAATCTCCATAGCTGCTCTACAAATATTCATAAGGTAAATTAATAGTGTATATTTTAATATACAATATTAGTATGTTATACTCATTCTAATGAGTAAATATGAAGCTATAAACTTGAAGAGAAATAGTTAAGTTATAATTCATATAGAGTACACATTCACACATTCATTCTAAATCAAGCTTTAGCTATACTTAACTTTTTTTCTATTTTATGTATGTTGTTATAATTATAGTATAGTGTAGAATAGTATAGTATAGTATACCATAGTTCAATATGGGGAAATCTTGAGAACTTGTGTTTTTTCTATTAAATGATTTGGCCTCATTTTTCCTCCTTTCATGGAGTTGTCCTTGCTTCGTTTTATATTATTGATACTGCTGGTTTATACTTTCAGATTTCTTTGTTTGCTAGTCCTGTACCACATTTGTTTTGCTGCCCTTTCTCAATATCTGAAGACCATCTTATTTACTATCAGGGAAATACTTAGTGTTTATGTATGATGGTATCCGTTACTATGTTCAAGTGGCTGCTTGGACAGTATTTAGTAAAACACACATATTACATATGTATATCATTCACTCCTTCATCTAAGTTCTCATTGCAGAGATTGTTCTGGTCAGACTCTCCCTAGCTTTCCAGTTAGTATAGGATGAATTTGGTGTGACAGATGTCTTACAACTCCTGAAATGAAGGATGCTCTTTCTGTATTTATTCTGTTGATAAATTGATAAGACAAAAATTTAAAATCATGCATAAAATTCAAGTATTTCCATGTAAAATATCAAAATAAAAACATAATGGTAAATATTACACAATCAAACTGCTAACTGGAAGCTTATGAAATAAATGATTTTCTTTGAATTGCACCTATATAACTCTTGTGTAATAATGACAGCAGCATTAAAACTGTGGAACCAAACTTAATGTATATATATTTTAGGAGGCCTCTTAGTAGGATGCTTCTTTGACATGACTTCTGTCTATGTTAAAAGTGCAAAGGCCAAAAAGAAAAGACATATGTGAGTACCTTTGGAGCCCAGAAAAGGGTGTGGGGCACTTTCAAGCTGGTAGTGCTGAATGAACCTAACCTGGAAACTCTGCAACAATAGTGTGTTCTTTTTAACAGATGATCCACATCTTCACCCCTGTTTGCTAGTTTTGGAGAGAAGTAACAGACAGTCCATCAAGATAGAGAAAGGTAACAAACATTTCACTTGTAATAAGCAGAGCTCTCTGTCCATTGTTTTCTCCCTGAATCAGATTCATTTTCTGAATTTCTGTTACATTAAATACAAAATGAAGTCTCCTTTTCATTTAGCAGTCAAATTCAGCAAATTATATCTCTGTTCAGAAACTCAGTAAAACAAAATACCATTGAATAAAACTTATAAAAATGCTGATTCTGAAAACAACATTGATATCTTCCACATCACATGTTCTCTGAGATATTCTCACAATGATTGGAAGAGTGTATAACAGACTAACACAATTGACTTATCTTCCATTTGAATTTGAGTTTAAAACTGGGTGTAGTGGCACATGCCTTTAATCTCACCACTATGGAGGCATAAGCAGTCAGATCTCTGTGAGTTCCAGGCCCGCCTAGTCTAAAAAATGAGTGGAGAACAGACATGGAGAAACCCTGTCTTAAAAAACAAAAACAAAAAAAAATGAGTTTGGATGACATTATTTCAGTATACTCATATGGGACAAAATACATCAGATTTAGCAATCACAAGTATTTAACACAAAGCCTGATCTATCAGTAAGATTTCTCTAAAGAAGACTGATAGAATATAAAAATATCTGTAAAATAAGCATGTGTAATATAATATATATAGCATAAATAAAATTATAAGATTGATATATTAGATATTATATGTATATTATATGTATATTAATTATATTATATTATATATTATAGCAGCTTACAGACTGTAAAGGCTGTTCAGGATGTATCCATGGTTCTCTCCTTGTGAAAAGACCAAAAATATGGTTGTTGTTTGTTTCATTAGACTAGATATCTCAGCAGTTCGAATCTGGTTCTGGAATCCTGAGAATTTCTCAGGGAAATTATAGTCTTCAGTCCACATTTGAATGCTGAAGGAGACTCTAATACCAGTATAGCAACACCTCAGATAAAGATAAATGAACTTGCTCAACATAATGAAAGTAAGCAGGCAAAAAGCAAAACTTCATTCTTTCTTGTTCTTTCTATGTTCTTGGGTGAAGATAGGGGCCAGTTTGGGTGGTTCTTAGGGTCTCAAACTATTTAGTTATAAAGGGAATCTTACCAAGTCAATTAATACAATCAATCTGCCTACCTGGCTTCATTATTATTAGTAGGTTCCAGATGACCTCAAGATAATATCTAAGATTAGCTATCACAAGGAACAACTGAAATTGACCCCTGGGACTAATATGGTGTAAGGAGAGAACTGACTCCTTCATGTTTTTCTCTGATTTCTACACAGGTGCCAAGGAACATACACACTAAACACACACAGATACACACACACGCACATGAACACATCCATGTGCATGTACACACACACACATGCACACACACAAACATACACACACACATACATAGACACACAAATGAGTAAATATGCGTAATTTTTAAAAACTACCTTTAAAAGTTCAGAGTGGTGAAATGATTTGATCTGATAAAATCACACATGCACTTTGGGAGTACTGAATGTGAAAGTAAATTGGTAGAAATTGTCTAGCATGCATAAGGCTTTCAGTTCCATCTTCAGCATCCTATAAAACAGTGGATGAATCCACATCTATATTACCATCACATTGGAGGTGGAGTTAGTGCCTGAAGCTCAAGGTATTCTTAAACTAAATAGTGAGTTTGAACCTAGCTCAGGCTACATGAGACTCCACAGAAATATACACTAAGGATTTAAAATCAATCAACTAACAGCACTAAATTCAACTGATAGTGGTGGTACAGGTGTCTCATCTGCTTTTCAAGTCTGGATTTTCAAATGCCTACTTGCTGGGCATTTCCCTTACCTTATATGAATCTTCATCTTACATGAATTTTAAATATAACAAGTTCAATCTCTGAAGAACTATGTGGAAATATGGTAGGGATTGCATTTGATCAACGTGGATCAACTTCGATCCAAGCAGACATGTTCCTCACACTCCTTGATACATGATACATGTCATAACCACCACCTAGTTTCTAAAATCATAAGACTATAATTCATTTTCCATAAAAATTTCTTTTACTTGTTTTTTATATAATCAGAAGGTCTCAATTTATTCTTAAATATACCTATACTTTGAATCTACCTTAATTTAAAAAGTCCTTCTTTCCTTGCAAATACTACTAAACTAACTTTTAAGAGAAATAACATACATTTTATTCTCACAGGCATTTCATCTCAAGGACATGACAATGCTAAGAATTGTGTTGATGTATTAACAAATGATAAAATTATGACTATAATAATTGAAAAAAAACTTGATCAATAAATGTTATTTGCAACCTATAATATTCCCAATATAGCAATTATATAACAGCACATGATGATAAATTCTTCTGTTCAGTAAAAAATATTGTCAGGTAAAAATAGAGATCATACAACCCAATCTTCCCCATGTGATATTATGTATATCCCTTAGCGATGAAATGTTACTGTCATCTTCCTGCACTTTTGTTTTAATTGTTAACTTATTTTTTCAAGTTAGATTTTGATCAAAGTCCCCTCCCTCCTCTCCTCCAGGTCCAAACTTCCCTCCCTCTTCCCCATCTCCATCATTGTGGGGACCCAGGCAAACAGAGGCTTATGAGAAATGCTGGGTAAATGAAAGTAACTTGGGGAGATATCTAAGATGGCGACCACGGGAAGATGCAGGGGAGGAGTTGAAGTCCAATCATGGGTAAAGCTGGTTTGGTGAACAAGACTTCCGTACTCATGATCAGTGCATATCACCATGTTATCAGGCTTGTTCTCTGTGGTATAATAGGATGACCTTTAATGTGATTGGCCCATGTAGCTTCATGTGGAAAACACCGATTTTGTTCTGTATATAACCCAGGGAAACAAATAGTAAAAACGGGAAATGCTTAGATATCACCCCTGTTCTGTCTGTCTTCAAGTGAAGTCTGGAGGTTCAGGCAGGCAGCGCACTCACCTTTCCCTGAGAAACCCCTTATATGGTGATCATCATGTCACATGTCTCAGGACACATTCTCTCCTTCTTCTCTGAGGAGGGGAGTCCCCACTTATCAAGCCCCCTCAGTTCATCAGTCACATGAGGGATAAGAGCTTCTTCTTGTACTGGGTCGGATATGATGACAGCTCAGCTAGGGTAAGGTATTCCATGAACCGTCAACAGAGACCATGACTCACTGTTGGGTGGTGTTTTTGGTAGTTTCTAGTCTGTTTGGGTCTGTGGGTTGTAGGATGGTTGTCCTGTGCTATATGGTTAATATCTACTTGTAATCGAGTTCATAACATGTTTGTCTTTCTGAGTCTGGGATGGCTCCCTCAGGATAAGCTTTTCTAGTTTCATCCATTTAGTTGCGAATTACATGATTTCCTTGTGTAGTATTCCATTGTGTAAAAATACCACAGTTTTTTTTTTAACCCATTTTCTATTGAAGGACATATTTTTGACAGTTTTCACTGTGTAGCTCTGGCTGGATTGTTGCTATCTAGACACAGTTCTCTCTGAACTCAAAAAGGTATACTTGCCTCTACCTCCCAAGTGCTGAGATGAAAAATATGTGTCACCCTTCTCTCAGGTCTCCTTTTATAAACCCAATCTGTCCTGCTTGCTTACATACTAAATGAACTACCTTGCTTTGTCCACTCCTAGTTTTTGCTGGAATAAATTAGACCAGAAGAAAAACTTTGCTTTTGTATGCCAGAGGTTTAATCATTACCCTCTAAATACAGATCCTTTCTGTTTGAGCAACCTCTAAAAGGCTTTTTTAACTTGTAGATATTTAATAAAGAGACCTAAATTTAAAAACTAACAAGTCCTACAGACTGGATCTGTGCAGCAATGAATAAACAAGTGGATAAATAAATAAATCACACTTAATATTTTATGTAGTATTAGAGTTAAAAGATTCCATCTAAGATTTCAAAGGCAGTTTATTTAACTGATTCTTTGAGCTAGCAATTAAGTTTTTTTTTCAGAAAAAAAGATATATTTGTGCAGGAAATTAATGGAAATATATTGATCTCTGAGACTTTTGGTAAACTTTAGAAATTTCAATCTAATCAAGTAATTTGAGTGAATAAAAGCTGAAAATATTATTTGCAAAAAATTCCCCAGTCCTTCAAAACAGCATTCAGTTGACCAAGTTGGATGGTTTCTCTGGTAATTTATAACTTCCTAGCCCTGATTCCTCATAATGATGGAGAATTTGTTACATTTTGAGCATATGCTTGTATTTATTTAGTGTTAATATAAATATGAATTATTTATTTCTTAATCTCTTACCTCACCTCTCATAGAAAAGTAAACTAACATGCTTACAGTACTTCCTTTACAAAGTTGTAACATTCTCAGAAGTAATTCTTAGCTTGTCTGTGTTAATGAATTGATGTTTTCCAACATAGGATTTACATTTTAAAGAATAATTGTTCAATAATTGTTCATAATTAACTGATTTTACTTTTAAAGATTGCTATTCTTTCTGTATCACAACAAATATCCATGTCCTGGTCTAACCCTGTTATCAAGCACTGTTTTATATCATTTATCTCTGTGCTCACCAGATAGCAGTGAATTGGTAATAACCTTTTTATTTTGGCTAATAGTTTATTACACTTCTGTCCTTGACTTAATTTAATCTATAATACTTATGCTTAGAATTTTCAACTTGTTTTAAAATATGTAAATATTGGTGACCTATATTGGTTTTCTCCAAATTTCCATTTGCTTACTAAACAAATACTTTTTTTCCTTCATTTTTTATTTCTTCAAGTTACATCTCAATTGCAGCCCCCTCCCTATTCCCCCTCCAGTCCCACCCTCCCATCCTCAACCCCCCATCCTCTTCCCTGTTTTTTTTTCTTTTAAATTTAAGGTATAACTTATCTCCCCCTACAGTTTCCCCTTTCAGTCCAACAAATGGCTCTTTCTCTTATAATAATAAATACAATAAAAAAACAGAGGTAATTAGGCCACTGTTATGAGGGTTATAGGGCTTAACATACATTCCCAATGTCCAGTCCATATGTATTTGGTACCTGACTTTAACATTCCATTATCTAACCATCTCCATGACTTTAAAGTTCTATATCTGAGTCAACATTCATACTAACTTGAAACACAATTTAAAAGGTATCTTCTTGGATCTATAACACTCTCTTGACTCCTAAACAACTCAAAATTTAATTATGAGACTCTAGTTATCTGTTCTTCAACCACCTCAGAGACCTGAGAGGGATAAATATATCTGATTTTATAGGAAGTACAGGGCCTGAAGCTTCCCAAACTAAGAAATGATAAACCAGTGGCTGCCTGGGCATTTCCCATTTTCTCTCCATACATTACAGCATCGATCTTCAGTCATTTGGCCCCGTTTCTCTGACAGAGATTGATTGTAGAGCAGGGGTTATGAAGGACTTACCTACCCTGTCTTGGCAGAGCTAGGCTGTCGACTTACCTGCTTCCAGGTTTTGTCCTTTTTGGACAGCATTCTATCTACAGTTGGAGCAAGGGGCTTTTCCTAACAAGAGATAGGCTTGCTACTAATTCAATCATCTCCCACTGGAGATTCTTCAATGCTCATCTTCTACTTGGAGGAGAATAGGGGGTGCTATCAGGAGTTGATATGTCTTGATATAAAAAAATCTAAAGTTACGAAAACATCTTTGAATGTCATATTCTGCAGATCTCTTGAGGTTGTTGAAGAGGCCCTATCTATCTCTTATATTAGGGTAAGCAGATGTTCCATGTCTCGCAGCAGGTTTATCTCTGATTATCTTAGAAAGTAACTATAATAGGCTGTCATAGTACCTAAAAGAAGACAGGCTTGCATAACCATTAGTTTGCATTTCTTAATTATCCTAAACAATTTATGACAATTAGTACTAAAAGGCCGAAATTTCCCATTTCATTTTTTTTTCTTTACCTCCTAACGCTTCCATCCCATTTCTCTGGGGTGGGGTGTCTTTATATAACAGTCCCTCATCTCATTTGAGAGGTCGTATGAGGGCCAAGAGCCTCCTCATTCATTGGCGGTCTACGAAGCAGTACCATCAGTGAAAAGTGTCTCGTTGCCTGGGAGAGAGAACTACTAAACAAACAAACCAGTAAGCAGACAATAGATAAAAAAGACTAAAAAATAGAAAGAAATATAGCTAATATATAAAAATAACTAAAAAATAAAAATTAAAAATAAGAAGTCTATGTCCAAGTTCCCTTTGGTGTGTTAGTTGTAGTATTGATACCTTCTACTATATAGCTAAAATCCTACTATAAGTGAATAGATGCCATATGCGTTCTTCTGAGTCTGGGTTAGCTAACTCAGGATGAGCTTTTCTAGTTCCATCCATTTGGCTGCAAACTGCATAATTTCATTGTTCCTGATAGCTGAATAATATTCCATTGTGCAGATGTACCACAGTTTTTTAACCCATTCTTTGGTTGAGGGACATCTGGGTTGTTTCCAGTTTCTAGCTATTACAAATAAGGCTGCTATAAACATAGATGAGGAAACTTCCTTATGATTCCGTGAAGAGGTATTTGGGTGTATACCCAGAAGTGGTATGGCTGGGTCCTGAGGTAGAGCTATTCCAAATTTTCTAAGATATTGCCAGACTGACCTCCATAGTGGTTGCACAAGCCTGCACTCCCACCAGCAATGGAGTAGGGTACCCCTTTCTCCACACCCTTGCCAGCATGTGCTGTCATTTGAGCTTTTGATCTTAGCTATTCTGACAGGTGTGAGATGGAATCTCAGAGTCGTCTTGAGTTGCATTTCTCTGATGATTAAGGATGTTGAGCATTTCTTCAAGTGTCTCTCCGTCATTAGGGATTCTTCCTTTGTGAATTCTCTATTTATCTCTGTCCCGCATTTTTTGATTTGATTATTTGGTTTCTTGGCATTTCATTTCTTGAGCTCTTTGTAGATTTTGGATATTAGCCCTCTGTCAGATGTGGGGTTGGTGAAGATTTTCTCCCAGTCTGTAGGCTGCCATTTTATTCGAATGACAGTGTCTTTTGCCTTACAGAAGCTTTTCAGTTTCATGAGGTCCCATTTATTGATTGTTGATCTCAAGTTCTGAGCTGTTGGTGTTCTGTTCAGGAAGTTGTCACCTGTGCCAATTAGTTAGAGGGTTTCTCCCACTTTTTCTTCTAGTAGATTTAGTGTGACCGGCCTTATGTTAAGGTCTTTGATCCACTTGGATTTAAGTTTTGTACAAGGTGATAAGTATGGGTCTAACTTCATTCTTTTACAAGTGGACATCCAATTGGACCAGCACCATTTGTTGAAGATGCTGTCCTTCTTCCATTGTGCCGTTTTGGCTTCTTTGTCAAAAATTAGGTGGCCATAAGAGTGTGGGTCTATTTCTGGATCTTCAATTCGATTCCATTGATCTACTGGTCTGTCTCTATACCAATACCATGCTGTTTTTACAACTATTGCTCTGTAGTACAGCTTGAAATCAGGGATGGTAATACCTCCAGATTTTTTTTTTTTTAATTGTACAGGATTGATTTAGCTATTCTGGGCTTTTTGTTGTTCCATATGAAATTGAGGCTAGCTCTTTCCAAGTCTATAAAAAAATTGTGTTGGTATTTTAATAGGAATTGCATTAATTGCATTGAATCTATATATTGCTTTTGGTAGGATGGCCATTTTTATTATGTTGATCCTACCTATCCATGAGCATGGGAGATCTTTCCATCTTCTAAAGGCCTCTTCCATTTCTTTCTTCAAAGGCTTGAAGTTCTTGTTGTACAGGTCCTTTACTTGCTTGTTTAGAGTTACTCCCAGGTATTTTATGTTGTTTGTGGCTATTGTGAAGGGGGTTGTTTCCCTTATTTCTTTCTCAGCCCAACAAATTCTTATTATTCTAATTACTGCATAAACTCATTATTTTTAATAAATAATTTATGCTTTTCTTCAATTGCAAAATATTTAATTATTATTTTAGTTATTTGGTTTATATGAAATACATATTATGTTCTCCTAATTGAATTTATTTTCTTCCACATGACAGAATAGTGGGACCACAGTAGAATCTTGACAATAAAATATTATATTGGTATTACTTATGTTTTTTCTTTCATCAGTGTCCCCTGAAGTGGAGCTGTTTCTCCTCCCAGCACCTCAGTGGAAGTTTAGACTGGTGATTTGAGCCCTGTGTCTCCCATAGGCCCTGCATGTTTTGTTATTTCACTTAAATATGTAGGAATATGACCTTGAAACTTCATTTTTCAGGGACTTGAACTTCTGTCAGGTTCTCTTAAAAGCTGAAGTGGTGACCTGTCTTGTCCTTGGAAAACATTCAATTCCAACAGGCTCCTGTGAGAAAGTATAGCTGCTTTACACTTTGTTTATCTAATTATACAAGCAATTTAAGTAGAAAACTTTGTTTCCTGGACTAATAATTTGTAATCATCAAAACACTACAGGGAGAATAAAGAGAGTTGAAGCACATCCTCAATATCCTACTCCTCAGGTATAATTGCCTCCCATATTTCAGGTTCTGCAATGATGGAACCTTGCTTCTCTCCTCTTGTATATAATGCCCCCAAGCTACTGATTAGCAAACACCCACAAGGCATGGGCCAAGGGAAGTGTGGGACACTTTACTTCTATCTTTCTCTCAGGTATAAACCATGTGTGATGCACCAACCAAATTTTTCTCATTATCAAAAATTGTTTGTGTTTTGTGATTTTTTTTTTAGCTAAAGGTTTAGTCAATTAAGCTGTTTTATTATCATTATCTTTCCCTTAGTGTTACTCATAAATATTCCTGTAAGAAATTGGAATTATTTCTAATGATTTGGTAGATTTCAAGAGAGAAATAGTAATAGGAATTATCTCTACAAATAAAAGACTACCTAATTTTTCAGATCTTTGGTATTGTTATATTGAATGGCTAATCAAACAAAGTTGCCAACTAAAATGTATTTGAATATTACCCAATAGTTATGCATATAAATACAGAAGCTTTTGTAGGAGTTAGGAAGTTGATTCATTGGTTAAGTGAAATTTGTCACTTTTCCAGCACCCACATGGTGTCTCATAACCTTCTGTAACTCCAGTTTCAGGTGACAATGGTGAATGTTCTCTTCTGGTTACAGTAGATACCAGGTATGTATGTGCTGCACAAACATAAACTTAGACAAAATATCCATGTAGATAAATAGATTTTAAAAATTGTCATACATGCATATTATGACTTGTGACTTAATTATAAATTTCAGAGTTAATTTAAAAAGTAAACTATATTCTACAGATAAAGAGAATGCTGTATGAAGTTAGGATATAAACTATTCTAGTTAGTTTCATCAACTCAACACAAACTAGAGTTAACTAGAAAGAGGGAACCACAACTGAGGAATTACTTCCATCAGAACTGCCTGGGGATAGTTGGTGGAGAATTTTCTTGATTGATGATTTACATGAGTGAGCATAACCCATGGTGGGTGGAGCTATCCTGGTCAGGTGAGTCTGTGATGAATATAAGAGGCTACTGAAAAGCCAAGGGAAACAAATGAGGAAGCCATCTTTTTTTATAATTTATTTTTTATTTCTTCAAGTTACATCTCAATCACAATTCCCTCCCTACTCTCCCCTCCTGTCCCACCCTTCCACCCTCTTCCCCCTCAGCCCCACATCTTCTACCTTTTTTTTTTTTTAGTTTAAGGTATATCTTTTTTCCCCCAACAGCTCCCCCTTTCAGTTCAACAAATGGTTCTTTCTTTTATAACAATAAATACAATACAAAACAACAGAAATAAATAGGCCACAATTCTGAGAGTTATATGGCTTAGCATACATTCCCAATGTCCAGTCCATATGTATTTCACACCTGACTTTAACAGTCTACTATCTAACCATCTCCATGAGTTTAAAGTTCTATATCTAACTCAGCTTTCATACTAACTTGCATCACAATTTTAGAAACATCTTCTTAGATCCAGAACACCCTCTTGATTCCTAAACAACTCAAAATTTAATTATGAGACTCCAGCTATCTGTTCTTCAACCACCTCAGCGACCTGAGAGGGATAAATACATATGATTACATAGGAAGTGCAGGGCCCATAGCTTCCAAAACTAAGAAATGACATACCAGTGCCTCCTGGACAGTTCCCATTTTCTCTCCACACATTACAGCAACAATCTTCAGCCTTTTGGCCCCGTTTCTCTGCCAGACATTGATTGTAGAGCAGGAATTATGAAGGACTTGCCTACCCTGTTTGGCAGAGGTAGCCTGTCGACTTACCTGCTTCCAAGTTTAAGGTTAACACTTCTTAAAGGTATTGTACCTAATAATGCTTAAAAAAGAAATGTGAAGTTTTGGCCTTCTGCTACCAACCGTCATTAACTGTTTAGGATAATTAAGAAATGCAAACTAATAGTCATGCAAGCGTGTCATTTTGTTAGTTACTATGACAGTCTATCACAGTTATTTTCTAAGCTACTCAGAAATCAAGTTGCTAAGAGACAAGCAACATTTGTTTATCTAAATATAAGAGATAGATAGGGCGTCTTCAAAAACCTCAAGAGATCTGCAGAATATGGCATTCAAAGATGTTTTCTTCACTTAAGATTTTTTGATATCGAGACATGTCAGCTCCTGACCGCACCCCCTATTCTACTCTAAGTAGAACATGAGCATCGAAGAATCTCGATGGTGAGAGATGGTTGAATTAATGGCAAGCCTATCTCTTGGCAAGAAAAACCCCTTGCTTCAACTGTAGACAGAATGCTGTCCAAAAAGAGGAAGCCATCTTACTCCATGGTTTTTGCTTTAAGCTCTTACCTTGAGTTTTTCCCTTGACTTCCCTAGATTACTGTGACTTGTAAGCTGAAATATATATTTTCCTAGCCTTGTTGCTTTTGGTCAGGTTGTTCATCACAGCAGAATCAATCTAGGACAATGATCGAAATATGACCTTAATTTTCCTAAAAATATATTACTAAAAAAAAAAACATTTCCTAAAAATATTTTTAAAAAGTTCTTGTATTCACAAAATCATAGGAGCTATACATTTGATCAACTAAAAAGATCATTAATCTTCAATAATAATCTTTTATATTTAAAATACAAATTTTGTTGCAATACTAATTTCATTTCCATATAAGAGTTCAATATTATAAAGGCAACATATTCTCTATAACTTCATTTCCCATCCTTTACTCAAAGTAAGAAACAGACAAATTCATCTAGATGATCAATAACACTCATTAAAAATGATACAACCATCTCATCTTATGCAGACTGGTGTAATCACAGTTGAGGCTGGGTAATTATTTTTCTAACTATGTTAATGCCCATTACAGTTGAAAAATTTCCAAACCCCTCTTTCCTACACATCGTAGTAGGAGTTATTTTAACTATTCTGATATGCTAAATTAGACAGAGGAGTCATGCTGCACTTAAGAGCTTGAGTTTGAAGTCAGACTTTATTATTGATAAGACATGTGCCTCTAGGCAGCATATTCTCTCTGACTCTATTTCCTTGACTATAAAATAAATTAGTGCCAACTTTAAAATGTGAAATCATTTAGTGTAATAACTAGATAAAATTGCCTAGAACAGAGTAGGAAGACAACAAATATTACATGAATTTGACTAATGAAACAGACTAGTGAATGTGGTACTGTCACTAGAAAAATTTGTCCCATTGAGTAAATCATGTGCTAAATTTTAGTTTCTGACTCTATGTTATGTAATTTTGCTCTAATTACAGATTAGTAAAATATACTCTTGTTTCCTTCACTCAAAGACTTAAGCAGTGTTTATTTGTTTGTTCATACCAGTTCTCCTTAATGAAACATACTTAATGTACTTGTCCCATACATATATATGTGTGTGTTGGTACTATATATATATATATATATCCTTGGCATCTTAGAAAACTAAAAATGTGTAGTTTTGTATTTGTAGTCTGAACTAAAAGTGAGGGGAAATTTAACTACAGAAAATTAAATTCTTTGTGAATGTTAATTTCTCTATGCTTTATATTGGCCTATCTTGATGTCCAAGAAAATGTAAATGGCTTATCATTTCACTTTCTTTTCAACAGCCAGTTCCTTTAGAGATGTTTAGATGAATATCAGTATTCTATTATTATATTCCCATAATAGAAGTAATTGAGAAATTGACTTCAATGTAAATTTGATTGTCATCAAAATGTTTTCCTTAGCAATTACTGTACAAATAAATCTTTTGTAAGCATTGCTTTCAATTAAGTTTTAAAAGATCTGTTACCTTCCTCAAAGAAAACAACATGGAAGTGTATAATCCCACTGTTAGAGTGTTTTTGTATGGTACAGAAGTGTTGATTATAAATTGTATGTTAGCAATCAGTTCATGAAGGAAAGGGATAGATATAATCCCTTGTCATATGGGAGGATCTCTTTCTAATATTCTTTAGGTAGATAGTGTATATTGGATAATTTATTCCATTTTTATAAAAAATGTTGCATTAGATTTTAAAAAGGACAGACTGATTTCATAGAGGTAAAGTTGTGATGACTGCTTGTTGACTTCGTTGTTTTTTATGAAAGTCTCCCAAATCCCTGTAATATTGCTGTAATCATTGATTTAGAAACTTGATAATATTTAATTTTTAGGTGCCCAGTTTTACCTCTGCAATCAAACTACATTGACAAATCCTACCCCTCCCAAAGAGAGTAGAGCCAGTGACAACTGTGAGTTAAATGAGTCTCTCAGCTACTTATTAGTAGGTTTTTAACAGATCTTATACATCTGTAGAGCTATCTCTCATCAAACTTCTTCTGCTTAGTCATTGCAGCAAGATTGCCTGAGACAGGCTGATCTGTGATGTTTTCTGAGCAGGAGAGTAGGTCAGTCCCAAATGGTAAGTCCCTTCCAGAGAAGTCTCCTGGATATAACACTGAGAGTAAGAAAAAGTACATCAATTCATGTCTCCAGAGCCAGCCTGCCAACAAAATGAGTAAGTAGTATCATTTATGTTAAATACCTATATTGGGTTAAAATAATGCAAGAACCACAAGTTCTTCTTGTGACTAGAACTATCAGCTAACCAGTCCATTGTTCATCATTGGGACTGCCTCACCCCTCAAACTGACTTGCAGCTTTTAGCAATGTTACTTTCTACACAAAGAAGTAGGATTTCTGCTATGCAATTTCTTTGACTTTTCTCTGAGTTGTTTCCTAATGACATTTTAACTGTGCCGTCTTATCCTTTGTAACGCCAAAGCTCCTCCTCTCCCTCAGGTATACAGTGACTCTAGCTCTCTTCCCACTCAGTTCACATGCATACTTTTGTTCTTCCATTTTAGCTCCTTCATACTTTTATGAAAGATAATGATCTATAAAAATAGACCAATACAAACTGATGCATAATTCCTGAAATAACTTATTTTGAATAATTTTCTGTAGAGGAATACAGTAACTACGTTTCTGGTGGTCACTTACAAGAATGGCAGATTAAATCTGGAAATTTTAAATGAAATAAAAGAATTTTGTCCATAAGTCAGCTAAGGTAAAATGATGACTGTCAAACCCATAAGAGATAAGGGGAACTTTAGCAGCCCTCTAGCCCCCCCACAAAAAATTCTCACATTTTTAATACAGTAAAGCATATGTTGAACATGGGGAACTGTAAGTGTTAATATTCAGGGATTATAGTTTTCTGGATATATGTTTCCTGTCTTTGGTAACTGTAGGACTTAATGGTCATATTTATCTTTTTAATATCATCAATAAAATCTAAACATAAAGTGACTCCATTAGAATAATATGACTTCACAACTATCAAATATTCTTTGAAATACTTTAAAATATGTAGCATAAAGTAACAGTTTATCAAAATAAAAGTCAACAAAATAAGGAAAATAGCTCACTGAGTGAAAATAATTTATAAATCCATATTTTCTGACACTCTTTAACTTAGTGGTTTCTGGATAATTCATGAGGGTTCCATCAGTAAACATTAATCTGGCATTGCTGACATTTCGTGGAGTAGTTGAATCTGATCCAGGTTTATATAATTTCTCATACCTAGGACTTACACTAGGAAAAATAATTGCCAAGGAATTGCATTCATAACCTTAACATTTAAAATACATTTTATGATACTGTGGTAAAATACATGCCTAAAAAAATCAGAGTAGCATAAGTAAAATAAGTAATAACTACAACCACTAAATAAAAAATAAACTATTTCATATAGCAATGCATAAGAATATGAAGAATACTGATCAGATTTAAAGTATTTAACTAAGAAAGTCTCTTAGCGGTGGGGGCGGGGAACTTTAGTGAGTCCCTGCTTTTTTGCAAAAGACTCAAATCTGATTCCCAGGATCGTATCCTGGCTTACAGGCAGGCACCTGTAACTCCTGCTCCATGGGATCTGATGCCATCATTTTACCTCCACAAGGATTATGTCCACATATGGTAAACAGACATACATGTAAGCAGAACTTTCAAACAATAAAAATAAAATTAAGTATATTTATTTATTTTTTTACAAAAAGAAACAATCATTCAATAAGCACTAATGCCATGATAAAGTAAGTCATGGACTTCTGTTTAACTTATTTACTAATTTATTTAGCATGAAGAACTATGCTTTATTCTTGGTCCTTTATTCTCAAACTAGAGCTGGGTAAGAAGGAAAAAATAAAAAACTCCCACTTTTGTCTCTTTCCTTCTTGCTTATCCTGTGTCAACTCCTCATCCTCCCCTTCTTCCTTTTCTTCTTCCTTTCCTTCCCATTCTTTTGTTTGTTTTACCATGAATACAGATAGTCCTTTATTTGTTGCTTTGCCCTCAGCATCTCATACATACATATTCATTAGCACAAATTCAAAAGCCCTTCTGTGCACTGTGCACAGTTGGCAGTGTATTGTATACAACAAAGGAAAGGAAACATGAGTCATGAAATATGTCTCTAAAAGAAGGATAAGGAAGAAACTGAGGAATTTTATAAGCTGTGTGAAAGTCAACTACATGACAAAATCGAGACATGTGTAAACTTCTTCTGTGTGTGTGTGTGTGTTCTAATTTTGATAGTCCAAATTCCTATATAATTCCTTACTTCATGGATGGATAGGCAGAGATATAGGTAATATAAAAAGTGAAACTTTTATTGTTTCACAGATGAAAACTTGGTGAGACTATTTCTCAGCAAGATCTGCAAAATGAAATTACTATGTGCCTTCAGTATAAATTGTATGAACTAATTAGTTAGAATGTGTTGCTCTGCAGTTCTCTGGAATGCCCCGTCATGATTTTATTGTGTCTGTCAGACAGGCCAATGCTAGACAGGGAGTCCTGTACCTCCTGAAGGGGTCATTAGGCAAAACTTGGCAGGGATTTGAAATCCCAACTTCCAGGTTTCAGAGAGAGTGAACAACCCTAAAGCTGTAAAAGGTTTTGTTCTTTTAGTAACAACTGTCAGCAGAAAGCAGCTAAAAGTCCTAAGTGGAGATGAGCCCCTAAACAGCGAGAATCCATTCCAGCTTAAGTGAACTAGTGGAGCAGCAGTAATGACATTTGATGCAAGAGCAGCAGTGGCAGAAGGGAGCATGGCAGTCTGTTGGCTGCTTGGGTGACTAGTGATGAGAGCTTGACAGAGCAAGTATCTCAATCTAGGTGAGTCCTTCTGAAACAATATCTGCAATTCCCCCGAAATAATGACAGCTCTCAACCCATTTTGGTGAACTAGATGGTGACCCTTAATTCAGTGATTCATGAACAATATATATTATTCTAAATCAGTAGGGGGATTTTTTTGGGGGGAGGGCTGTGGGCTCATGATTGGCTGAATTTTGAAGTGTTTGTGACGCTTTGTTTGGAGAGCAAATAGAAATAAAAGAACACTTGCTTATGTGACCTGCCTGGAACCACCACTCAGGTTGTTCACATGCTTCCAGGGCTGGCAGAAGCAGGAACCACCACTCAG
>CAJQZJ010000753.1:134996-211519 GCA_907164525.1 Lophiomys imhausi | reverse complement strand
TTGTTCACATGCTTCCAGGGCTGGCAGAAGCAGGAACCACCACTCAGATTGTTCACATGCTTCCAGGGCTGGCAGAAGCAGGAACCACCCACTCAGGTTGTTCACATGCTTCCAGGGCTGGCAGAAGCAGGAACCACCCACTCAGGTTGTTCACATGCTTCCAGGGCTAGCAGAAGCAGGAACCACCACTCAGGTTGTTCACATGCTTCCAGGGCTGGCAGAAGCAGGAACCACCACTCAGGTTGTTCACATGCTTCCAGGGCTGGCAGAAGCAGGAACCACCACTAAGATTGTTCACATTGTTCACATGCTTCCAGGGCTGGCAGAAGCAGGAACCACCACTTAGGTTGTTCACATGCTTCCAGGGCTCGCAGAAGCAGGCAGACAGCTTCATCCCATGCCTGCCAAATTTCAGTGTAGCATCTGTGGCCCCAGCATTGAGATTTCTGGGATTTTGATTTGTTCAATCTCCCCTGTTTCAAGTCAGGTCCTCTGGAGGCATAGTCCACAACCCCATGTTGCAGGGTGATCAGGGAAGGTACAGTCCACCAGCCCCTACAAGAACACAATTAGGAAGAATATGAGTGTGATTCAGGTCAGGTAAACAAATAAATGTCATAATCAGAAAAAAGTATAAATTTTAATGTATGGATAAATATATAATATTGCAAGTAATTGCCCAGAGTCCTTAGTTTATAGCCTCAGGCAAATGTCTGAGTCTTATAATAGTCAAAGTCACTTTTTCATAGTTGTAGAAGAGTTTATATAGAAGAATACATGCTGACTGTCCATATCCAGGCTGCCTGAAGTGCCCATTATCATTTCTGACTCACCTTTGCCTCTTTGCTATTAATAATTTTATATTTATCAATATTAACTGTTTAGGTTATTCTCTGACATAATTACTCCTTATCTTTTGTTGTAGTAATTTAGCTGTTCATTTTAAGTGTTTCTTAATTTATCTTAATATCTGACTCACTGCTGAGGTGTTGTTAATCTTGTATGTTTTCTCCTGTCTGAGAACTGCCTACAAGAGGCATAAATACACTACAAATCTCAATATATAAATACTCACTACAATAAATATCCTCAAAAAAAGAAGGCCATGAGTAACTTAATGAATGTCAAATCTCAACAGAGAAATAGGAGGAAATGAGCAATTTCTGAAGTAAGACTGCTGATTAGAAGTTGCACAATCAATACTTGAAGATCAACAGAACCAACTAACCTAGGACCCTAGAGACTTGCAATGACTGAAACAGGAACCAAAATAAGAAGAAAAAAGCTTGGACTTGACAGAGACCCCCCTATACAAATACAGAGGATAGGCAACTTGGTTCTCATACACATTCCTTACCAAGTAGGTGTGGGGTGTTCTCAGTCATGGACTTTGTTACTTGTGAATGGAACATTTTACCATAGTGAAACTGGCAAGTCAGGCCCCAGAGCAAGAGGAAGCTCTTAGTCCTCATATGACTGATGAACTGAGGGGGGCTGATATGTGACCTCCCACACCAGAGGAGTAGGATAGGTGGCAGAGTGGGTAGAGAGTGAAAAGGAGGGACCTGGAAGGGAGGAGAGAGGAGGCTGTGATTGAGATGTAACTTGAATTAATAAATAACAGTATAAAAAAGGAGGGCAAGATGGTAGCGACCAGCATGGATACATTCTGAAAGAGGGGAAACAGGCTAGATCAGCACAAAGATATTCTTGAGTTGAACAACAATATAAGAAGTTCAAGCCCATGTGGACTCACCTGGCAAACATGGAACAATAAATGTCCCTATGCTAGACTTCCAGACACTCAGAAAAACAGAACAGCCATACTCAGGTGCAGGAGGACAACATATGCAGAAGAGCCCATGGGTATGAGCAATTTGGAACCCCAGCTGGCAGTTCTGACCTCCAGAGGTCTTCACCAGCTTCCTGAGCCACCAGTTTCCATGCAGTTGTGACAGAATCCAAAAGAGAACCAGAAGAGCCATGGGAATGGTAATTTGGGGGTGATTCTCCTTGGGATTTACAGCATGGTGGCATCTGGTTGACCTGTGGGTGGTTGAGCTAGAAATCCACAGAGCTTGTCTTAGTGGAAGCACTGTGACTGGTCACAGATGCCTTTTTGGAACATCCAGCTTGCGTCATGTGCACCTCAGGTAGGCACCCAGTCTGGAATATTAAGAGTAACAGGCCAGGAACCATGAGACAGTTCTGGACCATTCCACAGCTGCCCAAGTGATGCAGACTACACTGGATCACAGTGCTTTTAGCCTAAAGGGGCAAGCTCCTCTAGGGATTACCTAGAAGCATCAGGGGAAGACCACAACAACATACCCCATTACACAAGCTGCTGAAGAACTAATAGACCCCCACTGGCTCAGGAAAGCTGCCCTGGAATACATTGCTTCTGGCCAGAGACACTCAGTCAGGTTTCTGTCCCCCAGGAGCCACCAAATGGCCCTGCTGCCCCTGGGAGTCCCGCAAGGAGAAGTCTCACTAGCAGCCACAGAGGCCAGGGGCACTTCCCTTGCCTCTGCCCTCTAAGTATTCCCAGAAACCAAAGCCAACCACTGTATAAAGCTAGAGATACTCAGTCAGGCTCCTGACCTCCAGCTCCTCTACTTTGCCCCTCTGCCCTTGGGAGAGCTCCTCAGAGATATCTTATTAGTGGCCACAGAGACCCTTTCCTGGACCCTGGTCTCCAGACACTTCCAGTGACTTGATCAAGCCCCACATAGAAGCAGAGACACTCAGTAAGGCTTCTGACCTCCAGGAGCCACCATGATTCCCTGCTGCCCCTGGGAACCCCAAAGAGAGGTCTCATTAGCAGTTACAGGGCACTTCCTTTGCCTCTGGCTTCCAGGTGTTGCCAGAGACTTGGGTCAACAGCATTGATACAGAGACACTCAGTCAGACTGTTGTCCTTCAGACACCACTGCTCTGCCCTACTGATGGTGAGAGAGCTCCTTAGAGAGATCTCACTAGCAGTTACAGGTTTGCTTCCCTGGCCTCTGGCTTCCAGGTGCTTCCAGTGTTCAATTGCCACATAGTGCCAGAGATACTCAGTCAGCACTATGGCCTCCAGGTACCTCTGTGCCACCCTGCTTCCCCTGAGAAAGCTCCTCAGAGAGATCTTATTAGCAGCCACAGAGGTGCTTCCCTGGATTTTGCCTCCAGATACTTCCAAACACCCTGGCCCACTACAACATAGTGCCAGACACACTAACTCAGGCTTCTGACCTTCAGCAACCTTCTATCTGCCATGCTGCCCAGGAAGAGTTCTTCAGAGAGGTCTCACTAGCAGAAAAAAGGGCCTCTTCCCTGGTTTCTGGTCTCCAGGCACTCCCAGTGAACCAGGGTAAACACTGCATAATACTAGAGACACTCAGTAAGACTTCTGGCTTCCACACACCTACACACCACTCACTACTCCTGGGAGGACTCCTTAGAGAGGTCTCACTTGCAGCCACTAAAGATACAGCCATACCAACCTTCCCTAACTCACCCTCTGGATAGCAGGGTCATATGAGATCATACAGAACAGTCTCCATTCCTGGACTCTCTCCAGGGCACCAAACCTAGTAGGCACAGGACCAACCAACTTATGACCAGGACAACCAGATCGCTAAAGGCCAACAAAGGAACACAAACAACAAAAACCAGGGCAATGTGGAACCACCAGAATCCAGCTATCCTAGTACAGCAAGCCTGGACCATCAGAAACACAAGAAAATGATGACAAAACTATACTTATGAAAATGATAGAGGCCTTAAGAAAGAAAATAAATCCCTGAAATAATTTAAAGAAATCACAATTAAACAGATGAAAGCAATGGAGAATTCCATTACAGACATCCAAGAAAACTCAGTCAAACAAGGGAGGGAAAGTACAAAGCTATTAAAGAACTGCAAACAAAGACAACACAATTGGACAGGAAATGTATAAAACTGTTCAAGACTTGAAGTTGGAAATGGAAGCAATACAGAAAACACAAGCAGAGACAAGCCAGTAGGTGGAAAACCAAGGAAAGAGAACAGGAACTACAGACATGACTATCACAAATAGGATACAAGAGACAGAAGACAGAACCTCAGGGATGGAAGAATCTATTGAAGAAATCAGTACAACAACCAAAGAAATTGAGAAATCTAAAATATTCCTTACCCACAACATCCAAGAAGCAAAGGCCTCAAAGAAAAGATGGAACATAAGAAGAATAGGCATAGATGAAAAAGAAGACTTCTGACTCTAAGGTCCAGGAAATATTTTCAACAAAAATCATAGAAGAAAATTTCCCAAACCTAAAGAAAGAGATTCCAGTAAAAGTCCAATAGGTACGCAGAACACCAAGCAGATTAGACCAGAAAAGGAACTCCTCCCACCACATGATCCAGAAAAGGAACTCCTCCCACCACATGATCCAGAAAAGGAACTCCTTCCACCACATGATCCAGAAAAGGAACTCCTCCCATCACATGATAATTGAAACTCCAAATGCACAGAACAAAGAAAGAATATTAAAACCCGCATGAGAAAAAAAGCCAAGTAACATATAACAGCAGACACATTAGAATTGCACTGGACTTCTCAGAAAATACAAAAGCCAGAAGGGCCTGGGCAGGCATCCTACAACCTTAAGAGACCACAGGTACCTGCCCAAAATAACATACCTAGCAGAATTTTCAATCACCATAGATGGAGAAAACAAGATATTCCATGACAAAACCAAATTTAAACAGGATCTATCCACAAATCAATCCTGTACAATAAAAAAACATCTGGAGGTATCACCATCCTGGATCACAAGCTGTACCACAGAGCAATAGTAATTAAAAACAACATAGCACTAGCATAGAAACAAACTATGAAATGGAATCAAAGGGCAAGAAATAAACCCACACTCCTATGCTTACTTAGTATTTGACAAAGAAGCCAAACCCATACAATGGAAAAAGGAAAATATTTTCAACAAATAGTGCTGGTCTAACTGGATGGCAACATGTAGAAGAATGCAAATATACCAATATTCATCACTTTGCACAATACTTAAGTTCAAGGGGATCAAAGACCTAAACATAAAATCTGCTGACACACTAAATGTAATAAAAGAGAAAGTGGGGGAAAGCCTTGAACTCATTGGTGTAAGTGACAACTTCCTGAACAGAACAAAAATAGCTCAGGCTCTAAAAGACCAACAATCAACAAATGGGACCTTATAAAACTGAAAAGCTTTTGTAAGGCAAAGACACTGTCATTAAAACACAATGGCAACCTGCAGGTTGGGAAAAGGTTTTCACCAACCCCACATTCAACAGAGGTGTACTATCCAAACTTTTCAAAGAACTCAAGAACTTAAACACCAATAAACCAAATAATCCAATAAAAAAATGGGGTACAGAGCTAAACTGAGAATTCACAAAAGAGGAATCCCTAATGGCCAAGAGACACATGAAGAAATGCTCAAAATCCTTGATCATCAGAGAAATGCAACTCAAGATGACTCAAAGGTTCCATCTCACACCTGTCAGAATGGTGAAGATCAAAAACTGAAAAGATAGCATATTCTGGAGAGATGGTGGAGAAAGGGGAAAAATCCTCCATTGATGGTGGGAGTGCAAAATTGTACATCCACTATGATAATAAGTCTGGCAATACCTTAGAAAATTAGGAACAGCTCTACCTCAAGACCCAGGCATGCCACTCCTGGGCATATATCCAAAAGATTTCTCACCAAGCTACAAGGACATCTCCTCAACTATATTCATAGCAGCTTTATTTGGAAAAGCTAGAAACTGGAAACAACCCAGATGCCCTTTAGCTGAAAATGGATAAAATTAACTGGGGTACATTTATGCAATGAAACACTATTTAGTTATTAGAAACAACAAAATTATGTAATTTGCAACCAAATGGATGGAATTAGGAAAGCTCATCATGAGTTAGCTTTACCCAGACCCAGAGAGATACTCATGACATGTATTTACTTAAAACTCTATGTTAACCATATAGTACAGGATAACTATCCTACAATTCACAGACCCAAAGGAACAAAAACCTAGTTTAACTATCCCATGAGAAACAACACCCAGCAGCAGATCATAATAGATGCTGAGGCATACATCCAAACATTAGTTGGAGCTCTGGGAGTTGTATGTAAGAGAGGGTGGAGGGATAGAGAGACTCGGAGGGATCAAAATCAGCACATGAAGAGCAACAGAACCAACTAACCTAGACCTCTACAAACTTAATAGCAACTGAAACACCAATCAAAATAAGAAGAAAAAAAAAGATCAGATTTGACCTATACCTCTCTATACAAATGTAGAGGATAGATAAATTGGTCCTCATACAAAATCCTTAGCAAGTAGGGGTGGGGCAATCTCAGCCATGGACTTTCTTATCTGTTAGTGTGACACTTTACTCTAGTTGAGCTGTCAAGTCAGGTCCCAGAGCAAAAGGAAGTTCCTAATCCTCATGTGACTTATGAACTGTGGTATGTTGATAGGTGGGGCCCCTCACACTGGAGGATTAAGAGGGGTCAGAGGGAGTAGAGGGTGTGAGGGAGGGACCAGGAGGAGAGGAGAGAGGGGGTTGTGATTGAGATGTAACTTGAATTAATAAATAAATGTATTTAAAAAGTATTTTAATAAAAGAAGTTGTCTCTGTGTTACCTGGTACATGAGAAAAATCATAATAGAGGGAATAGATTACTCCAAAGCAGGAATTGGTGGAAAAGGTTGGAAATCACAGAAGAGGTGACAGACCACTGAAATGTACAAGGAAACTGCAACATGAAGCAATAAAGACAAAAACAAACAAAAAAAAGCGCACAGAGTTCTTTCAAGTGTAGAGAAAACATTTATCAGGAAAGTGTGCCAAATGGCCCTGCTGAAGACAGTCTAACCACATGACCCAAACCAAACCATGACCTTTCCAACTCGAACTAATTGTAGAAATTATGGAGAGCAGCATCTTTTGTGTAGCCAACAGGGACTTCATCTTTGGCAATATATATTTATGAATATGTGGTGTGCGTCTATATTGATATAAGCACATTGGTATATGAGTGTATATGATTGTTCATGCACAGAGATCAGGAGAGGTTTTGGATTTGTTACAGGAGTTTATGGGAAGCCATGGCTTGTTATGTTGGTACTGAGCTAGAGACTCTAGTCGTCATGATTGATCAGTGTAGGGGGATGTCTCAGAGTCAGTTCAGGACATACCCAGACAGCAAATCCTCAATATAAAGGAAATTTATTACCCTGGAGGGGCAATTCTAAAGTGGGGAGTTGATGGGGAGGAACTGCTTCTATCTTGCTTTAGGAAAAGGCAGACAGTAAGCAGCAGGTGGTTTTTTTGTTTGTTTTTTCAGGAGTGGATTTTTAGGAGAAAAAAAAAAAAGAAAGTCTGTGCTAGGATGGTTAGTAAGTGTTGATTGGACAGGTTAGCAAGTGTAGTCAAACAATGAATTTTGATTGCTGGACATTGGTGTTTAGCCACAGGAATGAGACAGTGACCTAATAAGGGGACAGACCTTAGAGACTAGTGTTAGGAATGTAATCTAATGGTTTAGTCAGGGAGAGGGAAGAGAAAAGTGCAAAAACTATTCCTGCTAGAGAATCTTTCATTCCCACCTTTTTATTTTATTATTGGGTCACTGGAGGTTAGGTTAAGGCCTAAATAAAGGGGGTTTTCAGGTGGTATCTTGTTTCTAATAGAATAACAAAGAATCAACATATTGATTGATTAGTTTTCACTCTGATATTTCAGGTAACTTTTATTCGATTGAAGAAGATAGGCTGTTGTGATTGACAACTCTGATTTCTCCAATGTTTATTCAAAGCTGTGCTTCATACTAGAATCATCTGTTGTGGATCCCTCTCTTGTTCAGGAATATTTAAGATTCATTAAAAATTGGACATCAATATCCCTACATAAAGATACTAAAACCTAATCATTTGCATGATAGGTTTGACAGTATTAAAAGATGAGGACCTTGGAAGTCAACAGTTCTAACTAGTAACCTTAAAAGGGAAACTAAAGAAAGGTACTTCTTTTTCTAAACACATAAAAAAGAGGGGACTTTTTTTCTATGAGTTTAGAACACTAGAAGTTTCCTTCTATAAAGCTCTAAAAGTGAATCTTTGCCAAGCGTTGAACTCTCTACATATTGATATTGAAATTCCTTAACCTCCAGGACTGTGGGAAGTAAATTACTTGTGTTTATAACTTATCCAGTTTATAGTATTTTTATTGTTGCCTTAATGGACTAAGGCTTACAAGAAAGAAATAAAAGTGTTACTTTTGATGATTGAATCATGGGGAGATGAGGCCTATGTTTTGCAGCTAAGACAAATTGTTAATACTTTGCATTTACTTGTAAATTATTACACAATATTCCCTCTAATGGCTGGGTCAATTGTTAGACTCTGTGTAAAAAGTAAGTTTTATAGTGGACAACTGAAAGGAAAGCTGAACTATTGCAGCCTATAGGGTTTCATACCTCAACTGGTGTGAAAAATGGTTAACATCAAACATAGTCTCTCATTTTCCTCATCCACACTCACCAACTTCATTAGTCTATTTTCTTTTTCTTTTTTCATGTAAGCCTGAAGGAAAAAAGGGACAGGAAAGGAGGTCAATATTGCCAGTTTTCCTAGGAACACTAGTAACAACACAAATTCACATAATAGGATAGGTTTAAAGAAAAAAAACTAATAAATTATAAGCTAAATTCAAACCTGGGCATTGAATTTTCAGTTTGAATTACTTACTGAAAAATTTACAGCATAGAAAGTCATGAAATTGTCATCCATTATTTCTTTTGTTAGTGTCATGCAGTTTCTTTATTCAATACTTTAGTAAATATCTAATATAGATTAAAGAAAACAATGAGAGCAGATAATTATAATCCCGAATCAGTTACAAATTAACTAATCATATGTAAATGCAATGACTTGGTACTTCTGATTTATTCTTGAAAGAAAAGATTAGCAGTGCTCTCTCTTCAAAAAAATCTGCACAATTAATGAAAAGTTATTTCTGAGATGAAAATTATATGAACATTACAAATTACAACTTAGGGATGAGGAAGAGTGCATCTCAACCAAGGAGAGTGTACAATTTACAAAAAAGTCATAAGTCAACATGATATTTTGGGGGCATTTGTGATAGGATGTCACAGTACTGTGACACCACATGAATCACAGGGAACAGCAACAATCTTGTGGTCTAAAAATGGAAAAGCTCTAACGTATCAAAGCTAAGAGTTTAAATTTTTTTCAGAAGTATTTGAGAACATTAGAATTCTTTACACTATATATATACATATATATGCGTGTGTGTATGTATATATAGTGATATATATATATATATATACTAACATATACATTCTGTTTTCTTTTCTTTTCTCATGTAAGCCTGAAGGAAAAAAGGGACAGGAAAGGAGGGCAATATTGTCAGTTTTCCTAGGAACACCAGTAACAATGCAAATTCACATAATAGGATAGGTTTAAAGAAAAAAACTAATAAAATATAAGCTAAATTCAAACCTGTCATGCACATATACATTCACACACATATGTATATATATATACAACTCATTATAGATCAATGTCTTAGGAGACTATATCTCTGCACATAAATTGTTTTTACTTTTCTTCCACTTTTTATTGTTTCTTCTTGTAATGTCTGAAGGCTTCAAGTCATGGCAAAAGTTGGTCAGTATTCTATACACATAAGGAAAGTATTTTGGATAGAATATCAGTAGATAGATGACACTCAGAGCTATTATATAAACCTCAATTATTTAATTCAGACAATTTGAGACAAATGTAATAGCATATTTACTTAGATAAAGATTATCTCTGAAAATACATTTAGTGTAACTCAGTGTTTTCTATCTGTCAGTATTTTAGACTATTTTATATTCAGTAGAAACACAGTGCCAGCCAAGCTAATGCAATTGAAGAATGGATTAAATATCATTGTTTCACATATAACTTCTTTCAGGTTGATCTAATTTCCTGAGACCCTAATAAGAAAAGTGGCATTTCTTCACCTACCACCAAAAAATTATTCTACAATGTATCCTCCTTCCCTTAGTGCATTGAGTGAGTACATAGTACAGGATATCTATACTACAACCAACACACCAAAGGGAACATGGACATAGACTTTTTGTTTGTTTGTTTGAGGTTTTTTTTAGTTTTTTCTCCCTGGCAATGAGACACTTTTCACTGGTGGTACTGCCTTGTAGGCTCCCAGTGTATGAGGAGGCTCTTGGCCCTCATATGACTTCTGAACCGGGGCAGGGGACTGTTGTGTCAGGACACTCCACTCCAGAGGAGTGGTATGGAAGGGTTGGGGGTAGAGGGTGGGAGGGTGGGACTGGGAAG
The DNA here is from genome assembly GCA_907164525.1 of Lophiomys imhausi. Taxonomy (NCBI): domain Eukaryota; kingdom Metazoa; phylum Chordata; class Mammalia; order Rodentia; family Muridae; genus Lophiomys; species Lophiomys imhausi. Next base: position 201,121 of record CAJQZJ010000753.1, on the reverse strand, counting down.
GGGGGAAAGAGGACAATATGGTGGAGATGTAACCTGAAGCAACAAATAAACAAATTTTTTAAAAACAGAAAATAGGATCCATGTAGAAGACTGTCATATATAATAGAATGAATAATTTTTGAAGTGTATATGATAATATTCACCACTTCATCCATACCTGACCATTGGAATGTAAAGAAGGGAGGTTTTATTTTGGCCCACAATTTGAAAGGATATCATCATTTATGGTGGGATAGGCATGAAGAATTAGAACATGAGCTAGATGTTCCTCTGCAGTCAAAAAGAATATGAGAGACATCAACGGATTCTAGTACTCAGTTTGATTTGCTTTTCTCCATTGTGCATTTTTATTCAGTATGTTATACCAGTATATTTTACTCTGCTACCCACGTTCTTGCTAGATCTATCTATATCTTCTAACTATCTCTTCTGTTCTCTCTGACATTCAGGTTTGCCTCCTAGATAATTCCAACTGCAGTCAAGTTGGCAATGAAGATTGATCATCACAATATATTTTCCTACATATAAGGGCAGTCATCTTTTATCCACTGCCATGGTTATCTTTTTATTTGTATTACATATGCATATGTATGTGTATACTTGTATACAATATACAGTATGGTGAGATAAGAGAACAACCTTGAGAAGTAAATTATCTCCTTCTGCTATGGATTCTAGGTAAGGAATCCAGATTCTCAGGCGTCAGCAACCAGGTCTTTATCCTCGTGAGCCATATTTCTGCACCATTGTTTTTGTTTGTATATTCTTTGACCTGTGCACCTAAGGCTTACCTCACACTTTTGATCTTTCCATTTCTGCTTCCCAAACTTTGTATTACTAACATGAATCAAGATGTCTGACCTAAACACAAGTGTCTTGTTTGTACTACAGTTATTCTAAGTTACAGAATATTGCAATATATTTTGTTGAATGAGTATTTTTCCCATTGTCCAACATCTTTCTTTTTGTATTAATTATTTATTTACTTTACATCCTGACCACAGTTTTCCCTCCCTCCTCTCCTCTCAGTTCTTCCCCCTACCTTCACTCCCCATCCACTCTTCCTCTTCCTTTTTCTCTACAGAAAATGGGAGGCCTCCCGTGGAAAATAACACGACCCTGGTTTATCTAGTTACAGTAAGACTAGGCACTTCTATTACTGAGGCAAGACAAAGCAGCTCAGTAGGGTAAAGTGTTCCAAATTAGGCAACAGAGTAAGAGATACCCCCTGCTCCAGCTGTTAGGGGTCCTTCTAGAATACCAAGCTACACAAATGTAATGTATGTTCAGAGGACCTGGGTAAGTAACATGCAGGTCCTCTCATTGGCTGTTCAGTCTCTATAAACCCCTATGGAACCAATTTAGTTCATTCTGTAGGTTTTCTTGTGATGTTCTTGACCCCGTTGGCTCCTACAATTCTCCTCCCACCTCATACAATTCCCTGAGCTCCATCTAATGCTTGGCTATTCATCTGTTCATCGTTCATCTATTTTCATTAGTTGTTGAGTGAAGCTTCTCTGATGACTATTATGCTAGGCTTCTGTCTGCAAGTTTAGCAGATTATCAGTAGCAGTGTCAGGGGTGGGCTCTCTCTCATGGCCTTGATCTCAAGCTGGACCAGTCATTGGTTGGTCATTTCCTCAGTTACTCTACCCCTGCGCATCATGTAAGCAGAACATACTGTAGATAAAAGGATTTGTGGATGAGTTGGTGTCCCAATCCCTTCACTGGAAATCTTGCCCAGCTATAGGAGAACTTGCCAGTTCAGGTTCCATGGCCCCCACTTCTAGGAGTCTTAGCTAAGGCCAACCTCCTAGATTCCTTGAAAATTTGAATGAATATCTTTTAATCACATAGGATTAGACAAAATGAAGTCATGATTTGTTTTCAGTTAGTTAAAATTTGTTAAAATTCAGAAAAACTGTCATGATAATTTCTAGCAATATGCTAAAACCTATAGAATCCAAATTTCTTTCATGGTAATTATTTATATTTCAAAATTGTATGCTATTTTATCTTCTGAGATACTTTGGTCATTGGAAAAAATACAAACGAGAGTTTTTACTTTCACACTTTATAAGGCTACATTGATGACACTAGAAGAATAATGAAATAACTAAGATTCTTTTCAAAATTCACCCCAGAATTCTTTCTTTTGAATAGGAATGGATAATATTTTTAAAATATATGTTACATATGTAAATTCAAACAATCAATGCTAAAATAATAAATCTATTTATTATATCTTTAATTAATAAATTGATAAAGTTACATAATGTAAATATGTATTTTGTGTTGAAAATTTAAATATCTGTATCTTCAATAACTTTAGGCAAATAACCTATACTCACTGATTTTCAGATAATTAGGTTTTCATTTTATCTAGTTTTTTTTACTGTTTAGTAATCAATTTTCCTTGTCAATATACATTTCTTTTATACACTTTCTAAGGTTTTGGTTAAGTTAATTATTTTTCTTATATGGTCTCTAAGGCTAAAGTTCAAAAATTGGAAACATAAATCCTACTTCACATGCCATAATAAGTAACATCAATAGAATCTTACACTGAGAAACAAATAACATAATTTAAACATCAATGAGTATTGCAATTTGAAATTTCTAATCTATACTAGATTTAGTTATCTAGAAAAGCAGAAAAGATCCATAGAAGCCAATACTTACCTGTCTTCTATTTTAGATCAAACTAAACTGTTCAAGGAAGCCACTGTTTTAAACTCTAAGTGTGGTAGAGTTTAGAGAGCTCCAACTTTTTTTTTTTTAAATTAAATTATGTTACTATATAAGCATCCTCCCACCTTATGAGTTGTCAATTTATCTGGAAGAGGAAAATCAGGATTTCTGGTCATACTGTTTAGCTCTTATTGCTGAAACCTCTCGGGAGTAATTACTCACCAAATGGTCAGCAAAACACAGTTGAGGAGCTGACAAGCAGGCCTCGCACTGAGGTAAACTATATTGGCAATGCTGTCCATAGAATAAGCAATACCTCAAGAAAACTTCAAAGGTGATATAGGAGGAAGTGGTCCTAAGTTTAACTTTGTAAAGGTTAGAGCTGTAACAGTTACTCTTGGGATTTACTCTAAACAGATTCCAAGAAGTTTCATAAACAACTCTTCCCCAAGCAAGTTACAGAAAAATCTATAGAAGGAGTTTGGAGAATTTTTGCACTTTCAAAAGCAATTTGCTATTCTTTCCAGTAATTATCAACAATTAGCTGCAAATGTAGTGTCATATATTAGCAACATCTCGCCAACTGGATGACACCTACCCTTAGTCAAGAAATTAAAGACATAAGAATCTATTTAAGGCCGGGTGGTGGTGGCGCACGCCTTTAATCCCAGCACTTGGGAGGCAGAGGCAGGCGGATCTCTGTGAGTTCAAGGCCAGCCTGGTCTACAAAGCGAGTCCAGGACAGCCAAGGATATACAGAGAAACCCTGTCTCGTAAAAAAAAAAAAAAAAAAAGAATCTATTTAATAGCTAAAATATCTTAGTTTCTCTTCAGGTGGCCATGATAAAGGTACTAGAAAATTCAATTTAACAGAGAAGAGAAAAAAATTCCTGTCTGGCAGTTCAGGGATATAGTTCATCATGGCAGGGAAGTCAGGAGCTTGGAGACACTGGGTTTATATGCACAGTCAAAAGCAGAGGGCAATGTATGAATGCCTGCACGAATATCAGTGCTCAGCTCACTCCCCTGACTCTTGTTCAGTCTAAGATCCATTCACAGGGAATGTACCACCCACACTGGGCCTTGCTACCTGGGTAAATATAATCAAGAAAATGTTCCATATGATGCTCAGAGGCTCATCTACCAGGTGATTCTCAGTTTTGTTACATTGAGTATAGTGACCATCACAGATAACTTGTACCTTGAATGCAAAGATATTTCAGTTTGCTTAATCTTTGTCATTTTAACAATACACCAAAAGCCCTCACATTCAAAGTTCTCTATGGGTCTCTATTAAAAATAGCAAATATTTTCTGATTGTAATTTTACTTCTTATGGATCCTCCTCATTGACGTAATTTCTTAAAACTAAAAGACTTAAGAATTACCTTTTTTTTTTTTTCAGAGATACTCCCCCTTGGTTTCCTATCTTGATATGCTGGAGTGGGGAACTGTGGGAGGAGGAAGAGGGCTCCACTTTTCTTTTTTTTTTTTAATACTTTATTTTTTTTCTTCAAGTTACATCTCAGTCACAAACCCCTCCCTATTCCCCCTTCATATCCCGCCCTTCCACCCTCTTCCCCCCAGAAGTTTCCCCTTTCATTCCAACAGATGGTTCCTTCTCTTATAACAGTAAGTATTATACAAAACAACAGATATAAGTATGCCACATTTATGAGAGTTAAATGGCCCAGTATACCTTCCGAATGTCCAGTTTATACATATTTGGCCCCTGACTTTAACATTCTACTATCTAACCATCTCCATGAGTTTAAAGGTCTATATCTGACTCAACATTCATACTAACTTGCAACACACTTTTAAGAGTATCTTCTTAGATCTATAACACCCTCTTGATTCCTAAACAACTCAAAATTTAACTATGAGACTCTAGCTGTCTATTCTTCAACCACCTCAGAGACCTGAGAGGGATAAATATATCTGCTTATATAGGAAGTGCAGGGCCTGCAGCTTCCAAAACTAAGAAAGGACATACCAAAGACTGCCTGGACAGTTCCCATTTTCTCTCCATACCACCCCGAACGTGCCCGATCTCGTCTGGGCTCCACTTTTCTGTGGAGAAGGGGAGGGAGAATGGAAGAAGGAGCAGGAGGGTGAGATCTAGAGGAGGGGAAGAAAGGGGCTACAATTGGGATGTAAAATGAAAAAGAAAATAGAGAAAAATATATTTAAAGAGAAAAAATAATTACTTTTTTTTCTAAATGTTTCTTTATTAATTCAGCTTACATCTCCATCACAGTGCCCTCTTTCCAACCCTCCCAGTCCTGCCCTCCCACCCTCTGCCCCCTATCCCTTCCATTCCACTCTCTGGAGTGGAGTGTCCCTACATATCTGTCCCCTGACCCAGTTCAGCAGTCATATGAGCTGGGGTCCTCAAGGCAGCACCTCATACACTGGGGTCCTACAAGGCAGCACCACTAGGGCAAAGTGTCTCATTGACAGGTAACAAAGTCTATGTTCCTGTTGCCTTTGGTGCATTGGTTGTAATATAGTTATCCTGTACTATATGGCTAAAATCCAATTATAAGTGAATAGATGCCATGTGCATCCTTCTGAGTCCTTCTGAGTCTGGGTTAGCTCACCCAGAATAAGCTTCTCTAGTTCCATTCATTTGGCTGCAAATTGCACGATTTTGTTGTTTCTGATGGCTGAGTAGTATCCCATTGTGTAGATGTACCACAGTTTTTCATCCATTCCTCAGTTGAGGGACATCTGGGTTGTTTCCAGTTTCTAGCTATTACAAATAAAGCTGCTATGAACATAGATGAGGAAACGTCCTTGTGGTTTGGTAAGGAATCATTTGAATGTATACCCAGAAGTGATATGGCTGGGTCTTGCAGTAGAGCTATTCCAAGATTTCTTTTTTTTTTCTGTTCTGCTTTTATTTTTTATTTTTTTTATATATAAGTACTTTTTTTTTCTTCAAGTTACATCTCAGTCACAAACCCTTCCCTATTCCCCCTTCCTGTCCCACCCTTCCACCCTCTTCCCCCTCAACAGCTTCCCTTTTCAATCCAACAAATGGTTCTTTCTCTTATAACAGTAAATTCTATACAAAACAGCAGAATTAAATATCCCACATTTATGAGAGTTAAATGTCCCACTGTACCTTCCCAATGTCCAGTTCATCCATATTTGCCCCCTGACTTTAACCTTCTACCTTCTAACCATCTCCATGAGTTTAAAGTTCTATAACTGACTTAGCTTTCATACTAACTTGCATCACTATTATAACCATCTTCTTAGATCTAGAACACCCTCTTGATTCCTAAACAACTCAAAATTTAGCTATGAGACTCAAGCTGTCTATCCTTCAACCACCTCAGAGAGCTGAGAAGGATAAATATATCTGATTATATAGGAAGTGCAGGGCTTGCAGCTTCCAATACTAAGAAATGACAAACCAGTGACTACCTGGACAGTTCCCATTTTCTCTCCATACATTCCTGCATCAGTCTTCAGCCTTTTGGTCCTGTTTCTCGTTTCTCTGACAGACATTTAGTGTAGAGCAGGGATTATGAATGACTAACCTACCCTGTCTTGGCAGAGCTAGGCTGTCGACTTCCCTGCTACCAAGTTTTGTCCTTTTTGGACAGCAGTCTGTCTGCAGTTGAAGCAAGGAGTTTTTACATCCAAGAGATAGGCTTGTAGTCCCAGCTACTTGGGAGGCTGAGGCAGGAGGATTGCTTGAGCCCAGGAGTTCTGGGCTGTAGTGCGCTATGCCGATCGGGTGTACGCACTAAGTTCGGCATCAATATGGTGACCTCCCGGGAGCGGGGGACCACCAGGTTGCCTAAGGAGGGGTGAACCAGCCCAGGTCGGAAATGGAGCAGGCCAAGATTTCTAAGATATCACCAGATTGATTTCCACAGTGGTAGTATCAGCTTGCACTCCCGCCAGCAATGGAGGAGTGTTCCCCTTTCTCCACAACCTCGCCAACATGTGCTGTCATTTGATCTTTTAATCTTAGCCATTCTGACAGGTGTGAGATGGAATCTCAGAGTCATCTTGAGTTGCATTTCTCTGATGATAAAGGATGCTGAGCATTTCTTCATGTGTCTCTCAGCCATTATGGATTCCTCCTTTGTGAATTATCTGTTTAGCTCTGTTCCCCATTTTTTGATTGGATTATTTGGTTCTTGGCATTTAATTTCTTGAGTTCTTTGTAAATTTTGGATATTAGCCTTCTGTGAGATGTGAGGTTGGTGAAGATTTTTTTTTCCAATCTGTAGGCTGCCATTTTGTTCAAATGACAGTGTCTTATGCCTTACAGAAGCTTTTCAGTTTCATGAGGTCCCATTTATTGATTGTTGGTCTTAAATCCTGAGCTGTTTGTGCTGTGTTCAGGAAGTTGTCTCCTATCCTGATGAGTTCAAGGGTTTTTACCACTTTCTCTTCTACTAGATTTAGTATATCAGGCCTTATGTTAAGGTCTTTGATCCATTTGGACTTAAGTTTGTGCGAGGTGATAAGTATGGGTCTAATTTTATTCTTTTACATGTCGATATCCAGTTAGACCAGCACCATTTGTTGAAGATGCTGTCCTTTTTCCATTGTACGGTTTTGGCTTCTTTGTCAAAAATTAAGTGACCATAGGTGTGTGGGTTCATTTCTGGGTCTTCAATTCGATTCTATTGATCCACTAGTCTGTTTCTATACCAGTACCATGATTTTTTAATTACTATTTCTCTGTAGTACAGCTTGAAATCTGGGTAGGTGATACCTCCAGATATTTTTTATTGTACAGGAACATCTTCAGCAAGGTGGCTGGATACAAAATTAATTCAAAAATTCTGAAGCCTTTCTTTATACAAAAAATACATGGGCTGAGAAAGAAATTAGGGAAACAACACCTTTCACAGTAGCCACAAACAATATAAAATACCTGTGGTAACTCTAACCAAGCAAGTGAAAGACCTGTATAACAAGAACTTCAAGTCTTTGAAGAAAGAAATAGAAGAGGACATCAGAAGATGGGAAGATCTCCCATGCTCATGGATAGGTAGATCCAACATAATAAAAATGGCCATTCTGACAAAAGCAATATACAGATTCAATGCAATTCTTATGAAAACACCACCACAATTCTTTAGAGACCTGGAGAAAGAAATTCTCAGCTTCATATGGAATAACAAGAATTACATTTTTACATAAACAAATATGTCTCTTATTTATTATGACTGAACTTTCTCAGTCTGGACTCTGCTATGCTCTAGCCATTGCTGTTGCTATAGCAGAACTATAATAAATAGATTGACTTGAGGCTTTCTATCTTTCTCATATGATCACAGGGTAAATGCTCTCTCCTTCAAATTTTGGACAAAGCAGAGAGCTAATTCGTTTTCCAGTAGAAGTCTGATGAGTTTGTTCTGCATTTGTTCTTTTCCAGTATGAAAGTGTCAGCCCCAGGACACAGTTTCTCAGCCTCCAGTCTTGAGCTACAGCTACAGGCAGGGCTGCCTACTGCTGTCTCAGCCACCAAATCTGAAGCTTCAGTTACAGAGAATTTGTTCCTGCTGCTGCTTCCAGTTTCCAGGGTCTGCCGCTGCTGCTGCAGATACCTGTGACTCCAGACCTCAGCACCTGTCAGAGGTGGTGCCCAGCTGCTCCTGCTGCTCCAGTTAGAGGCCTGCTTCTCACACACTTGTTCAGCAAGGGAAAACTCTCAACTGGTGCCATGAAGCCCTCTAGGAACTTTTGAGCTGTAACATTTGCTGACAATTTCTCTGCTGACCCCTTGAAATCTGCTGACAGTAATGAACTGTAATATACAGAGACTCAAGGAGTTGGCATTTTGTTGCCTTCCAGGGTCCTCCAATTTCTACTTTTTATTTTAAACTCTTACTCCCCATGTTAAATAAAATCCTCTTTGCTTTTGCTTTATCATGTCTATTATAATGGCCCATATCATTGAGCTGTGCCATAAAACAAACCCTTTATTAATTACTTTTGTCAAGATGTTTTAGAACTGAAGCAGAAAAAAATTATGATGTCATATTTTTGAATCATGATGATTTTAAAATATGAATTTGTATCCCTTTTCATTAAGTATTAAAATTTTTTCTTTGGAAGGATGACTTGAGGATGACTATTCTGAAACATGCTTGTACATACAAAGAGAGAATGAAAGGAGGGTCTGTACTATACTAGCTTTCTCTCAGCTGCTAGCTGGTATACATTTGTATAAATATGTGGCAAGTCTGTCAGAGACAACATGGAGTGCGATTGGTATTTCCATTTTACATACTTAATAGATATCTTCCTCTCACTTTGAATCAAGTGAAGGAGGGGTGTCTTTAAGGCAAATCCTCTCCTGTATTCCAGAAAGCATTGTTTTATATGCTATAATGACAGGTTTAAGCCTAAAGGTCAAATTATATAACAATCAATGGAGAACAAGAAAAAAATGGAAGGAATAAATACACCTAATAAAATATGCACTTACATACACAAAAGTTCCAAGCCTCTGGATAACTGTTGTCAATCTCTGTTGTCTTATTCCCCTTTGCCATACTCCTTCCAACACCTACCGCAATTTTAAGTTTGCTACTCTGTTATTTTATTTCTCTATCTCCAATAAACTTTTCCCCATGTTGCTTTTAAAGTTCTTTACCTAACAGTCCCTAGGAAAAAATAAAAAGGACTCTCTGTTTCACAGTCATAATATCTCTGTTGGATCACAAGCCTTCCTGTTACATCTTTGCTTTTTCCACAAACCAGGCCACACATCTGCAGCTCTCTCTAGGATACTGACTTGTTATAAAATGTCTGCTGGGCCCATTTGTAGTTCTTCAGCCTTTTTTTTTTTTTAGCTGCAAGAAAAGATTATGACCCATTTAGTGCCTGCCTCCATGCAAAAAAGCATATTGGCCTGGCTAAAACATGTGGTATGAAGCATGCCCACTCCCAGAGGAAATTTTTAAAATTCAGAATTTCCCTTTGCTCTCAGGATTTTTGAGAGATTTCATGATCCTTTTCTTCAGACCTTCAGTCGTGCCGTGCTTGGTAGGTTTATCTCCTAATGCAGCATTACTCCAGAATGTGATGGTCTCCCTGAAAAGTCCTGTGATGCTGCAGATGATCTGATGATTTGTATTTTTTAATGGCATCCCACTTATAAGCCTGATCTTACTCCCTCATGGTCCCAAGTCGCTCTCTCCCTCTTTACTTCACTCTCTCCCCGCTGCTCCTCTCAATCATGTTCCCCTCCTCTCTCTGCTATAAAGCTCATTCTGAAGAATAGTCTCATGACAGTTCTGTTGCTGTACATACTGCTTTTTTTTTTAAGTTATACTAACCCCAAAGGACAGGGCTGATAGAAAAGACAGTTAATGATGTCTTTAACTCTGTGTCTTGTATTTGATTATTGTGTGCACACAGAACTTTAGCTGTGCCCTTCGTGTTCAGGAACTGTTCCATAACTAAATTTTATTGTCTGGGTTTTGGGGGGAAACATATCAAAAAGAAAATCTTTCCCACACAGAAAATTGATCCATACAAGAAAATGAGAAAAATATGCATATTGTTTGATAAACACCAAAGAAGGATGTGATCCATACTAAAGGCTGTGCTTGCTTGTTTTATGTCAACTTGACACAAGCTAGATGCATCTGAGAGGATGGAACCTCAATTAAGAAAATTCTTCTCTAAGATCTAGCTGTTGCCAAGCCTGTAGGGTAGTGTCTTAATTACTGTTGATGTGGAAGGGTCCTGCCAACTTCAGTTGGTGCCAATCTCAGGGCTGAGCAAGCTATATGAGGAAGCCAGGAAGGAGCAATCTTGCATTTACTCCCCATTAGCTCCTACCTCCAGGTTCTTGATTGACTTCCTGTTCTGACTCTCCTTGATGATCAATAGTTATATGGAAGCACAAGTCAAATTAACTGTTTTCTTCCTAAGTTTCTCTGGTCATGTTCTTTCACCTCAGAAACAGACATCTTAATTATGGGTTAGTGCGAACACTAACTATGAGTGAAGCTTTGCATTTAAAAGCTGAAAAGAGAATGACAGCTTCCCCTTGTATATACTTTTGTCAAACAAAAGTAAAACTACTAGTTCTACATAAGTGGTTTCCACAACACCACTTTCTGCACACAGATCATTCTAAAATCTTTTAAGGTTTGAGGTGATAATTCATGTTAGTTAATTACACACACACACACACACACACACACACACACACACACACCATTCAGAGGCTGCAGAGATGGTTTAGCGATTAAGAACAAGTATTGATCTTCCAAAGGATCAGATTTCCATTCCCAGCATACATGTTGAGTAGCCTACAAACCACCTATACCTCCAGATTCAGGGAGCTAATGCCTCTCCTCCATGGGCACCTTGCACCCATGTGCCCAAAATCTAACATACATACACACAATATTAAAGATAAATCTTAAAAACTAAATATCTATTTCTTAAGACAGGAATTACATTGAAGTTGGAATTAACTACCCACCAAATCAGGTTTTTATTCTCCTATAGAAACTGACAGGGATTTTGTTTCTTTTTGTTGGTGTTGTTGTTTTTCTTTTAATCCTTTATGATCACATTTCAAACACATGTCCTTCCCAAGTTTTAGAGATAATTATTCCTGAATCATAAACGTTAACAACTGGCTTATTTACCTTTTGAAATCACATATATACATTTCAAAGGAAAGTGAAAGAAGTTAAAACTAGAGATTTTTAACATAAATTTCCTTAAAGATCCGGCTTTCAGTTTCACAGTAAAGACATAATCTTATATGAAAGTATTTTCCCCTCTTCATTAGTGTCCTTACTGTTTTTTTAAAGTCAAAGAACACACAGATACACAACTAATTGAAAATCTGTGATAAGTATCACTGATATTTGTGTAAATTCCCATACCATGATTTCTTTACAAAAGCATTTATTATGGAATTCTGAATATGTTTAATTGAAACTGAGAAATCTAATATCCTAACTGTTTTCATATGAACAGATGAAAGATTCACTTAAGATTTTTTTTAGAAGAACAATAATAAAATATTAATAGTGGAAGATTCAAACTTCAGAGCTTTATGATTATGATAATGTGGAATATTCTTCCTACAGACTGAATGATTCAGTGTTAACTACAGAAAGACAACTGCATGGTTTCTGCTAACAAGAATAGAGACTCAAAGGAAATTATATGTATATATATATATATATAGACTATTTTAGGTAGGCATAATATATATATAATATATATGTTTATTTTAGAAATTTTAGAAAAATATATATATACATTTCTCAAGGAAAAATTTCAGCATTGAAACTCTATTACTACTTTACTGTCAAACTTCAGAAACCATACAAATAGACTTTATATAATATATTATATTCAATATATGAATATATTATTCAATATATTTATTATATTAATTATATAATATGGAATATCTATTAATAAATATATCAATTATATATTTATTATATTAATTATTGAATATATTTTCAAATATTCATTTTATATAATTATATATTTATAAAAAGATGATTGTACATTCATACATGTTATATATGATATAATTCATTACAGATACATAATACATATGCCAAATATATGATATATTAAATGAATCTATATAAACTAGTTATTTATGATAAATAATGTAGTGTTCTATGAAGAATAACCTCTTTCATTTTTGTGCATGCATAACTTACATGTGTATAGACAATTACTAAATGATGTATATTAATTGCAAGCTAATGTGGACCCCAATATTATAATCATAGATCTACAGGCTTTTTTTTTAAATAATCAAAGTATTTTTTTGTTTTGCTTTACTTTTTTACTATACTGTCAAACATCCTTCACACTTGGCATTGCATGTCATTCAGGACTTCTGCGTGTTTTTCTTTGTTTATTTTGTTTATATGCCTAAATTTATGGTATCTGAAGTAGCTTAATAGGTTTTAGTATTTGGACTAATTTATGGTGCCATTTACCTATCTTCCACATTTCTTTTCTTTTTTTTTTTTTTTGGTAATGAACAATTTGTGTTTTCCATTATACTGGAAAACTCTGATACAGAGTGTTTAAGATATCAAATTCCAAAGTATTTGTACTTTCACCTTCATTCCATGTCCTCTCATGACTGGGAGCTTCTGGCTATCATTGATTCCAAGTGTGCTGTCTTTGGAATTTCAAACAATAATCTATAGACTTATATTTGAGACCTCAATCATTTCACATGCTGCTCCTGTTAGCCTTACCCTTGCTATTGAAGGAAGCCTCTGTAAGAATTTCCAGGTCCAACACACCTTAGAAACCATTTCAAAAACTCTTGCATATATATAGTACACAAGCATCAGCTAGTGTCAGCATTCTGTGAGTCATAGTTAATTTGTAATTATCTTTTTTCTAACACTCAGATTCCAGCCTGTCTTCAAACTTCTAACTCTTCCTACAGCACAGTTCATTCTCAGAATTTGAAAACTAATTCTGGCAGGGGGACATATACCTGAAGTACCAGCTTAGGTGGGCTGAGAAAAGAGGATTGCCACCAGGTCTAGCCTGGGCGATAGATTGACAATATACATTAGATTTTATCTCAGAAAAAAACAAAACAACAACAAAAAATGCTTTCATGCTACTTTACCTGCCATGTGTTTAAACTTCAGTGAGATATTTCAGTCAATTTAGAAAGTATCTCTCAGTATGGATGGATTACATCTGAATATCTTTTCTTTTTTCTTTTTCATTCATTTTCATAGTTGATAAATAGTGTTTATCTACTACCTGACATAAAATTATGGCCAACATTCAAACAGTGTAATCATCACATATATAGAGACACACATCTTTGTTTTACACTCAAACATTGGGATGGTTCAGAGAAAGACATGGGTTTCAGAATCTCAGTGAATGACACAGTACTTGAAAATATGCACTTCAAACTCACCTCTTTTAAGTTAATTTTAAAACAATAAAATATTATCTGAACAGTTTTATTAGAATTCATCAGAAAGAGACAGAAACAAAAGTTTGATACTGTTAAAAAAAGATATTCTCTTTGGTGATCTTGAATTTAGCTTGTGAAATTACAAATTTATGTTATTTATTAAAATTAATTGAGAAATTTTCTAATGTGGAATTTAGTTAACTGTTTAAGTTTAGCAGAGTTTGTTTTATATGGTGTTGTATTTGATACAGATCAACCCCATGTGTTTATGATTGATCTGATATAAAGAACTTTTATTATCTGGCTTTGATAATTCTATTTCCTTTCTCCAGAGAAGAGACTGCATATATCTTTAATTTTAATAGTGTTGACACAATAATGTGATTTTAGTTTCTTCATTCATGTTGTTTATTACTAAAGTGGTGATAGAAAGTGGGAAGGTGAAACTTTTTTTTGGGGGGGTTAAACTTGAAAGACATTATCCTTTAGATAGAAACAAGCATGGGTCTGCGCATGATGATTATTTTTCACTGCTGATTTTGTTGGATGGTTGGCAGAGCAGCAGAATTAGCAAAGCTGTCTGTGGGTGGCTGTGTGAGGGCATTTCTAGAGATCACTAAGGGGAGAGGACCTGTCCTGAATGTGAGTCTTCTCAACCTATAGGCTGGGAATCTAAATGAAATAAGGAGTTAAAAGAATAATGTCTAAAATAGGCATCGTTTTGCCTGCTTCCTGGCTACAAGAGTTGAAAGTCTGCCCCACCATAATAAACTGGATGCTCTGAAAGTGCAGAGTAAAAGAATCCTGTCATACCTATGTAATTGTTTATAGTGATATGAAGCTAATACACAACACATGCATACTATATTTATTGATCAGTTTTGCCTGAACCAAAGGATTTCACTGTGAGAATTGAGATAAATCTCATAAAGCTGTTATAAAGAAAGAGGATAAGGTAAAATGAGGTTAACTTACTTTACTAAAATAACACAGAAATACAAAATTTTTTGGGAACATTTGAACTACTCAGCTTAATTCGTTAGTTGTCACCTTATTTATTAAGAAATGTAGAAAATCCTTAGGCTGAGTAATACCAAGAAATTTGATCTAGCATTTTCTACTCTGACAAATGTTTTGAGAAGAATGTTATGTCTTTGTAGCTGTTCTATTCAAATATGTTTTATAAAAAAATAACTACTATAGGTCCTGAGAAAATGTAGCTTTGGGTTCTCATCCCTAAAGAGGACATCCTTTTAACTTGCTCCAAAACTCAACAAATTTATTAAAAGGGCTCAGAAGAGAAATCAGGACCCAGAGCATGGTGAGTAGTGTGATGCAATTCTGTCTATACATATGTCATGAACTCACAGCAGGTATGCACAACACCCATCCACTCCAGCATTCTAGCATGGATAGGAGAGAGAATCATGAGGTTATTAATAGTAAATGGAGTCATTTCTCATCAGTCATGTAACCACTGGTAAGTGTTGATGTTCCAGTGGATAATCTCCGACCTGTGCACAAATGTGTTCACAGCCCTGTATGTTCATGGCTCTAGTTAAACTCAGTGGGTCATTTAAAGTGAAACATGAGAATGGGAGGAAAAAGACTTGTTGGAAGAAGAGATTCTACTGGAGTAGGAGTGTACAGAGAATATGATGGAGGGTGAATGTGATCAAATATTTTATAAAATATTAAAGAATAAAAATTTTTAAATAAAAGCAATAAGTTCCTTAGAGTGAGTCATGATTCCAATAGTTTCCAGCTACCCTAATTATCAATGCTCAACAAGAGTCATTGACATTGAGATCAGGCCAAAAGATCAGGTACGATGTTTAGAATTCTATGATGTCTTAAAAATTTTGGTTTAAACCAAAATTGTGCAGCAGTACTTTTTTGTTATGACTATAAATAAGCATTTACTTGAACAGTAAATATTGAAACCTATGTCCTGGATTTTCCCAAGTTCACTGACACAGTTAAGTTAGTGGGAAATGAACTAGTATTAACTGCACTGTATGAAAATTTCAAGCTGTACTACAGAGCAATAGTAATAAAAACAGCATCGTACTGGTATAGAAACAGACCAGTGGATCAATGGAATCGAATTGAAGATGCAGAAATGAACCCACACACCTATGGTCACCTAATTTTTGACAAATAAGCCAAAACCACACAATGGAAAAAGGACACAATCTTCAACAAATGGTGCTGGTACAACCGGTTGCCCACATGTAAAAAAATGAAATTAGACCCATATATGTCATCTTGTACAAAACTTAAGTCCAAGTGGATCATAGACCTTAACATAAGGCTGGACACACTAAATATACTAGAAGAGAAAGTGGGGAAAAAACCTCGAACTCATTGGCACAGGTGACAACTTCCTGAAAAGAACACTAACAGCATCAATATGGACCCCATGAAACTGAAAAGCTTCTGTAAGGCAAAGGACACTGTCATTGGAACAAAACAGCTGCCTACACATTAGGAAAAAACCTTTACCAACCCTACATCTGACAGAGGGCTAATATCCAAAATTTACAAAGAACTCAGAAATTAAATGCCAAGAAACCAAATAATCCAATTAAAAAACGGGGAAAAGAGCTAAACAGAGAATTCACAAAGAAGGAATTCCTAATGGCTGAGAGACACTTGAAGAAATGCTCAGCATCCTTAACCATCAGAGAAATGCAACTCAAGACTACTCTAAGATTCCATCTCACACCTGTCAGAATGGCTATGATTAAAATCTCATATGACAGCACATGCTAGCAAGGGTGTGGATAAGGGAACCCTCCTCTATTGCTGGTGGGAGTGCATGCTTGTGCAACCACTATGGAGGTCAGTCTGGCGATATTTTAGAAAACTTGGAATAGGATCCAAGATGGTGGCGGCCTGCGTGGACATATTTTGATTTCGGGGTTAACAGTCACAGAGCAGTGAGTGTTGCAGGACGCTGTACAAATGGCTCGACCCCCTCTAGATATCACCCAACTACCCAGGGACAACTGAGGGTCCCTGGGCATGATGCTCCTTCCCACTCTTGGACACGCAAGGAAGCCTCTGGACCCGGGAATCTGGATCCCCCCAACCCCCACCAGGAGAGATGCCCAGTAAATTCCAATCTAATACCCAGCGGGCAGATTCAGATCCCACACAGAGATAATCCCCACCCTGCTGGGCACCCATAGGTCTCGCACAGACAATCCAGCTGTCTGGTGAAAGGTTGTGACCCTTGGAAGTGAGCTCAGCATGGCTGCAAAGTGCCTTCAGACTGCAGATTGCAAACCACTGCTGTGACGTCATTGGTCAGTTTTCAGACCATGGGAGCGGCAAGGCTATTGGGGGTGAAGGGCAGATTTATCCACCACAGGAACCAACCCCTGGCAAACTGCGAGATATTTGAAACTGTTGTATATGGGACTTCTGTACTAGTACTGGGACTTCTGTACTAGTACTGGCCCTTCCGATGGGGAACCAGAGCTTACTTGTACACAGCTCTACCTCCTGGATTAGTTAGGTCTCCACATAGGAGGCAGGGCTGAATGACTCACCATATAGGGGTGGAGTAAGGCAACTAGACTCTTACAGCAAAGGGCCCACTTTGGACCCAAGTAGAGAAGACAGCTAAAAAATTCCACATGGCCAGAGGCCCCAGACCAAACAAAAAAGAAGCAAATACTCCCAACAGATGCAGAAAGCAGGAAATCATCAAACTTAGGGCTGAAATCAACAACTTAGAAACAAAAAGAACTATACAAAGAATCAATGAAACCAAGAGTTGGTTCTTCGAGAAAATCAACAAAATAGACAGACCCTTAGCCAAATTAACTAAAAGACAGAGGGAGAAAACACAAATCCACAAAATCAGAAATGAAAAGGGAGAAATAACAACAGACATAGAGGAAATCCAGAGAATATTTGGATCCTACTTTAAAAATCTATACTCCACTAAATTTGAAAACTTAAGTGAAATGGACAATTTTCTTGATAGATTCCACCTACCGAAGCTAAATCAAGTTCAGATAAACAGATTAAACAGCCCTATCACCCCTAAGGAAATAGAAACAGTCATTAAAAATCTCCCAACCAAAAAAATCCCAGGGCCAGATGGATTTAGCACAGAATTTTACCGGACCTTCAAAGAGGAGCTAACACCAATACTCGTCAAACTCTTTCACCAAATAGATTCAGAAAGAACATTGCCAAACTCATTCTATGAGGCCACAGTCACCCTGATTCCTAAACCACACAAAGACCCAACAAAGAAAGAGAACTTAAGACCAATCTCCCTCATTAACATAGCTACAAAATACTTAATAGAATACTAGCAAACCGAATTCAAGAACACATCAAAAGTATCATACACCATGATCAAGAAGGCTTCATCCCAGGAATGCAGGGGTGGTTCAACATATGAAATTCTATCAAAGTAATTCACCATATAAAAAAGATGAAAGAAAAAAAAAACATATGATAATCTCGCTAGATGCAAAAAAAGCATTTGACAAAATCCAACACCCCTTCATGCTAAAAGTTCTGGAAGAATGGGCATACAAGGGCTGTACCTAGAAATAATAAAGACAAAATACAGTAGGCCAGTGGCCAACATCAAATTAAATGGAGAGAAAATTGAAGCATTTCCTCTAAACTGAGGGACAAGACAAGGATGTCCACTTTCACCATATCTCTTCAATATAATACTTGAAGTTCTTGCTAGAGCAATAAGACAACTAAAGGACATCAAGGGGATAAATATTGGAAACGAAGAAGTCAAATTATCCCTATTTGAAGATGATATGATAGTATACATAAGTGACCCCAAAAATTCCACCAGAGGACTCTTACAGCTGATAAACACGTTCAGCAAGTTGGGTGGATACAAAATTAATTCAAAAAAATAAGAAGCCCTTCTTTATACAACAAATAAATGTTCTCAGAAAGAAATCAGGGAAATAACCCCCTTCACAATTGCCACAAACAGCATAAAATACCTGGGGGTAACTCTAAACAAGCAAGTAAAGGACATGTACAACAAGAACTTCAAGCCCTTGAAGAAAGAAATGGAAGAGGCCTTTAGAAGATGGAAAGATCTCCCATGCTCATGGATAGGTAGGATCAACATAATAAAAATGGCCATCCTACCAAAAGCAATATATAGATTCAATGCAATTCCTATCAAAATACCAACACAAATTTTATAGACTTGGGAAAAGCTAATCTCAATTTCATATGATTTCATATGGAACAACAAAAAGCCCAGAATAGCTAAATCAATCCTGTACAATAAAAAAAAAAAAAAAAAAAAATCTGGAGGTATCACCATCCCACATTTCAAGCTGTACTACAGAGCAATAATTGTAAAAACATCATGGTATTGGTATAGAAACAGACCAGTAGATCAATGGAATCGAATTGAAGATCCAGAAATAGACCCACACACTTATGGCCACCTAATTTTTGACAAAGAAGCCAAAACGGCACAATGGAAGAAGGATAGCATCTTCAACAAATTGTGCTGGTCCAACTGGATGTCCACTTGCAAAAGAATGAAATTAGACCCATACTTAACACCTTGTATAAAACTTAAGTCCAAGTGTATCAAAGACCTTAACATAAGGCCAGTCATACTTAATCTACTAGAAGAAAAAGTGGGAGAAACCCTCGAACTAATTGGCACAGACAACAACTTCCTGAACAGAATACCATCAGCTCAGGACCTGAGATCAACAATCAATAAATGGGACCTCATGAAACTGAAAAGCTTCTGTAAGGAAAAAAACACTGTCATTCGAACAAAACTGCAGCCTACAGACTGGGAGAAAATCTTCACCAACCCCACATCTGCCAGAGGGATAATATCCAAAATTTACAAAGAACTCAAGAAATTAAATGCCAAGAAACCAAATAATCCAATTGAAAAATGGGGGACAGAGCTAAATAGAGAATTCACAAAGGAGGAATCCCTAATGGCTGAGAGACACTTGAAGAAATGCTCAACATCCTTAATGATCAGAGAAGTGCAACTCAAGACAACTCTGAGATTCCATCTCACACCTGTCAGAATGGCTAAGATCAAAAGCTCAAATGACAGCACATGCTGGCGAGGGTGTGGAGAAAGGGGTACCCTACTCCATTGCTGGTGGGAATGCAGGCTTGTGCAACCACTATGGAGGTCAGTCTGGCCATATCTTAGAAAACTTGGAATAGCTTTGCCTCAGGACCCAGCTATAGCACTACTGGGTATACACCCAAATGCCTCTTCATGGAATTATAAGGAAGTTTCCTCATCTATGTTTACAACAGCCTTATTTGTAATAGCTAGAAAATGGAAACAACCCAGATGTCCCTCAACCGAAGAATGGGTTAAAAAACTGTGGTACATCCACACAATGTAATATTATTCAGCTATCAGGAACAATGAAATTATGCAATTTGCTGCCAAATGGATGGAGCTAGAAAAGCTCATCCTGAGCCAGTTAACCCAGACTCAGAAGGATGCATATGGCATCTATTCACTTATGGTAGGATTTTAGCTGTATAGTAGAAGGTATTGATACTACAACTAACACACCAAAGGGAACTTGGACATAGACTTTTTATTTTTTATTTTTATTTATTTATTTATTTATTTATTATATTTTTTAAAATATTTTTTTTCTATTTCTTAGTCTTTTTTATCTATTTGTCTGCTTATTTGTTTGTTTGGTTTTTAGTTCTCTCTCCCGGGCAATGAGACATTTTTCACTGGTGGTACTGCCTCATAGACCCCCAATGATTGAAGAGGCTCTTAGTCCTCATAAGATCTCTCAACTGAGATGAGGGACTGTTCTATAAGGACACCCCACCTTAGAGAAATGGGATGGAAGTGTTAGAAGGTAAAGAAAAAAAATGAAATGTGATGTTTCAGCCTTTTGCTATTAATTGTCATAAACTGTTTATGATAATTAAGAAATGCAAACTAATAGTTATGCAAGCCGGTCATTCTCTTAGGTACTATGATAGCCTATTATAGTTATTTTCTAAGCTAATCAGAAATAAAGCTGCAAGAGACAATCAACGTCTGCTTACCCTAATATAAGAGATAGATAGGGCCTCTTCAAAAACCTCAAGAGATCTGCAGAATATAGCATTCAAAGATGTTTTTGTAACTTTAGATTTTTTTATATCAAGATATATCAACTCCTGACAGTACGCCCTATTCTACCCCAAATAGAAGATGAGCATTGAAGAATCTCCAGTGGGAGATGGTTGAATTAGTCACAAGCCTATCTCTTGGTAGGAAAAGCCCCTTGCTCCAACTGTAGACAGAATGCTGTCCAAAAAGGACAAAACTTGGAAGCAGGTAAGTCGACAGCCTAGCTCTGCCAAGACAGGGTAGGCAAGTCCTTCCTAACCCCTGCTCTACAATCAATGTCTGTCAGAGAAACGGGACCGAATGACTAAAGATCGATGCTGTAATGTATGGAGAGAAAATGGGAACTGTCCTGGCAGCCCCTGGTATGTCTTTTCTTAATTTTGGAATGCAGGCCCTGTACTTCCTATAAAATCAGATATGTTTATCCCTCTCAGATCTCTGTCGTGGTTGAAGAACAGATAGCTAGAGCCTCATAATTAAATTTTGAGTTGTTTAGGATTCAAGAGTGTGTTATAGATCTAAGAAGATGCTTTTAAAATTGTGTTGCAAGGTAGTATGAATGTTGAGTTAGATATAGAACTTTAAACTCATGGAGATGGTTAAATAATGGAATGTTAAAGTTATGTACCAAATACATATGGACTGGACATTGGGAATGTATGCTAAGCCATATAACCCTCATAACTGTGTCCTAATTACCTCTATTGTTTTGTATTAAATTTATTATTATAAGAGAAAGAGCCATTTGTTTGACTGAAAGGGGAAACTGTAGGGGGAAATATGATATACCTTTAACTTAAAAAAAAAGTGGGGAAGAGGATGAGGTGTTTAGGGTGGGATGGTGGGACTGGAGGGGGGTATAGGGAGCGGTCTGCGATTGAGATGTAACTTGAAGAAATAAAAAATAAAGGAAAAAAATGATTATCCCACCCCCCCAAAAAAAAAATAAAAATAAAAACTTGGAATAGCTCTGCCTCGGGCCCCAGCTATACAACTTCTAGGCATACATCCAAGTGACTCCTCACCGAATCACAAGGACATTTCCTCATCTATGTTCATAGCAGCCTCATTTGTAATAGGTAGAAACTGGAAACAACCCAGACGTCCCTCAACCGAAGAATGGATTAAAACACTGTGGTACATCTACACAATGGAGTACTACTCAGCTATCAGAAACAATGAAATTATGCAATTTGCAACCCAATGGATGGAACTAGAGAATCTCATCCCGAGTGAGCTAACCCAGACCCAGAAGTATGCACATGGCATCTCTTCACTTATAGTCGGATTTTAGCTATATAGTAGAGGATATCTATACTACAACCAACACACCAAAGGGAACATGGACATATATTTTTTCCTTTTCTCACTGTCAATGAGATACTTTATCCTAATGGTGCTGCCTTGTATGTCCCCAGTATATGAGGAGGCTCTTGGCCCTCATATGACTGCTGAACTGGGGCGGGAGAATGTTATGTAGGCACACTCCACTCCAAAGGAGTGTGATGGAAGGGCTAGGGGGTAGAGGGTGGGAGGGCGGGACTGGGAGGGGTGGAAAGAGGACACTATGATGGAGATGTAACCTGAAGCAGTAAATAAATAAATTTAAATAAAAAAGAAAAGAAAATATCAGTCATAAAAGCCTCTTGTATTTTCAGATTTTTTAAAATATCAGCAGCAGTATTTCCAGTTGAGATGTATAACATAAAATACTCTGATGTTCCTCAAACCTCTTCTCTGAAGCCTAATGGCCAATGAAGCCTGATTGTATGATACTACTGAAAGTTCAGTTGCATGTTGCACTAGGTCTTAAATATTTAAGTGAAATTTGTGGCCATAGGAGTCTATCGCATTCCTCTCCAAAATGTCATTTTACAAATAATTAGTTTTCCTTCTAGAAGCTAAATCTCTGTGAGAATAGTCTATATTTTGATTATTGTTGAATAAAATACAGTATTCAATTGTATTTTCATACTTGATAACATGAGAATTATCTGCCCCCAAAAGATTGAATTCAAATCATATTCTCTTCTCTCTTTCCTCCCTTCCTGTCTCTGTATTTATGAAGGCAATGCTATGCTCTACCATGCTACCAAGTTGCCAGCTTAAAAAAAACATTAATTATTTGATTAAAGTGGTTTCCAAAAATAATCATCTTAAGCTCTAAGCCATAAGCAATTCAAGTCTTAAGTACTTTAAATGCCTGACCTGATTTGAGAACAATGTACTAAATAATTCTCCCTATGAATAAGTTTTTAACATGGGCCTAAGCTGTTCCCTAGGATACAAAGCCACCTCAGTGGTCAAAAGCAAGTTGGAGTTAGGAGAAGAGAACTGAGTCTTAGAGTTGTGCACATCTGCATTGTGTGGCATCAAAATCAATGTCTACCTCCTCATATATGATGGATACTTTTGCTGGTCTCATTTATTTTCTGCTGCTTGGGTCTTAGGTTAGGGAAAAGGATCCAGGAGTGATCAATTTCTTTTAGACTTTCACAATATTTCATATATTTTTAGATTGCTTATTGAGGGTAAATTTCTGCAAAACGTAAAAGGAGCAGTATGAATAATCAAAAGAAGAAATGGGAAGAAGGGATTTAGGAAAGCAGATAAAGAGGGAAAAGAAAGGAGAAAAAAATGTTCATAGTCAAGTAATTATTTCTCCTGAAATTCAGAACATGATTAAAATTTCTCTACATCTTACTAAATGTAGTTATGGGACATTATTTTTGTTCTTCTCTATACATTGTCTTGATTAGATGGAAACTATATGCCAGGGCGTATTTTCTTTTCTTGTTTTCTTTCTTTATTTCTTTTTTTAATTTTAGAACATTTCTCACACTCTTACTTCTCTACCCCAGTGCATTCTCTGCCATTCTCCAAGTGCTGCTTCTTCTCTCTACTGTTTCACTCACTTTCAAACAAGGAGAGGGGAGGAGGAATTGTAGACCACTTAGATGCATATGTCCCAATTATTCCTTTGCTGAAGCTTTTTAATTAATAATAATTATGAAAATAAGTCAAATTTAAGAATATCCAATATTGTGTTTCAAAGCAGGCCTTTGTAACTTATTGTAGAAAAAAGAATTGAATTCCAAAAATGTATACTCCCTACAGCCAAGATACTTTGAGCATGTAGGCATGTTTCAAGAATATTTACAAATGTGATTCAAGGTACTGACCTTGAGGTTAAGAGATCATATTAAAATTTCCAAACGAGATATATCTAAATACATGCGTATTTCAAAGCAGAAACCATCTAGGCATGCTTTATCAGAATAGTCAGACACCAGAGATGGAAGTTTGAGAGGAAACATAAACCTATTGATAGCTTGGAGATTCTGGTAGTTATATGTAGGATGGGGTGGTACATGTGTAGATTCCACTTAGGGTCTCATGGAAGTGATGAAGGAACAGAAACCTAGACTTAATTCCACATCAATCAAACCTGCCAAAACTCACATGAATAATCAAACACATGCCTTCCTAGGTCTTCCAGAAAGGAAACTAACCTTAATAACATCTCATGTTTAGTTTGCTTTGGTCATCTTAGACTTCTGATCTATACAGATGTAATAATAAATGAGACCACCAAAATAGTAAATATATATTTCTTTCTTGTTGGATTTTGTTAGAGACGGTCATCTCTCAGAAGATATGGTGCAAATCTTTATTGGTTAAAAACCAAATTCTCAAGTTTATAGTCACTTGTCACTTTCTTTTTTACTAAGTGACCTAGAAGAAGTTGCTACTGAGTACTTTTTCTTATTTTTTGTAACAGAAACAATCATAAAAAGTACTTTATAATTTAATGAAGTCTTGTAAATAATGCAAATTATATGCAAATAGCAAGTATTTCATGCACATTAACTACCTGCAATATTAGTGGCATTATTAGTTAGTGTAGAAGCACCTCTGTTGTTGTTAAACAAATGCTTTTACAATGAGGGTGATATCAACTAAGGTTTTTAAACAACATCTATACTTAAATAGGATATCATGAATCTTCAGGTCTTCCCATCATAATTTCCTGGCTATATCATGCTGTATATAAACTGCTCATCGCATTATTCATTTGTTAAAAATAATCAGATATGGCCAAATGGTTTTAATTTTTGTTCCATGGGTCATATGCAAATTATATAAAATCATAAATAATTATGAAAGGGGATGATTTAACATCAATATATAATACTGTGGTTGTTATCCATGCTCTCTGCTGGGCAATCATCTAATGATGATAATTCTATCAACCGTTGAAGGGTTTATTTGTTCAACTTGCATGTTCTTTCTCTCAAACAATTGCTGATTATATTTTTTCCATATTTTTCTATGTCACTTACATATCTATCCTATTTTAGAAATGAGAAAACTAAATATTTGAGGGGTAAAATACTGCTTACAGAATCTACACAGGTATACTTATTTCTAAGTATGTTTTCCTTTTACAGTTGTAACTCATTATCTGAATGTTAATAAATGCTCTTATTTAATACATTCTGTTAGCAAATATTCTCTTTGCATTAAGACAATGCAACTCACAATGTTAAAAAATAATGTTACACTGAAAAAGTTACACTAACAGTAATCATGCAGGGTCAACCTCACAGTTTGACACATAAAGAAAGAGGTAATATATTTTTTAAATAAATACGTGTTTACTTATATATAATATACAAAAATTATATATATTATATATAAATGTTTGTTTTACTTATATTTATATATAAAACACATTAAAATAAATCCTTGAATGAAGAACTAAAAATAAATTTTAACTTCCCGTTTTCTCTTGACAGAGCTTTACACCATAAATTGCATCAGTCCAAATAAAAATATTCATTATCTGTATGCTTTCTTATTTTGCAACATTGCCTAATAGAAAAATCCAATTTTCACCTATTATGTCTCATCTTTTTTTTATATATATTCTGAGCCAAATGTTTGTTGAATTTTGATGGAGCAGAACTGTTTCTAGTACTTAGCCTTCTCTGCTGGTGTGCACATAGTACACTCAGTGCACACAAATACTCAAGACCCTTCTGGTCAATGTATGTTACTTGATTCAGTATAGTTTCATTAAAATGTAATGATGGAGAATCAAATCAAACATTGCTGTACAAGAGATAAAGAAAACTGGGCCGACTCCATTTTAGCAGAATAAAATAGGAGTTATATTTATTGTGCTTTAGGAGTGTACATAAATTATCACTACAAGACAAATAAATTGAGTCATAAAGGTGCTCAGACTCAGTTGCTAGGTAACATGATGGGAGGAATTGAAAACTTAAAGATGCAGAGTGAAAGATTTATTTTTAAATCAATTCTCTGTGTAAAATATAAGACTTATAAGTATTTTCTGGGTTATTCCAGTGAATCAAGTTTGCAATTTAGCAGACTTAAAGAAAAACTAAAACTAATAATTCCCTGAAATTTCTACTGATGTTTACTTTTTAAAACTATAATATCATAGGTGCCTACTAGTTGCTATGAATAAGGTGTGTGGACAGTTATGAGCACTGGGTTGAGACTTCTTTTGAACCCACAGAGTCTCATATTCAGTAGGATATCCAAGCTAGAGTCATAAAACATGAACCACTTAAGGGCAAGAGAAAAAAGAAAACAAAAACATAGCATTTCACTTGTAATTTTGTATAAACACATATATATATATATACATGCATTAATAAATAACCATTTATCCTCCATATCATTAGATAAGAGTTCAGATCCTTGGTGTTTGAATGTATCAACACCATATTAAACTGTTTTATCAATGATAAATTTTGTATTTTCTTGTATTAGGATTTTGGATATCTTGAACATCCAAATTATATTTCCCCTGAAATTATATATTTCATAGATTTGAATACTGAATACATACAAGCTAGAAAAGTTTTATTTATGTTATATTTCTTTATTTTCAGTGTATATATGCATATGTATGTGCACACACATATCATGGTTCATGTCTGCAGGTAGGAGGACCACTTGAGGGTGTCAGTTCTTTCCTTTCTCAGTGTGGGTGACGGGGATCAAGGCAGGTTGCCCTGCTTGCCAGTAAGAGCATTTGCTCACTGTGCAATCTCACAGGCCTAGGTTTTGATTTTTAGAGTATTCATGATTCGTAAGTATTTTTATGTTTTGTTTGGTAATTGAAGGCAAATAGAATTTAAATATCCTAGTTGTTGTTGGATAGAAGAGATTTTTTTTTTTAAAAACTCATTTGAATTTGATAACATTTCAAATCCCTCCATCAAGATAAAGTATTGTTGAAATTCATAAAGACAATAAGTGTACACTAGTTAAAATATATGTTTTTAAAAATCATATTGATCTAGTATTAAAATTTATAGCCCAGGCTGGCCTCAAACTTGTGATCCTCCTGCCTCTGCATCTTTCAGTTAATCCTGCTGGTGTGCACTACCACAACTGACTAGTACTAAAATTTACAGTTATACAAGCTGTTCAGAGAAGGTCATAGTCAGGGTAAAGATTATTGCAGTAGGATAAAATGTCCCTGTTATCAGCAACAAACTATAAACAGCATATTTCAAGTATTTATTTTTCATAGTTTTGGTGTGAACTTAAGTATCAAATAAACTCAAGCCCTGACTGAAGACCAGTGAAGTTTAGGATTAAGAAGAACAAAAGGACATTCATGCAGGTTCCTCAGGGTTTCTCACTAATAAACTTGGCATTATAGTAGAGAAATGATGGTTGCAAACTGATTGTGATAGTTTGTGCCTATAATCCCAGTTCTCTGGTAACTGAAGTCCAAAAAACAGTTCAAGACTGGCAAGGAATAGGCAACTGATTGCTAGTTTTATGTCAACTTGACAAAAGCTAGAACCATTTGGAAACAGAAAACTTAACCTGAAAAAACATATTCACACCAAGCTATCCTATGGAAAACCCTATGATGAGTCTAGGACAACTAGGCATACACAGAAAAAACCCTGTAGAAAGAAAGAGAGAGAGAGAGAGAGAGAGAGAGAGAGAGAGAGAGAGAGAGAAAGGAAGAAAGGAAGAAAGAAAGAAAGAAAGAAAGAAAGAAAGAAAGAAAGAAAGGAAGGAAGGAAGGAAGGAAGGAAGGAAGGAAGGAAGGAAGAAAGAAAGAAAGAAAGAAAGAAAGAAAGAAAGAAAGAAAGAAAGAAAGAAAGAGAAAGAAAGAAAGCTGGCAGACTGAGCAAGCCATGAGCAACACTCCTCTATGGCCTCTGCATCAACTCCTGCTTCCAGGTTCCTGACCTACTTAGTTCCCAATCTGACTTCATTCAGTGACAGAATATGACCTTAAAGTTGTAAACTAAAGCAAACCCTTTCTTCTCTAAGTTTCTTTGGTCACATTGTAATGGGGTAATGTTATGCATTGTATATGTTAATTAATTTGTCTCAGAGGCCTGCTTGCTGTCTGTTACTTTAATTGCCAACGATAGTCTCTGATTGGTTGAATAAATGCTAAAACCTGAGATTGGGCAAAGATAGAGGTAGGCAGGACTAAGGTGAGCAGACTTCTGAAGCAGGGAGGTTGAAGGGTAGGAGAAGCATCCAGAGAAAAGAGAAGTCAGGAGCAGGAAGAAGGAGACACATGATGGGGAATATAAAAGATCATTCCACGTGGCCTGGAACATCACCATAGCATGGAGAATAACAGTCCAAGGGAGTATTTGCATATTATATGGGGTGATTATTCTTGATTTCTTACTCGTTCTAACATAGAAACCATGTAGAGTAAGTTTCAAAGCTGTAAAACCCTTGTCATTGCTTAGTCAAAATACTGATCTAATAATTAAATTTATGTTAAATATTTCATGCATAAATTTAAACATCAGTGTTGATTTCAATAGCATTATAGCTCCATATATCACATATTTTTTATACTACCTAGACCCAATTTTCTTTTATAATTTTGGTTGAAAGTTTTTGGGTTTAAATCCTCCATTCACTTATTTGTTTCTTGGCTTCAAAGCTTCAGGAGGCCTTCAGTTCCATTTTACTGTGACAATAAATCAGAGATTGAAGATTACTTTTTATACTATCTCTGATGCCTGACATTTGGAAAACAGTATGAAAGATTGTAAACTCTTCCTAAAAAGAAACAAAAAATAAAAAAAATACAAGTGCAGTTTTTTCACCAATCCAATATTTCCAATTTATTGACTTTTTTGAAGTAGTCATAACATGAAATGTCCCACAAAAACTCATACATTTAAACATTTGCTATTAAGTGGAATCTAAATGAATGAATGTATCGCTAAGCAGTTAAGTACTGAGTAATCTCAACTCTGTTTCCTGTCCTGTCTCTGTTTCCTGTTGCATCAAAACATGGAGAAGTGAAGAGTCCCTGTTACAATCACCAGCAACGATGGAGCAGCCTGTTGCCATGCCTTCCCTGCCTTGATGGACCTTATCCTCCCAAACCATGAATCAAACAAATTCATCTTCTTTAAGTTGTTTCTGGTTAGGTATTTAGACACAGTGAGGGAAAGTAATATTTTGACATTCATTACAAACCACAGTAGTAGAGAAAGAGTGCAACGTGGTTATAACGGTCTATTCAGAAGACAAAGAAAATACAATCGCTTCAATAGATATTGTACATTTAGTTTTATAAGAAAATAATGTATGTATTCATATTTGAGTAACCACTAGGAAAAATTCTTTCTATAATTTTTTCATTGTATTCCAAGGCCCTTTGTGAAGTTATAGCTGTTTAGAAGATTCTCCAAACAGATATTCTGTTTATATAAGTATTGTCAACTTCCTTCTGGGGAGATCTAGTTAACTCAGAATTGAGATGGAACCAAGGACAACATCTAGCAAGAAATTGAAGTTTTTCAAACCATTTCATATGATATGACTGTTATGAGCAGTCACATGTGGTTGCAAGCTTAGATTTGAAAGTCAAACATTAAAATTACTCCATATTTCCTTCTTTGACGTTGATGGAAATGAGACATCAGTGTGTGAAGTTTATTGACATATTGAGGAAACAAATAAAACAAAGTAATACACCTAACCAAGTAGGCATTCATTTAATTTTGCATTTTTAGAAAAGTAATTTTTAGTAGTGTCTTATATGTCATCTCTAACATGAGAAAAAGAATGAGACTTGTCTCTTTATGCAAATTATTCATGTAATAATAAGTATATATTATTCAGAGTCATTCCTTTATTGGGTAAGATTATATATAATACTATAAAAATCAATATATCATCTAAATCACTTTAGTCTATTTTCCTGTAAATCACATTATATTTTTCTAATTTTGAATTTGCTAACTGATATACTTTTTGAAATATCTTGTTTAAAATACAATTTTCTGTGATTAACTACCTTATATATAAATGGAATATATTTGACAGTGTACCCTTATAACATGCTGCTGAAGTGATCTCAGTGAGTTGTCAACAATTAATTCCATGAGAATGGATGTATTCACAAGGTATAATCTGTTAAACAAGCATATTACTTACTTTGTGATCTCTCCAAATATCTACAGTTATGTACCCATCATAAGTCACAATAACCCTCACATAAGTGTCATTAGTGTCCAGTTACACTTTTATCTTTTATGTGTACACTTTTGTCTTTTAGTTGATTTAGTTATCATAATCAAGGATGGAAATATTTTCAGTCTTTTCAGTAGAAGTGGACTGTAGATCTCTAGTTCATCATTGAGAAGTTCATAAACAGCATATAAAATCTTAGGAAAGTTTTGTATTTAGAAACACTAGATCTGTAAACTATCTGTAAAGTATGAAATAATAGCTGTCACAGGTTTAGATATCATGAGTGTTTTACTTTAAACCACAATTTTATTTATTAAAAGATTTTTTTGATGGTTATGTTTGAGTCTCTGCACATATATATGCATAACTGACGTTGAAGAAGCTTGAACAGGGTATCAGATCTCTTGGGACTAGAGGCTGTTGTGAGCCAAATGTGCATTCTGGGAACTGAACTCAGATATTCTGCAAGAGCAGTATCCTATTGATCTACCTCTTCAGCTCCTATCATGAATCATGACCATCACCAGTGTTACATTGTTAGTAGTGTTTGCAGCCAACCATCCACCTCTCAAATCAGGACCTTTTTTCTTTTCTCCTGGAAAATGTCTACTTTAAGAGCTGTTGTATAAGAAAACATTTCATTGTCTTTGGTATCATAAACCTTTAAAGAATTTAGCAATATTGACCAACGGAGGGTTTAATTTACAAATATGTTCATAATTTACTTGTGTAAGATTTTACTTATTGTTATATATTCAATTTAATTGTTATGATTCTTTTCAACCCCTCTGTTTTCATTCAGGTAAAAAAGAAAATTTCAGGCTAATTATTATTTTCTATTAGAGTCATTGGATAAAAGAGACTTGCTCTCTTTTACAGAAGGCTTCAAAGAACACAGGATGATTTCAATCATAAAGCAAACCATATTAAAATAGTGATTCACATTCTATAAATCATTTAATCCATGAATCATTAACTTACTAACTGAACTGCAACATGAAATATACTTTTATTCAATGGATTGATAATTTTTACTTAGATATTAATCAGATGTTAAATTAAATGTAAAATCAAATTCATCTTAGATAACATTTATGGGGCATATTGAGTAATATCAAAGTGAACAAATCACTTAAATGTGTATTTCTCCAAGTAGTTCGAGGAGTAATTGCATTCTTGAGTATTGGGTGTGCTCAGCATATTCAAGGACACGCACTAGGATCTAGACTCTATATTCCAATTCAGAGAATATTTTTCAGTTCATCTAAAGAATGACTTAAGCTGGTGATAGTGGCACACACTTTAATACCATCACCATGGAAGCAGAGGCAAGAGGATCTCTGAGTTCAAGACCATCCAGGTCTGGGATTCCAGGATAGCCAGGGTTACAGAGAGAAAACCTGTCTTGGAAAATAAAATAAAATAAAATAAATATCTTTGTAAGAAGGACTCAGATAGATAATAGATGATTAGATAGACAGAAAGATACACAATGATAGATAGATAGATAGATGACAGACAAATAGAAGATAGAGATAGATTGCAGATAGATGGTATATAGTTCTATCTACATAAATTAAAATACAGTTATTTCTAAAATCAAACTGGAAAAAAGCAACATATACTTCAATCTTTCATACTATTTAACTTTGCAAAACAAAAGCTACAGAATTTTTATGAGAGATGTAGCTTCCACTATTTCATTCTGTAACAAATGAAAAGAAACCAAGATAATTTATTTAAAAGGAGAATTAATAATATTTTAGAATTGTAGGTATTTTTCTTAATGTTATCATTAAATACTCAACAAGAGTAATGAGGGAAGGAAGGATTCATTCTGGTTATAGTCCATTGTGGCAGAATGTCATGGAGGCAGGATTGAAAGTGTTCTTACTGCATTCCCAGTCAGGACAGATCCTGGGGTGCTGCTGTTGAGTCCTCTTCCTCTGTTTCATTGTTTCGGGACAAAAGCACCTGAGATTACACTCACATTGCTCGCATTTCAGATATAGCTTCCCTCCTTCAATCATCTGATCGGAAAACACCCTCCCAGCCATTTCCACGGCAATTCTAAATCATGTCAATGGATAATCAATATAACACATAGCACTTAACCAATTCTTTATTCAAGCACAGCCCATCATTTTAATGTAGTATTTTGACAGTTTTAGGCCTTGTTGTGTTTTCTGAAATGGAATAAATTTTTAAAATAAAAATGTTTTTCTTTATTTTAATGACATTTGAATATTCCAAGCCACTTTGGTTTAGGAAAACCCATCTGTTTTTTATGATGCCTATAAAATCTACCATGTGACTTAAAATACTAATGATGAAAATACGAAGCATTTCCCTGTGTCCAAGGGAAAGAAAAAGTGGATGTTAGTAGGTACTACACATTCATTTCATGCACAAGAGTAAATTCTTCATCATCTTACTGCTCCAGTATTGATCAGTGAAGCCACCACAATTATTGATCTGAATTTGTCACTATTCTATGCACATTTGGTAACATTCTTGTCCCATCTTTTCTTGAATTTGATGATTCTCTGAAGCTCTTATCTTTAATCCTTCTAGTGGAGCAAAATCCTGAGTTTGGTTTCTTTCTTAAAGCTATCTTTGCCCCAATAATCCTTTGTAGATTCATTTAGTGAGTTCATTTGTTATTTGCCGCTCTACCTGAGAAAATGCAATGATTTTCCACTTTGGGTGAATTGAGTGTCTAAAAAGCTGGTAAGTGTAGTCTTTAAGTGTGGACTGTATTCTTATTTGGTTCTACACATGTTTTTCTTAAACATTAATATCCGGAACCTTCACTATTGACCATACTTCCAGAAGAACATAAAGTTAAATAGTTCTCAGTCTGATGAGAAATGCTTCTCTTCAAATTATTTTTCACATTTCATTTTTCTAAATGGCAAAATACATAGCATTATTTTGCAATTTAAAATGTTATATAGAGTGGCTGTTCACATCACTTACCACCAGCACCGGGGAAGCTGGGTCATGAGGATATCTGTGAGCACCAGGGACAAAAGCATCTGAGCAAGGACTACAATATGAGACCCCTATCTTCAAAATGCATAGTAATATGTCATGAAGAAATATTTTAAAGTAAGGAAATATTAAAGCATTATGTACAAAAAAACTTGTAGGTGGTGAAAGCCCCAAATAATAAATACATCTAATTCTTTCTTTTGGTCATCAAAACATATTCTGTTTGAAACTCACCTTGTGAATAATCACTGAGATGTTAGTTTATGGTGAAGATGTGGAGACAGAGCACAGACACTAGAAAGAAAATATGTTTCTCTTTTATCATGGATGTTTCACAATCACAAGTAGAAAGCCACACACTTTCTCAAAGGCAAAAATAAATCATATGGTTTTTGAGATTTAAACAAGAATTCTACTCTTTTACTCATCTGCTTTTGAACACTGTTTAGAAAGGCGTGGGTAGGTTGAAAATCAAGAACTTTTGTTTTTGCAAGACAGTGAAAATGAAGTAGTTCCACATCTTTATCCACCAAAGATGGAAATAAAATAAGAATCTTAAGTTTTCCTAGTTACTATATTAGTATATAAAGAAAAAATTATTACTGTGTTCAAATGCTGTACTAATTATTTCATGCTGATTACTTTCTCAGCTACCTATTCATTTCACATAAATGCCTTACTAATATCTCAAGCAATTAATTTAAACAGATATATTTGAATTCAATCATAAAACTTCTTCCAACATTG
Source organism: Lophiomys imhausi (assembly GCA_907164525.1). Classification (NCBI taxonomy): domain Eukaryota; kingdom Metazoa; phylum Chordata; class Mammalia; order Rodentia; family Muridae; genus Lophiomys; species Lophiomys imhausi. The sequence goes on along the minus strand of CAJQZJ010000753.1, from coordinate 167,100 downwards.
TCAAAATCAACATAAGAAGTAATACCACAACTGTTTATGGGGAAAAAAATCACCTTCAAGGTAATCTATCCTTTATATAATGATTAGAATAAGAATAGGCAAAAGGATTGCAATAAATATATAAAGGTCTCTGAGACTAGAGAAATGGTTTTGCAGTAAGAGCAACTGCAGAAGAAAGGGTTCAGGTCCAACACACAGGTGATGGATGGCTCATAATCATCTGTAACTCCAGTTCTCAGGATATGTGATTTCATCTTCTGGTGTCTGTGAGTACTGCATACATGTGGTACATACATATGCACACAGGCAAAACACTCATTAATATATACATACACATACACACGTATATGTATATAATGTTTCAGTAGCTTGATGTAGTTCATAGAGTGAACATATGTTTTGTTCCAGAACTTTCTCTCCTCTCACTTTTCCAACAAAATATGAGTTGGAGAGGAGAGCAGGTATATTTATCAGTGCATAGGGTTTTCTATAACAAAATATCACTGACTGGGTAGTTTAAGCCATAGTGTTTTATTTTGAACATTCTAGAGGTCAGAGTTGGTTGTTCAGGAAACTTCTTTCTTCAGCATAAGGAAGGTACACTATTTTCTTGCATAGCTTTTCCAGGTGCTGACAATTATGATAAAACAACAGTCCTGCTAGATGTGGACAACATTTATTAAACAATTTAACCTGAATTCCATTTTAAAGAGCATTCTCTAAACACAATAATGTTGAGGGTTAACATGATAAACATTTGAGACAAAAGGAGATATATTTCCCTTCACAGGTTCAGGCATGAGGGAAGAAGGTCCAGCTAAAATTGATTTTGTGTGTGTGTCTGTCACCAAAGCTGTGTTCTGCCTGGTTCTCGAGACCCCAAAGACCACCTAGGAGCCAACTCTGATGGAAATACATGAGGATTGTTTATGCAAACTCAGAGCTTGGACTCTCAACACTCACACAGCAGTTCCAGTTGAGAGCACGCAGACCCAAAAACACAGAGTTTATATAGAGACTCAGACAAAGAAGAAGTTTCTTTACCATATGATTGGATGACATTTGGGTAACTAGTCATGTCCATTTCTGATTGTCTCGTAGTTACTGACTAACCAGCTGCAGTCAGCTTGACCACTAGAAGGTTTGTTTAGACATTTTGGGTGCTTTTTCAGAGTGAGGTGTCTGAAAATGACGAGGGAACACCCCCTGGAATACAAGGTCGGGCATATTTTGTGGTTGTTCTGGAACTGGAGGTCAGCTCTGAGCCAAACATACAAAATGGAATCTTTTCAAGATGGATTCAGTCAGTCTCCACAACTGCTCTATTCGTCTGCTTATGTGTAACTCCAGGACTCACTTGGGTTTTCTTTTGTTTCATTCTTTTTTAATTTGGTTTTTATTTGTTTGTTTTTCCTTCTATCCTGTAAAATAATTCCAGCTAACCAACTGTTGATTTTTTCATGCTCTTGTATAGAATGGGTGTCCAACCCAATTATAGAACATAATCAGATATATTTATCCCTCTTAGGTCTCTGAGGTGGTTGAAGAATAGATAGCTAGAGTCTCATAGTTAAATTTTGAGTTGTTTAGGAATCAAGAGGGTATTCTGGATCTAAGAAGATGTTTTTTAAAATTGTGATGCAAGTTAGTATGAAAGCTGAGTTAGATACAGAACTTTAAACTCATGGAGATGGTTAGAAAGTAGAATGTTAAAGTCAGGGGCAAAATACATATGGACTGGACATTGGGAATGTATGCTAAGCCACATAACTCTCAGAATTGTGGCCTATTTATTTCTGTTGTTTTGTATTGTATTTATTATTATAAGAGAAAGAACCATTTGTTTGACTCTATAATTGGGTTGGACACCCATTCTATAAAAGAGCATGAAAAAAAAAAAAGAAGGGAAGAGGATGGGGGTTTTAGGGGGAAGAGGGTGGAAGGGTGGGACTGGAGGGGGGAGTAGGGAGGGGATTGTGATTCAGATGTAATTTGAAGAAATAAAATATAAATTATAAAAAAGAACATTCCAAAGATCTTAAATAACTTATCAAATGTTTATCTTTGGAACTTAATGGTTCAAAATTGACTTGATATTTTAACATAAAATTTTGCTTATTTTTTTCCTTTTTCTGTTATGCTTTGTTTCTAGCTTCATCCCTTCACACTGTCAATTATCTGGTAATTAAAATAAAAATCCATGGTGTATCTGCATGTCATTTATGTCATTAATATTCTTAAATATGTCACTAGAATAAAAAATATTTATATATTGATGGTTAAGAAGAAAACAAATATTTTGCTAATAAATGTACATAATAATCAATTATATAAGAGTGAGTATTTAACTTTGTTGGGTAACATTGGTATTAAAATTCTAAATCTAGCCACAAATTCAATCCAATCTCTGACAACCCCCCCCCCCACACACACACACCAAATGTCCAAGAGTTTCAGTTCAACTGCTAGAAAGTGATATCAGTTGAAGACACTCAGAATGTATGGGTGATTAGATGCAGTCTATATGCTAGGAAGGTAGAATGATCAAGGATACACACACACACACACACACACTAGTTTGTCTATTCCAAAGTCTCAATGGTCTTTTTGTTTTTAACTGACAGCTAATTTCATGGAAGACAAGATTGTGTATCTAAATGCCAATGGTTTACTTCTTGTTTCTGTACCAGAGTGCTGTGCCTAACTAAGTTCTTATCTATTTGCTTTTGGGAAGGGCAATTGATATTGCTTTATCAGAGTAAAATAAACACCATCTCATTAAATCATGCAAGATGGCATCTCTTCCGTCCTTGAAAAGTACAGAGGCCTTTTTTCAGAGGGCCTATTGGGAAACCAATTGAGCATAGATGGAAGGATAGGGAAAGGAGAAAAGGAAGATGTGAGACTGAGGAGGTGATCCACTGAAACCAATGATGTCTTAAAGACAGGTAAAAATAATTGATGCTTGCCCTAATCAAAATATGTTTGAAAATATATTTGAATATAAATACATTGTTTGGTGAATAAAGCTACTCCTAGAAGATGCAGGTGACTAAGTCAAAAATCCTGGAACTTAAGTGGGCTTCCACCCTATGACATAAGGAATCAATTGTTCCATTGGTTGCCTATCAGAACTCATTGTAACACACCTTTTCTACATACACCACATGCTGTGGTCACAGAACACCATAAAATTAAGCTGGATCTCAGCTAGAAACTACCTCCTTACCAGCTAGTCTTCTTAGTGGCAGAAGTTGCTATGTATATAATATTGGGAAAGAATTGTCATCAATAATGCTACTTATGTAGCTAGTATTTAACCTTAATGACCAGCCTGGCAGGATGAACCAAATGGTACAATTATAGAATGCTTTTTTTTTTTCACTTTCTGTATTTGTTCATTTTACATTCTAATCACAGTCCACTCCTTCCCCTCCTCCCAGCCACTCACCCCCATTCTGCCCCCCATTCTGCCTTCCCTTGGGAGAAGGGGAGCCCCCAATCCCCAGTACCAACCTACCCTGGCACATCAAGTCACATCAGGACTAAGTGCTCCCTCTTCTATTGGAACCAAACAAGTCAGACCTGCTAGGGGAAAGCTTTTTATAAGTGTAACAAATGTTTTATTATTAAATTAGGTACTGCTCCACAGGAAGTAGTATACCTGTGGCTAGGGATGTCCTATATAGCAGTATGGAAATTAGTGCTGTTGTCTTGCTAAATATTCACAATGTTCTGGTCAAATGGCATTCTAAATAACTATGTTTATGTCTATAGCACAGTAATTTTGTGAGTTTTGGGCAGAAACATTTCTTTTTACATTGGTCAGCAAGGTCAGAGACTTAAAAAAAAACTTTTCAAAATACAGAAACTGTATTTTGAAATGACAGTTAAATGTCCATTCCTAAATGGGGAATCTACATAACCCCATCTAATCCTCTCTAATTATCAGCTAACATAATTAAAGAAGGGACATAAAGAATAAAGAGTATTGAAAAGGAAGATTAAGCCTGTCAACACCTTCATGAAGGTGAAGAGAATTATAGGATCTAATCACTCTTTGAGCATTGATATATAGATAATGGCTGTTTGGGGGGAGAAACATTTATTCAGAGGTGTATTAACTAATAAGATGCATGCTTTTACCTATGCTCCTTTAAACAGCCTTAATGAGTGAGAAACACAACATAAAAGGATACTGGGCATGGTGAATATCATTTAAATACATGTTTTACATGTATGAAAATTCATAAAACCTCACTCTTATGAATACTTATTGAAATTAATCAAAACATTAAGAAAAAGATAATATTTCAATGGTCATAAACGAAGGCATCCCAAACAGATGAGTAATGGTTGTCTCCCAAAGTTCATAAGCTATTAATGAAAAATTCTAATATGTGATATGGCATATCTCCCTATGTGCTTTTAATCGGTGAGTATCAGTGGCCCCTGAGACGGTACAGGCTAGTGTTATTGCTCTTGGTTGACTACCTGAAATAGCTAACAAGAGTCTTGTCCAAGATACTAAAGATTACAACCACAAGACATAATGAAATGAATTTTTCCAGCACTGAGCTGGAAAAATTCTTACAGCTTTCTAGGTTTCATAGTGTTGGAAAGTGCTATGTAATCTGTTTACTCTAGGGAGAAAAGTCATGAAGGATCTCATCCACATGTAGTTCCTCTGTGCTATAATACCACCTTGCCGGACAAGGTGGGAGTTGAATGAATTAATTAAATTATTACACGTATTTATGTTATAGTTAATTGATTAGCAACATTAATCCTTAACCCGTCATTATGAATAAACACACAGAGACACCTGATGGTTTTTATCAAGCCTTAGCCTGGATGGTACAATCTTAGCCCATCTAAGCTAGCTTTTAATGCTATTCCCCAAATAAAACACCAATAAATACATACTTCTCTTTGGGTTGTTATTCTCCGCACTATGCCTTTGTTCCAGGCCTCTTATGCTGATGTTCTTCATCTAACTCATGACCTGCCCTCTTCCTTTTCTCCTCCTAAATGCTCCTCCTGTGATCCCTTCCATTGTTCCAGGCCATGCCCAAAATTTCCCCATTTACCTCCTTCTACCCAATCCAGCCTGCAGCATTTATTCATCCAATCAACTTTAAATTGAGTAGAGCATGGTTTAGACAACAAAGAGAGGTATGTGTAGTGTCCTCATTATGACAATGTCCTCCTCTGGGCAGTGACCCGATCTTGGGGCCAGTAATTAGCTATTGAACGCCAACAGCTTTCAGACAAACTCAACAGGTGGCTTCAGTAGTGAAATGGCAGCATAAGTGTTTTGGGATACACAATTACTTTCTGGATGGTACTGCATCCCTCTCCATCGGAGGCAGTTCATGTCTGGTAGTTTTAACCTGGTCAATAGCCAATGACTTGGGAAGTAACTGCCACTAGGAAGGAATCTACAATGATTCTTTTGCTGAAGATTTGACAAATACTGACAAATTGCCTTCTAAATATTTGTTTCTACCACCAGATCAGTGAAGCTCTCAGAATTGTTTTGAGAATCTTCTTTTCATGGTGCACAATGGCTAATGCAAAGACTCATAGCTGATCACACTTCTGAGAGCTGGCAAATTTTGAGTGAATAGTCCTAAATTGGCCATCTATATTTCCCACCTCACTCCCTGAAGAAAACATCATGATTTATCTTAGAACAGGGTATAGAAAGAAGGTAAGTGTGGCAGAATGGGTAGGAGTGTGCAAAATGTTGTTCTGGACATGGCACGGCACTACACTTGTGAATCAGAGCATCCATGGTTAGTAAAGCAATAACTGCACAAATTACTGTTTAATTATATATTATGCATATATATAGATAGATAGACATATATCTATGAAGGTGTCAAAGAATAAATATTTTCAATGTGTGATATATGTGTGTAAATTGACTTTAATGAGATAAAGATGGACATGAATGTAAGTTATATTATTCATATAACATATCTGTGAATATAGAAAATCATCTTTTTACTGAGAAGTACAACAATTTATGATTTAAATATTAATGATTTTCAAACCTCAGTTTTGCAAATGAGAAAGAGGATAGCTGCACTTTAAAAAATGATTTAATGCTTTTTCTACTGTTTCAAGAAAAAAATACTATAAGTGAGAAATTGATTCCTTGTAAACAACCAATACTTAATTTTCATTTAATTTCAGCTTCTTTTAAGTTACTATTTTTATAAAATTAATCCATAATCTCATGAAAATCTTATAATGTGATAAAACCCCATCTAAATTGTGAACAGTATTATGTACTCACATGTATCTTGTTGACAAATCCTGTTTATAGAAAGAACATGGGTCTTCCTTGAGCTGAGGACAACATTTAGCATATCAATCTGTGCATGAATTCTGAAGACACAAATTGACAAGATGTTTGACAACTTGTCAAGAAATATTTGCAAATATCTCTGGTTTCAGCACAGTTCAGATTCAAATAAGAAGTTGTCTGATGCAAACAATTTATATATAAGCTTGTAAATAGGATGAAGAGAGAGGACAGAAATGAGAATAGGGATGTTACTCTGAGCTGCATTTCACAGTGTTTATAGGTAAATACCCTGCACATGATTATCACTACTGCAAACAAAATAAATACAGAGTATTTTATCTACCTGTTTTAGCTAAAAGACATACAGTAATTACAATTACAATGTATAAGTCATAATTTAGAATATATTAGTGAGAATGTCTGCATTTCTTTTCAGGTTCTTTGTAGTGAGCACATTGAACATGGTTCCAATCCACATTTGTGTGAGAATTAGCATCTTTCATAAATTGACTTAAGTCACTTAAACTATCGCATGATTAAAATGCTGACTGCTCTTACATGTCAGAAGGGGACTGAATGCTTTTTGCTTTATGTTGACAGCACATGCCTATGGTCTTAGTTCTTGGAAAGTGGAGGTAGGGGATCTTGAGTGTTGAAGGCCAATATGAACTACAGAAAACCTGTCCCAAAACACAAAATCAGGGACTAGAGAGATGTTTTGGCAGCAAGGACATGAGTTTAATCACCAGTAATCATGTGGTGATTCGCAAACATCTATAGCACCAGAGGTCTCTGACCTCTGTAGGCACCAGGCACACATGTAGTGCACACATTTTTCTGTAGCTAAAACATGTATGTATACAAATAAATTAAATGAAGATTAGAGAACACAAAGTTATAAACTGTAAAAAATTCACCAGTTAGGTTATTAATTGATTTTAGATGTGATATTTTGTTTGAGAAATGGTAAGTTTTGTTAGGAAACAAGAAAAATAAGTTTCTGGCTATTTCACATTCCCACAAATCATCTTAGGTAAGGAGAGAGGAATACTGATCCCAGGGACACAATATTTTTAGTGAAACATGCACAATGTGGATGCATCTTGGAATGCTTAAAAACATTTTACTTGTTAATGAAGTACTGAAAAAGACAAGATAGAATGTGTGTCTTTCAGAAGCAGGCAGAAACCAGATTATTAAAACTTTTTAAGACAGTGCAAGAGATATGCCAAGTAGCCGTCTGGTCATATGTGAAATATTTGCTTTTTCTGTAGTGAAATGCATTCCTACTAGACTGATACTTTTGAAAGATACACCTGTATCTAGGACAAAAGAGTACATCTGCAGGCTTTGCAATTGTGAAGGATGATAGGTCCTAGAATAGGGATGCTATTAGAGCAGGGTGAGTTTTCAATATCATAGCTCCTAACCTAAGAATTGGAAGAATTCAGGTTATAGAAACTGACCAAAGTTTGAACTGAAAACTCACTGTCATCTGAGCCTTAAGAAATCAGAAGACAGAGTTTGATACAATCATAGCAACTGCTTCATCAAGTCAGGAGGCAAGAAACAAGGGAAAGGAAATGGTCTCCAATTCTGTGTGTGAACTATGATTATAAGTCCGACTTATCACTCAATTATGCATATATGGCTGAGAGGAGGGGTGCTCCCATGAAAGAACAAAGGGCTGAGCTGAATTTGAGGTAGTTGAATTTGAATTTGCATTCTGACTACTTAACATCTGAAACAAACACAAACTCAGAATCCAGAGACTATAAATAGATTATAGTAAATGCTAGGGAACAATCCACACTTACTCAAACAAAGAATAAATGGTAGTTGAATTTGAATTTGCAGTCTGAAACAAAACACAAACTCAGAACAGAATCCAGAGACTTTAAATAGATAATAGTAAATGCTAGGAAACAATTCACACTTACTCAAAGAATAGTGTAGTTATGGACTTTAGAAGAATCTACTACTGCCAATTTGTTCAACCATCATAATCCTTTTTGGCATTCTAAATCTACCACTCCTCATCAGAGAAGCCTCTCTTTAGAGCAGATGGAGACCATCAGAGAAAACCACAACTAGACACAATGCAGCAATAAAAAGATCAAATGAAGCCTGGCCCTAATGGCTACATCTACATCACAACTCCTGCATCTGTGACTCAGGAAACATCGCAAAGGAAGGGGATGAAAGACTGTAAGAGCCAAGACACCAGGAAGTCTGCAGTGAAACATATACATGTTTTATTACAGGCAAAGAGACAAGAAAGAATGAACAGATTTAAGGAGTGATTTTTTTTAATCCCTTAAAGCTAGTGTACTATATAGTAACTTCTCTGCTGAGCCTCCATTTTTTTGTTGTTGTTTTTTGTTCTTTTTAAACTTTTTTCAATTTAAACTTTCCTATGGGTATATACTCTATATTGAACCCATTTCCCCATAGCTCCTTCCCCTCTCAATTGTCCTCTTGTTACCCTAGCAGATTTATTTCTACTTTCATTGTATATATGCATATGTGAGCTTATTTAACTACATGAAATCTAGGAACTATAAATGAGAGAAAATACATTGTAGTGTCTTTCAAAGACTTCCTTAATTTACTTAATTTAATTCTCTCAAGTTGAACCCAGTTTCATGAAATAACATGAATTACTTCATTCTATATGGGTGAAAATATCCATTGTGAATGTATAACACATTCTCTATGCATTAATCTGCTATTGGACAACTAGGATGGTACTATAAGTTATTCATTATAACAAACTTTGATGTTTAGGTATCTCTATGTTTACTTGGTGTTCTTTGAGTATCTGGGAGTGGTATATCTGGGTCTCTTGGAAGAAGTAGTCAATTTTCAAGTAAGCTCCATACTGACTTACATAATCTCTAGACTGTTTTACATTCCCAGACTGCTTTATATTCCCACCTAGCAGTGTGTAAAGGTTGCCTTTCATCTACGTTCTCACCAGCATTTGCTGTCTTATTTTCATGGTGACTGACATACTTATTGTAAGAATGAATAGTAAATAAAATAGGTATTAAGTACTGTAAAAAAAAATGGGAAAACATAACATTCCTTTCTTCTTTCCTTCCTTCCTTGAGTGAAGGCCTCATTACATAGAAAATTTGGAGAAGAAAGCAATGATTGTATGCAAGATAGTTCTCAGCAAGCTTTTCCTAATCATATATAGTCCAAGATCTTCTGTATAGGGAATGATCCCACCCACAGTTGTCTGGTCTTTATATTTTAATTAGGATAATTAAGATAATGCTGCATAGACATGGCCAGATGCTTCCCTTAACTTGACAATGCATTGTGCATGGGTTACAAGGACTGGACTACATGACAAGATGATGATTAATGTTAACTAGCAATCAATAAGTCTATCCATTTAAAAATGCTTACTACATAAAAGAGCAAAACTGAAAAGTTCAAAATACCTAGAAAACATAAAACATAATTGTCACATTCAAAGGCTAAAAAAGAAAAAAATCTTCATAGATAATTTCTCCTCTCCCCAAGATATCAAATAACAGTTCCATAATTAATTAATTTAAAGACTGCATGTGTTGAGGTGTCTCACAAATATTTGATTTTCTAGCTATGAAAAAGAGTGTTCCTAATTGTTATTTGAAGCCTACAACAACCAGCTAACTGAATATGTAAATATCACTCCCTCACCTGCGTTTAAAAGTTAAGGAAAGCTGCCTGGGAAAAGTGACCTTCAGCAGGCTACTAGTTAAGTAAGGATGTGACTCTTTGCATAATAAAAAAGGAGGGAAGAAGGGGTGAAACTTCTGGGCAGATGGAGATGGAGATGCAGGGATATCCAGGCAGATGCTGATGGACACCGAAGGAAGAAAGGGAAACAGAATGGGACAGGGAGGCAGGTGAGAGACCCATGAGTGGAGAGACTGAATGCCAAAGAAGTTGTGTTAAGTTAGCTGATAGCTGAGAGACTGCCCTGGTAAAAGGCCAACAGCTTTAAACTATACATATGTCTCAGGACTTAATTATACCTCAGGTAGGATCTGCAAAAGCTGGCAATACAAATGAAAAAAAAATGTCTTTCTTTTTCTTCTTTTCATCTTTCTATGATGTGTATTGAACCCGTGTCATGTACATGCTAAGCACATACTCTGCTATTGAGCTAAAACAGCAGCACTTAATGGAATTAACTATATGTAAGATTTTTCCCAGGTAAGTTTCAGTTTCACAGGTTAAGGAGTCTAGACCACTGAGATGGATCAGGAAATGGTCTGTCAAAGGTACAGGTATGGCGCTTGAGTCATGGTGATATTAGAGTTTCTCCATTGCTCATGACATTTCAGTTTCATGAGGTCCCATTTGTTAGTTGATCTTAGTGCCTGTGCTATTGATGTTCTGTTCAGAAAGTACTCTCCCATACCAATTCCTTCAAAGCTACTCCCTCCTTTCTCTTCTTTCAGATTCAGAGTGTCTGACTTTATCTTGAGATCTTTTGATACACTTTTGAAGTGAATTTTGTTCAGAATTATAAGTATAGATCTATGTACATTCTTGCACACACAGACTTCTTTGTATTCTGGTTTCTTTATCAATCAGATGTCCAGAGAGGTATGGATTTGTAACTTGCACTTCATTCAATTCCGTTGATCAACATGTCTGTATTTATGCCATTATTATGAAGTTTTTATTACTATAGCTCTTTGGTACAACTTGAAATCGGGGATGAGGAGGGTGGGGAGTGTGGGAATGGTGATACCTACAGCAATTGTTTTATTGTTCAGGATTGTTTTGGCTACTCTGATTTGTTTGTTGGTTTCTTTTTCCACAGGAAGTTGAGAATAGTCCTTTCAACATGTATAAAGAATTGTATTGGCTCTTTGATGGTGATTGCATTGTATAAGTAGATTGCTTTTGATAGGATGGTCACTTTTGCTATTTTAATCCTATTGATCAGTTTGCACTGACAATCTTTCCATCCTCTGATATCTTTGTCAATTTCTTGTATCAAGGGCTTGTTTTTTGTTATATAAGTCTTTCCCTTGGTTTGTGAAAGTTTCCTCAAAATATTTTATTAATATTTCAGGCTATTGTTAAAGGAGTTGCTTCTCTGATTTCTTTCTCAGTCCACTTGTCATTTGTATATAGGAGAGACTTTGATTCTTTAATTTGAGTTTTGGTTCTCTTTTAGTTAATTGTGTATCCAATCACATTGTTGAAAGTGTTATCAGCTGTAAGGATATATCATCTGCAAATAAAGGTTCTTTGATTTCTTTCTTTTCAATTTATATGTCCTTGATTTCCTTCAGTTGTATTTTTTTTTTTTTTTTTTTAGTTAAAACTTCAAATACTATGTTGAACAGGTATGAAGTGAAGTGGAAAACCTTATTTTGTTTCTGATTTTAGTGGAGTTGCATTGAGTTTCTCTCCATTAAATTTTATCTTAGTTATAGGCTGTTATTTGTCTCTATTATGCTTAGATATGATGCCTCTAGTACCCCAAATCTCTTCATTTCTTTTATCAGTATGGGGTGTTGGATTTTGTTAAAGACTTTTTCTGAATCAAATGAGATAATCATGAGGATTTTGCTTTGTTTTGTTTTCTTTCAGTTTATTTATATGGTGGATTACGTTTACTGATTTTTCATGTGTTGAACCATCCCTGTATCTCTGGGATGATCTTTTTGACATGTTCATGGATTAAGTTGCAAGTATTTTATTGAGTAGTATTGCATCTATGTTTATAAAAGAGATTGATCTGCAATTCTCTTCCTTTGTTGCATATATGTATGGTAGGAGTACAATAGTGATGTGGCCTCAAAAACAGAATTTGGCAATGTTTCTTCTATATTTACTTTGTGGAATAGTTTGAATAGTATTGGTGTTACCTCTTCTCTGAAAGTAAGTTATCTGGCCATGAGATTTTTTTTTTTTTTTTTTTTTTTTTTTGGTTGAGAAACTTTTAGTAACTGATTCTATTTCCTTAGATGTTATAGGTCTATTTAAGTTGTTTATTTGATCTTCGGTAAATGGTATTCATCAAGAAAATTTTCTTTTTTTCTTTTTTTTTTTAGATTTTTTTCAATTTATAGAGTAAAGGTTTTTAAAGTATGACCCATGATTCATTGGAATTCTTCAGTGTCTGTTGTTTTGTCCCTCTTTTAGTTTCTGATTTTGTTAATTTGGATTCTTTTTTATTGCTTTATGTTACATCTCCATCACAGTGCCCTCATTCCACCCCTCCTTGCTCCTACCTCTCACCCTCTCCTCCCTCTCCCACCCTTCCCACTCCTCCGATGTGGAGTGTCCCTACATATAAGCCCCTCTCAACTCAACAGTCATATGAGGGCTGAGAGCTTCCTCTTGCACTGGGGGCCAATATGGTGGCACTCCTAGGGCAAATTATCCCCTTTATAGGTAACAAAGTCTATGTTCCTGATTCTTTTGGTGCATTGGTTATAGAATAGTTTTCCTGTACTATATGGCTAAAATCCAATTCTAAGTAAGTAGATGCCATGTGCATCTTTTTGAGTCTCCCTCTGACTTTCATTTAGTTTTGATAAGGCTTTGTCTATCTTGTTGATTTTCACAAAGAATCAACTCTTTCTTTCTTTGACTCTTTCTAATGATCTTTCTGTTTCTTTTCATCTCTCAGTTTGATTATTTCCTTGGGTATGTTTACTTACACCTACTTACCTTGGGTATGTGTACTTCTTTTTGTTCTACAGCTTTTAGGTATATTAAGTTACTAGTATGAGGGGTCTCCAACTGTTTTTTTAATGTAGGAACTTTCAGTAACACTTTCATTGTGTCCCATATGTTTATGTATGTTGTGTATTGATTTTCATTGAGTTCTAGAAGACTTTTGATTTCTCTCCTTATTTCTGTCTTGTCCCATATTTCTTTGAGCAGACAGTTGTTCAGGTTCCATGAATATGTAAGCTTTCTGTTGATTCTTTTGTAGTTGATGTCCAGTTTGATGGTGGTTTGATAAGATGAAGGAAGTTATTTCAGTTTTCTTATATCTACTGAGGATTTGTTTCTAACTGAGCATGTGGTCAATTTTTGAGAAATTTATGTGAGGTGCTGAGAAAAATGTATATTCTTTTGTGTTTGGGTAGAATGTTCTATAAATATGTGATAGGAACATTTGATTTATATCATCAGTTATCTCCAGCATTTCTTTGATTAGTTTTTGTCTGGATGACCTGTCCATTGGTCAGAGTGGGGTGTTATAACCTCCCAATATCAGTGTGTGGGATCAATTTATAATTTCAACTGAATAGTGTTACTTTTACAAAGGAAAGTGCTCTTATGTTAGGGCATTGATATAAAAAAATGAAATGTCATCTCAGTGAATATTTCCTTTAATAAATACATAGTATGCTTTCCCATCTCTATGAATAATTTTTGTTTGAAGTCTATTTTGTTTGATATTAAAATTGGTGGCACCATTCTGTAGGGTGCTGTTTTGTTTTAGTGACAGTGTCCATTGCCTTACAGAAGTATTTCGGTTTCATGAGGTCCCATTCATTGATTTTTGGTCTTTGAGCCTGAGCTATTGTTATTCTATTCAGGAATTTGTCACCTGTGCCAAAGAGTTCAAGGCTTTTTCCCCACTTTCTCTTGTATTAGATTTAGTGTGTGCAGTTTTATGCTAAGGTTTTTATCCTCTTGGACATAAGTTTTGTGCAAGGTGATGAATATGGGTCTATTTGTATTGTTTTACATGTTGATATCCAGTTAGAGGAGCACCATTTGTTGAAGATACTTTCTTTTCTCCATTGTATGGTTTTGGCTTCTTTGTCAGAAATTAAGTGACTGTAGGTGTGTGAACTTATTTCTGGGTCTTTGATTCAATTCTATTGATCAACCTATAAATTGGGAAATGATCTTTATCAATCCCACATCTGATCGAGGGCTAATATCCAAAATTTATAAAGAACTCAAAAAAAGTCAAACACCAAGAAACAAAATAATCCAATAAAAATGGGATACAGAACTAAACTGAGAATTCATAAAAGAGGAATCTCTAATGGCTGAGAGACACTTGAAGAAATAATTAACATCCTTAATCATCATGGAAATGCAACTCTTATGTTTTTGGTTGTGAGCCTAGCCTTTAATGGTGAGCCATCTCTCCAGCCCTGGAAACAACCCAGATGAACCTCAACCAAAGAATGGATTTAAAAGTTGAAACAATGAAATTATGCAATTTGTATCCAAATGGATGGAACTAGAGAAGCTCATCCAGAGTGAGCTAATTCAGACCCAGAAGGATGCACATGGCATCTACTCACTTATAGTTGGATATTAGCCATATAGTACATCATAACTATACTACAACCAATGTACCAAAGGGAACATGAACATAGACTTTTTTTCATGTCAGTGAGACACTTTGCCCTAGTGGTGCAGCCTTGTAGGCCCCTAGCATATGAGGAGGCTCTTGGCCCTCATATGACTGCTGAACTGGGGCGGGGGACTATTATGTAGGGACATTCAACTCCAGAGGGGTGTTATGGAAGGGATTAAGGGTAGAGGGTGGGAGGATGGGAATGGGAGGGGTGGAAAGAGGACAATGCACTGGATATGTAACCTGAAGTAACAAATAAATATTTTTAAAAATTATTAAAATTCTGTGGGATGAAGCATAATCATGTTTCTCCACCATGGGGGAAAAAAAAGAAATGCAACTCAAGATGACTCTGAGATTCTATCTCACACCTGTCAGATTGGCTAAGATAAAAAACCCCAAAGACAGAACATGCTGGTGAGATTGTGGAGAAAGGGGAACACTCCATTGCTGGTAAGCATGCAAACTTGCACAACCACTATGGAAATCAGTCTGGCCATATCTTAAAAACCTTGGAATAGTTCTACCTCAATATCCAGCTATACCATTCCTGGGCATACGTCTAAAAGTTTCCTCTCCAAGCTACAATGACATCTCCTCAAATATATTCATAGCAGATTTATTTGCAATAGCTAGAAACTGGAAACAATCCAGATGTCCTTCAACCGAAGAATGGATAAAAATCCTGTGGTACATTTACACAATGGACTACTACTCAGCTATCAGAAAGAAGGAAATCATGCAATTTGCAACCAAATGGATGGAACTAGAAAAACTCATCCTGAGTGAGCTGACTCATACCCAGAAAATGCACATGATATGTATTCACTTACAACTGGATGTTAGCCATATAGTACAAGATAACTATCATACAACCAACAGACTGAAAGAACAGGAACATAGAGTTTATTACCTGTTAGTGGGACACTTTGCCCTAGGGAAGCTCCCCATAAGCCCCCAGTGCAAGAAGAAGCTCTTAGCCCTCATATGACTGATGATGGGGGGGTTAAATGTGGGGATACCCCACATCAGAGGAGTAGGAAGTTGGGAGAGGGAGTAGAAAGTGTGAGGGTGGGTCTGGGAGGGGTAGAGAAAGAGAACTGTGATGAAGATGTAAAAGGAAGTTATAAAAAATTCAGTAAAAAGTGGCAGTACCCAAGACAGGGTAGGTAAGTCCTTCATAACCCCTGCTCTACAATCAATGTCTGTCAGAGAAACGGGGCCTAACTACTGAAGATCGATGCGGTAATATATGGAGAGAAAATGGGAACTGTCCAGGCAGCCACTGGTATGTCATTTCTTAGTTTTGGAAGCTGCAGGCCCTGTACTTCCTATAAAATCAGATATATTTATCCCTCTCAGGTCTCTGAGGTGGTTGAAGAACAGATATCTAGAGTCTCATAATTAAATTTTTAGTTGTTTAGGAGTCAAGAGAGTGTTATAGATCTAAGAAGATACTTTTAAAATTGTGTTGCAAGTTAGTATGAATGTTGAGTCAGATATAGAACTTTAAACTCATGGAGATGGTTAGATAGTAGAATGTTAAAGTCAGGTACCAAATACATATGGACTGGACATTGGGAATGTACGCTAAGCCATATAACCCTCATAACTGTGGCCTAATTACCTCTGTTGTTTTGTATTTATTTATTATTATAAGAGAAAGAGCCATTTGTTGGACTGAAAGGGAAAACTGTAGGGGGAAATAAGATATACCTTAAACTTAAAAGAAAAAAAAAAGGGAAGAGGATGGGGGATGAGGGTGGGACTGGAGGGGGGAATAGGGAGGGGACTGCGATTGAGATTAACTTGAAGAAATAAAAAATAAAGGAAAAAAACGTAAAGAATAAAATGAGAAATATCCTTTTGCAGAGATCAAGTGAAAAAAAAAAAAGTGGCAGTACCAGCTTGTTTCTTAGGGTGGTTTCCTTTGAATGTCCTTTGCCAATATTTATCCTGAGGTAAGGTCTATTCTTGATGTTGCGGTATATTCCTTGTATGCAGCAAAAGTATGGATCCTGTTTTTATATACACTTTGTTAATGTGTGTTTTCCTTTTATTAGGGTGGGCATTGAGGACATTGATTTAGAGATATCAAAGACTAATGATTGCCAGTTCCTGTTATTTGTTGTTAGTTTTTTTGTTTTTGTTTTTTGTTATTGTTGTTTTTGATGGGTGGTGGTAGTGGTAGTATGGTTATTGTGTGAGTGTGTGTGTTTTTGTCCTTTCCTTTCTTTGGTTTTGCTAATGTGAGATTGTGTATTTCATGTGTTTTCAATTGTGTATTTAACCTTCATTTGGATTTTTTTTTTTGGTAGCCCTTTCTGTAGTTCTGGATTTGTAATTGATGTTGCTTAAATTTGATTTTAGCATGAAATACCTTATTTTATACATTTGATTGAAAATTTTGCTGCATATTGTAATCTGGGCTGGATTCTGAGTTCTCTTAGAGTCTGCAGTACATCTGTCTAAGACTTTCTGTCTTTTATACTCTTCGTTGAGAAGTCAGGTATAATTTTAATAGGTGTGCCTTTATATGCTATTTGATCTTTTTCCTTTGCAATTTATAATGTCTTTTGCTGTTCTGTGTGTTTACTGTTTTCACTATTATGTGCTGAGGGGACTTTCTTTTATGTGCCAATCTATTTTGTAAAGCTTATTTCCTTACGCTTCTTGTACCTTTATAAGTATCTCCTTCTTTAGGTTAGGAAACAATTATTTGATTTTGTTGAATATAATTTCTGGACCTTTGATCTGGTAATTTTCTTCTTCCTCACATCCTATTATTCTTCCATTTTGTCTTTTTGTATTTCCAGGATGTTTTGTGTCAGGATTTTTTTTTCTTTCTTTTTTAGATTTAACATTTTCTTAGCATTTGTATCCATTTCTTCTATACTATCTGCAATGCCTGAGACTGTCTCTTCTCTTATATTATTTTGATGCATCTTGTCATTATAGTTCATGTATACCTTCCTAATTTTTTTTTATTTCCAGAATTCCCTCAGTGTGTGTTTTGTTTATTACTTCCATTTTAATTTTCATGTCTTGAACAGTTTTATTTGTTTCCTTCAATTTTTGGTGTTTTCCTGGCTTTCTTTGAGGGATGTATATTCCTTTTCTCTAATTCTGTTTTTGTAATGGAGGTTTGGATTTCTTTGGAAAAACAATTATGTTGCATGAATACGTAAGGCTTTCTGAAAAAAAAAAAAAAAAAAAAGACTCCTAAAAGGAGCATACAAAATCAGCCTCAAGACTTGCACCTGTGGGGAACACTTGGCAGATCAAGTGATCCAGGTCAACAGGTGTACCTTGGGAGGAGGGCATAAGGTTGGTCAATAAGAAGGCATCCTGGTGCATAATTTGAGAGAGCATATAAAAGGGAAGTTCTGGGGAACTCAAGAGGGTTTTTCACTTGGCATTGCTTCACATCACTGCTCATCATTGCTTCACTTCAAACGACTCCAGACAGTTCCTTGCCAAAGGGCGAGGCTGCCAAAGCCGGAGACCCACCAGAGGCCATGGTGCGAAGGGAGAGGGCAGAAACTGCCCGCATCGAGGCATCATGGATGGGAAAGACTTGACCTCAAGCAGAGGTGTGCCAGTGGCCTGAGCCTAGGCCAACAGACCCTGAAGAAATTGTGGCCTCAAGTTAGAAACGACTCCTAGGCCTCAAGATTACAGTACTGGCCCCAAGGAAGAAGCTTGGGTGGGCAGAAGAGGCCGTGGTGAGGATCTGCCCAGAGCAGGTTCAGAAAAGCCCGCTGGCCTGAAGAGAATGTGGAAGCAAGTGGGAGTACGGAACCTGCTCTTTTTAGCTCTGACAGTCCCCGGCAGTCCCGACAGATGGAGGAGGCCTCGATGCCAAGTGAAATGGGGCAGCTGGCCATCACAATGCCAGAGTCGGGTGACCATTGCATCGCTACTGATTGCTCTGTTCTCTTTTTATGCTTATGTGATGCTGACCAATTGCCATCAAGAAACCACACTTAAGTGTTCTTTTAATATGCCCTGAATTGGTGGGTTGGTAGCTGCTTAGAGGTATTAATAAATACTTTAAAAGTTATACCAACATGCTTTCCTTGATTTCTTTTTTTAAATATTTATTTCAAGTTATAGTTCCTTGATTTCTTTAAGGGAATTATTCATTTTCTTCTGAAGGACCTCTATTATCTTCATCTAGTTGGGTTTTATGATCTTTTTTTCTTGTACTCCCCTATTTTGGAATATTGTAGCCTGTTCTGGTAGGATAGTGGGTCGTTGATGGTGATATACTGCCCTGGCTGCTATTGATTGTGTTCTTAGACTTGAGTATAGGCATCTGGATTTGGGGTGACTATAGGCTTAGGTGCGGATTTATGTATTTTTCTTGGCTGGGTGCATGTTTTGTTCTGTTTCCTCTCTGGAGTTTCAGTTCATTGGCTGAGTGTTGGGTGTTTTCCTGGTCTGTTTGGCTAGTCGGTTCACAGGGGACTACTTGCTGGTGTTAAAGGATAGTCTTCTATTGTATGAGATTGAGCATATGGTGTCAGGCTGGACTGGAGCCTGGGACACAGTGATGCAGGAGGAAGGGAAGTGTAGCAGGGAATGTTCTTTGGGACCAACCTGAGGCTTTCCCATGGGGAGGGGTAGCTGCAGCTGGTGGTCTGTTGTAGCACTAGGGGCAAACCTGAGAATTTTGTCTGGAGTAACAGAGAGAGTATGAAAGGCTCCATGGGCATCCTACCTGGTCTTTCACCACGACTTTGTTTTTATGAGTTTTTGTTGTGTGTAAATGTGTGTGCTTCATCAGCTGAATGTGTTTTTATTTTGTGTGTGTGTGTGTTTTCCTTCTTCGCTTTATTCTTGTTGTTTTTTTGTTGTTTTATCATATTTTCAATTCTGGTTTATTTATGCTTATTTTTATATTACTCTTAGTTTTTAGATATCTGTATTCTAAGTAGAGAGAAAAACTGTAGAAGGTATGGGAGGAGCTGTGGGAGGGGAGACCATATGCAGAATATACTATATGAATAATGTATTTTCAAAAAATATACATAAAATTAGATAAAAATGTCTTCTTTGATACACTGGTAAAAAGAGAATGAGTAAAATGAATAGATACTTTTAAAATATTGGAGATGTATTAAGTAGTGAATCTTACATAAATAAAGGAGAGAAAATGAACCAAAAACTCTTAAAATAAATGGTAAGAAATGGGGGGATAATGTAGTTAAATTGTAATCTCAGAAAATAAAATAAATATTTAAAACAGTACTAATTTTCCAAATATATAAATACACAAATTCAAAAATAATAATTAACCTTTAAAAAAATAAATTGCAAAAGAACCATATCTAGGAATTTTTTAGTTAGAAAGCTTGTAGCTGTAGAGGATATAAAGTACTGAAATCCATGACTGTAAATGAGAAATGGTGTGGTAGGAGAGTGTGGACATACTGTGAAGGGTTCTTGACTTATCCATACTATGGTAAAGGTTCAAACAGGGAGTTCAATGGTTTTTACAAATAATTAAAAGATAAACTATAAGTATGTGATTTTCTACCAAAATATGCAATAAGAATTAATGAAAAACAAATATAGTTTCAGGGAAAAATATGGATTTGTCCCTTATGGCAGAAATTCATAGGGATTTTGACTTCCTGACTTATTTCTTTCATGGAACAATTTATTATGTAGTCAAGTAATTCTTAAAAGTCCATAAACTGTCACCATTACAAAGATTATGGATGGTAATATAGCATTCCTCCCTTGGAGTAATTCCCATCAAATATATGATTATATGTCCTTTATTTCTTTCATATTAATTACATAAGAACTCTCTTTCTTTTGTCTTTTGAAAATTAGAAGTTTTTTTGTTTTGTTTTGTTTTGTTTTGCTAAGTACACTTATTTCTGAGTCCACTGTATTATCCAAAGTCTCTACAGATCTTTTATATTTAAAAAGTCATTGGCTGCCTTTCTGGAAGATTTAACCTAAAATATGTATGTGTATTTATAAATTTAATAGCAACTTTTAACCAATTATTTAGAAATATAAATCAAGTTATACTAAGATAAAATTAAACAAACCACATGCCAAGCAATGCCTTGTAGAAAAAGTATAATTCTCAATTGTATAGAAATAGTTCTCTAATTTATCCTCCTCTTAGAGCCAGATTCATTGAATATATATTTTTCAACCACTGGAAATTATTATGATAATATAAAAGAGAGACTCCAAGGGTTTATGAGCAGTAATTAGATATACATCCTGAATAATTACATGAATAAGCACAGACTAATCTCAAATCTGAAAGAAACTTATGAATCAAAGATAATTCAGCCCAATTTTATGAGCATAGATCCCAGACTTGTAAGGGAACTAAACGAACACTGCAAAGCAAATGGAAAGTAGAGGTCAGAGATGTGAAGAAGACCCACACAGGCCACAAAGTTCATTCATCTCCACTCACCATAATTAGTGAATCGAGTGATTTTGAAATAAGGGAGTTATTTTAAATCATTAATCTTGTGACAGTTGGTCTCATAGCAATAGTAAGATACAGCCACAAGCCATTCAGCACATCAGTAGCTTGTTATTTCTGCAAAGACATAAGAACTAGAGCAAATAGTTCCAATGACTCTCATAGAGAGGTAATCGTGGGCTCCAGTGCCCTACAAAGGTAACCACTTTTAAAGTGCACTGTTTGCTAGATGCCGTTTTTGAAATGTGTCACACATTTATTTACCTGTGAATGTTATACATGAGCACTCAAATAACATAACTACGCTGATGTTCTATTGCATGATGTTCTTCTTGAAGAATCTAGCAATATATTTATACCTTATTTAACTCAGTTTAAAGGAATCGCAAGCTTAGAAATGCCAGTGGTATAGATGGGTCAAATTACATGTGAAAACTATTTTTATATTGTGAAAAAAAGGTGAGATTGAAGAATAGATACAGAAGCATACTAAACTAATACAATTTGTATCATCTCAACCTACAAAGAAAGCATACTTTTCATAACATTCAACACTTTGTTTTTTTTGTGTGTGTGTGTGTGTGTGTGTGTGTGTGTGTGTGTGTGTGTGCATGCTTGTGTGTGTGAGCTATGTCTGCCTATTCATGTGTGTGTGAACACATATGTATTGCAGGTCACTATATACTTGCTTATGCAAGCAGATGGAATTGTAAGATTGATGTCAAGAGTGTTCTTTGATTGATCAGCATTATATTCCATAAGGCAGGTACTCTTAATTAAATCCAGAAGGCACCAAAATGATGAGTCTGATGGGAAAACTTGCTTTTCAAGGTCCTGGCTTCCAAGTATTGGAATTTCACTTGGTTACTTCACCTTCCCTTCCTGTACAACAATGTTAGAGTAAGAGCTCAGGATAAATTGGAGAGTACTTTGTCTACTGAGATTTTTTTTTTCCCAGCTCCAAGTTCACAAATTAAAAAAAATTAGATTTGTTTTTATTTTATGTGCATAAATATTTTACCTGAACATACATCTGTGTACCTGATGAACATGGAGGCCAGAAAACATTGCTTGCTCCCATGAAACTGGATTATAGATTGCTATGAGCTGGCATATGAATGCTGAATATCCGCGTTTGTCCTATGGAAGAAAAACCGATGCTCTTAACTACTTTCCCAACTCTCTAGCCTCAAGTTTATCAGTTTTTTTAATGGTAAAAGCATAAGCAAATAAGAGTATAAAAATGGACCTCAACATTATCTAAACGGGTTGCCAAAATGGCATTTAACAGGAAAACTAACAGCTTTCTTTGTACTGTTGGTGACAAGGTCAGAACCATCACTCACAGCATCTTCCTGCTGTGCAACTCTGCAAATCCTAGTAAAGTAATTAGGCTTCACTTCTAAATATACAACTGTGCAGGCTAAAGCTCCTAGGACAAATATAAAATAAATCTTGGCTTTAATTGTACAAAAGTTTTATTGAACAAAATTTTAAACATACAGACAAGGAAAACAAAAATAGCCAAGTAAGAATATACAAAAATTTGAAACATCTTCTTCAGAGCAAAGGAATTACCTGACAGAATGAGAGGAGACACTTATGAGCTAAAGAAGATATTTTTGAGCCATGCATAAGACAAATATTTAACACTCAAAATGTAGGTAATTTGTATAACTCAAAATAATAAATAATTAAAACAAAGATGATGAGGATGGGTAGATATTTCTCTTAAACAGACCCCTTATCTATCTCTGTATATTTGGATAAGCAAATGTTGCTTGTCTCTAAGCAACTTGATTTCTGATTAACTTAGAAAACATCTGTGATAAACTACACTAGTACCTAACCAAATGACATGTTTGAATGACTATTAGTTTGCATTTCTTAATTGTCCAGAACAGGTTATGACAGTTGCTATCAAAAGGCCAAAACTTCACATTGCATTTTAAAGCATTACATAGGTACAATACCTTAAAAAGAGTTAACTTTAATATTGTATTAATATAAAAAGATCATTACCAATGTAACCAAATATAATCTTAATTTTGTATCAATATACCATGATCAATACCAATGTAGCCAAATATAATTTGAATTTTCTATCAATATGCAAAGAGACAAGAGTATATCCAATAATCTATCCCTTTTTCTTTATCATTACTATATTATGTCTCTATCCCATTTTCCCCCCTACATAGGAGAGAAAGAAGTATAGAGAAAAGGAAAAGAGAAGAATCCCTGGGTCTAACCTTCAAAACCTATTCAATAACACGATTTAACAACTTATAACCAATCCCCCTAAATAATAAACATCTATAACCCATCAAATGACCAAAGTGGGGAAAGAAAAACAAATCACACACCCCCTTCTCCTGGAAATGGGGCATTGCTCTCTTAAAATTACTTCCTGCTTATTTGGGATGTAGGAAACCTGTTTGGAGGTACAAATAAGAATGGAAAAATGGTTCATCAAGTTAATAGTAACATTTGATGTTCTGTCCTCTTGTGCTCAGCTATTTAAATGTCCTAAGAAGTTTGTAGTCAGACACTGAACTTCAGGGCTTTTCTGAAATTCTGTCTCAAACAGTCTCTGGGGCTGAACCATCTTGCTTTCACAAATGGGCTTAAGAAAAATGAGAAGAGTCATTCATCATTTATCATGTAGATTATCCTTTAAATTTACACTAAACTTATACTGAAGTATTGTTTCACAACAATTAGAATAGCTATTGTTAAAAAGCAAGTTTAACAGTTGTTGAAAGGCTGTGAAGAAATTAGACATATTGAATAGTGTTAGTTGGATTTGAAATGATACTGCATTTCTAAAATGCAGTGTGAAGGACTCCTAATGAGAACATAGAAACACTGTATATGTTTCACACATCATAGTTGTGATAATAGCTAAGAACTGACCTGTTTTTAATTTCTTGTTATTTGAGCAATATTTATAAAAGTCAAGATATTACATTAACCACATGTCCATCAGGTGGCACACAGACTACAAAAATTACAAACACGTACATATTCATGCTCATGCATGTACATACTCACACACACATAAACATGCCAAAAATGGTAAAATGTAACCTACAAAGAGAGGATGAATCTTGAGGACATTATATTTGTGTAGCTTGTTGCTCTCATGAAAGGAGGGAGTGCAATTAATCTTCTGAGACTCTTGAAACTGCCAAGAAATATGTAAGACTTAGATTAGTCATTCCCAACCTGTACATTGTGACCACTTTAGAGATTGAATGACCCTTTCTCAGGGGTTACCTATGACCATCAGAAAACACAGATATTTAGTTTAGAATTCACAACAGTAGCAAAATTACAGTTATGGAGTAGCAATGAAAATAATCTTATGGTTGGAGTCACCAGAACATGAGAAACTGTATTACGGGATCATAGGAGTAGAGAATTGTATTAAGGATCACAGGATTAGAGAACTGTGTGAAGGGATCACAGGAGTGGAAATGTTCAGATGCACTGACCTTAGGCCCAGAAAATTTAGTAGACTAACTAAACCCCTTTCTTATGTTACATAAGCAGCAAGCAATTGCTGTGGCAAAGGAGAGTATTCCAAGGTGTACATGACTAAAAATGATGTCAGAGCAGTTCTCATATAGCTTTCTTGAGTTCACAACCATTCTACTGGTGGGATTTTCTTTTCTTTTGAAGCTGAATTTAAAAAGTTTGAAATTTTTACATTTTTTTTCCTTCCATGATAGATGAGTCAGAGAGGATGCCTATCTAATTATGGCTAGACTCAGTACGACAACCAGTGTCTTTTATAGACTTTATTTATACAAAATTTAGTAGACAATGATAGTGTCATAATGTTCCCAAAACATACATTATTCAATGAATAGATTTTCTTTTTCTGATACACAAGTACAAACCACTTATATAGTAACTCCATTTAATCAGAGCTATAAAAATGACCATTAAAAAGATTTCAGCACAAATAGGAATTTAAATAATCCTCTATTAAGGTCTGAAAATTTTAACAAAAAATATTAAACATCATTTACAGTAAAAAAAAAAAACTACCTTAGAACATGAATATAGACTTTGTTTCCTGTTGATGAGACACTTTGCCCCAGTGGTGCTGCCTTGTAGGCCCCCAGTGTATGAGGAGGCTCTTGGCCCTCATATGACTGCTGAACTGGTGTGGGGGACTGTTATGTAGGGACACTCCACTCCAGAGGTGTGGGATGGAAGGGATAAGGGGTAGAGGATGGGAGGGCGGGACTGGGAGGGGTGGAAAGAGCACACTGTGATGGAGATGTAACCTGAAGTAATAAATAAATATTAAAAAAAATACCTTAAACTTAGGTTTAAAAAACAACTTTGCAATTCACCCAGTTTGGCTGTTAATTCGCTAATATGAGCTGTCACAATTTTCTTTTTGAAGCCACTTAGTGCTATGAATTTTCCTCGTAGCACAGCTTTCATTGTGTCCCATAGGTTTGGGTATGTTGTGTCTTCATTTTCATTGGAACTAGAAAAGCTCATCCTGAGTGAACTAACCCAGACTCAGAAGGATGCATATGACATCTATTCACTTATAGTAGGATTTTTAGCTATATAGTAGAGGATATCAGTATCAAAACCAACACACCAAAGGGAACATGAACATAGACTTTTTATTTTTTATTTATTTTTTATTCTTTTTTATCTGTTTGTCTGCTTATTTGTTTGTTTGTTTTTTAGTTCTCTCTCCCTGGAAATGAGACACTTTTCACCAGTTGTACTGCCTCGTAGACCCCTTTGTATGAGGAGGCTCTTGGCCCTCATATGACCTCTGAGCTGGGATGAGGGACTGTTATATAGGGACACTCCACTCCAGAGAAGTGGGATGGAAAGTTCAGGGGGTAAAGAAAAAAAATGAAATGTGAAGTTTTGGCCTTTTGCTGCTAATTGTCATAAACTGTTTAGGATAATTAAGAAATGCAAACTAATAGTCATGCAAGCCTGTCATTTTTTTAGGTACTATGACAGTTTACTATAGTTATTTTCTAAGCTAATCAGAAATCAAGTTGCTAAGAGATATGCAACATCTGCTTACCCTAATATAAGAGATAGATAGGGCCTCTTCAAAAACCTCAAGAGATCTGCAGAATATGGCATTCAAAGATGTTTTCTTAACTTTAGAATTTTGTGATATTGAGACATGTCAACTCCTGACAGCACCCCCTATTCTACTCCAAGTAGAAGATGATCATCGAAGAATCTCCAGTGGGAGATGACTGAATTAGTGGCAAGCCTATCTCTTTGCAGGAAAAAAAAAAAAACCCTTGCTCCACTGTAGACAGAATGCTGTCCAAAAAGGACAAAAATTGGAAGCAGTTAAGTCGACAACCTAGCTATGCCAAGACAGGGTAGGCAAGTCCATGATTCCTGCTCTACAATCAATGTCTGTCAGAGAAACAGGGCCAAACGGCTGAAGATTGATGCTGTAATGTATGGAGAGAAAATGGGAACTGTCCAGGCAGCCAGTGGTATGTCATTTCTTAGTTTTGGAAGCTGTGGGCCCTGCACTTCCTATATAATCAGATATATTTATCCCTCTCAGGTCTCTGAGGTGGTTGAAGAATAGATAACTAGAGTCTCATAATTAAATTTTGAGTTGTTTAGGAATCAAGAGGGTGTTCTGGATCTAAGAAGATGTTTTTAAAATTGTGATGCAAGTTAGTATGAAAGCTGAGTTAGATATAGAACTTTAAACTCATGGAGATGGTTAGATAGAATGTTAAAGTCAGGGGCCATATACATATGGACTGGACATTGGGAATGTATGCTAAGCCATATAACTCTCATAATTGTGGCCTAATTACCTCTGTTGTTTTGTATTGTATTTATTGTTATAAAAGAAAGAGCCATTTGTTGGACTGAAAGGGGGAGCTGTTGGAGGGAAAAAGATATACCTTAAACTTAAAAAAAAAAAGGAAGGGGATGGGTGGGTTCAGGCAGAAGAGGGTAGGAGGATGGTACTGGAGGGGGGAGTAGGGAGGGTTTGCGATTGAGATGTAACTTGAAGAAATAAAAAATAAAGAGGAAAAAAACAATTTTGCTATAAATAGATCAATTTCAAAGAATGCCAACTTGCTTTGAAAGTGAAGAATAGGAAAAAATTATAAATAGCCATTTGATTATAAACAACCTAATATAAATTTATTACTATGTGCTTTATTCCTTTTTACTCTTTAGTTTATTTAAATTTTCTGTTAAAATTTTAGGAACTTAAAATACAGTTCCTGGAGAGTGAGTACTGTATTGGTTGTCAGAGACTGGTTTGTGGAGAAATAATTTTTTCCCAATGGTTACAAATCTGTATCAATGAATGAGAAATAAATACTACAGATCATTTATAAAGCATTGTACCCATAGCTAACAATAATATATGATATGCTCAACTGTAGCTTACAAACTAGATATTATGTGCCATAAAACAAATAGAAAATAAAAATCAAAAACTGCACAAACAACATTTTTAACTAGATTATGTCCAAATCTTTATTGTATTATGAAATTATCATTGGTTGCACATGTTCAGACTCACCAGGTTTTATCCAAGTAGTTGGCTTACTTCACCTATCGGTTGCAGCTCAATAGAGCAATTATATAAAGTAGAATTTTGAATTCAAGTTTGCAAGGAAGATGGGGTTAAATGAGGAAACAGAGTGTGAAGGGGGCAAAATAACCAAAAAAAAGGAGAGAAAGGTGGGCAGAAGATTATGAAGGAAGAAAGAAAAAGAAGGATCAGAGATGTGTTAAATATTGCATTTAAGAGACTTAAAATAAGTAAATACACAGATTGAAATTTTCAGTAATTGTGGTCAGATAAAGCAGGGGAAAACACAATGCAGAAATTATAAGAAATCTTTTATCTTCTTTACAGTGAGGGTTGTGTTGGAAATTTCTTGTTGTCACTTCTTTCTCCCTAGTTTCACTGCAGATTGGGAAATGTTGTCTGATATTTGCAATTGTTATATAATGATAAGGAAATCCAGCCTGCAGTTGTACTGTTTCTGAGATTCTACATGAGAACTTTCGTTTTTTTCCTTCTCTGCATACTATCATATATGAACATTCTTAAATCTAAATACTTATTTGTTGGAAACTTTTCTTTGTACTTTCAAATAGCTGAAGAAAATCTAGGGATCTGGAAAGGGGCAGCAGCCTAAAGGAATAATATTCTGTTATATTCAGTTATTTTTCTTCAAGACTTCCACAGCATTCATCTGACTTAAAGGCCATTTTGCACAATTCAAATAAATCTAGTCAGATCTCATTTGAGCATCTTAGACTCTCTGTGTTATTAATGCATGGCAGTGTCTTTTTTCTTTAAAAATAAGGAATGATTTTTGACAAACAATAAATGGGGAAAAATGCTCTCAATATATTTAAGCAATATTTCCATGTTGTAAATTGCATGTTGGCTTATATTTGCTATCTGTTCAAGGAGTGAATATTTTGCTGTTCAAGTTAGTCCTTGTGTTTGTAAATTTTTGTAAACTTCACAGAAAATTGGACATATTTGTGAAGAGAAAGTTTATTCAAGAATTACAGATTAGCCAATGATTATGTGTATGGGACATTTCCTTGATTTCCAACTAATTTGGGAGGGTCCAGCCCACTGTGAGTAGTGACATTCCTGAATGTGGTACTTGCTTGCTTAGAAGGTAACCTGAACAAGCCATGGGGAAACATCTCTGTCTCAGTTCCTGCCTACAGGTTCCTGTCCTTCCCTGATATCATTCAGTGGCTGACTATAATGTAGAAGTGTAAGCCAAATAAAGGCTTGTTCTTCCCCAAGTTGTTTCTGCCCCCAGATTGTATTTTCACAGCTATTGTAAATAAACTAAAACAATCTCTACATTTCTTCCAGTGTAAGACCTAAAATGACTTACTGATGGGTGGAGTTTTTTTGTAGGATAGTTAGGCTAGGTTCCTATTTGTTTGAGTTTGTGGGTTGTAAGACGGTTGTCCTGTGCTTTTGTTAATATCCACTTATAAGAGAATACATACCATGTTTATCATTCTGGGACTGAGTCAGCTCACTTAGGATGAGCTTTTCTAGATCCATCAATTTGGTTGTGAATTGCATGATTTCTTTGTTTCTGATAGCTTAGTAGCATTCCATTATGTAAATGTATCACAGTTTTTTACACATTCTTCAGTTGAAGGGCATCTGTGTTGTTTCCAGTTTCTGGCTATTACAAATAAAGCTGCGATAAACGTTGTTGTGGTGATATCCTTATGGTTTGGTGGAGAATCTTTTGGATATATGCCCAGGAGGGGTATTGCTGGGTCTTGAGATAGAACTATTCCCAATTTTCTTTCTTTTTTTTTTTTTGTAAATACTTTATTTTTTTTCTTCAAGTTACATCTCAGTCACAAACCCCTCCCTATCCCGCCCTTCCACTCTCTTCTCCCCAGAAGTTTCCCCTTTCAGTCCAACAGATAGTTCCTTCTCTTATAACAGTAAGTATTATACAAAACAACAGATATAAATATGCCACATTTATGAGAGTTAAATAGCCCAGTATACCTTCCCAATGTCCAGTTTATACATATTTGGCCCCTGACTTTAACATTCTACTATCTAACTATCTCCATGAGTTTAAAGGTCTATATCTGACTGAACATTCATACTAACTTGCAACACACTTATAAGAGTATCTTCTTAGATCTATAACACCCTCTTGATTCCTAAACAACTCAAAATTTAACTATGAGACTCTAGCTGTCTATTCTTCAACCACCTCAGAGACCTGAGAGGGATGAATGTATCTGCTTATATAGGAAGTGCAGGGCCTGCAGCTTCCAAAACTAAGAAAGGACATACCAATGACTGCCTGGACAGTTCCCATTTTCTCTCCATACATTCCTGCATCAGTCTTCAGCCTTTGGGTCCTGTTTCTCTGACAGACATTTGTTTTAGAGCAGGGATTATGAAGTACTTACCTACCCTTTCTTGGCAGAGTTAGGCTGTCGACTTCCCTGCTACCAAGTTTTGTCCTTTTTGGTCAGCAGTCTGTCTGCAGTTGGTGCAAGGGGTTTTTTCATGCCAAGAGATAGGCTTGCCACTAATTCAACCATCATACAGTGGAGGTTCTTCGATGCTTATCTTCTACTTGGAATAGAATAGGGGGTGCTGTCAGGCGCTGATATGTCTCGATATCAAAAAAGAAAAAAAAAGAAGAAAAGAAAATCTTAATTTAAGATAACATCTTTGAATGCCATATTCTGCAGATCTCTTGGGGTGTTTGAAGATGCCCTATACATCTCTTGTATTTAGATAAGCAAATGTTGCTTGTCTCTTAGCAAGACAACTTGATTACTGGGTAGTTTAGAGAATATCTGTGATAGACTGTCATAGTAGCTAACAAAGTGACATGTTTGCATGACTAAGAGTTTGTTTTACTTAACTATCCTAGACCGTTTTAGACGGTTGGTATCAAGAGGCCAGAGCTTCACATTTTATTTTTAAGTATCTCTAGGTATGATACCATTAGGAAGCGTTACCTTTAATTTTGTATCAATATACAAAGATCTATTCAATTGTGGTTAAATATACTCTTAATTATGTATCAATATACAAAGATCAATGCCTATGTAGCCCAATACAATCTTAATATTACGTCCATATACAAAGGTCAATACCATTGTGGCCAACTGTAATCTTAATTTTGTATCAATATACAAAGATCAATACTGATGTAATCCAATACAATCTTATTTTTGCACAATAAACAATGGTCAATACCACTTTAGCCTAATAAACTACTAATTTTGTATCAATATACAAAGGTATAAGGGCATATTCAATAATCTGCTCCTTCTTCTTGGACCTTCCTGTGCTATGTCTATATCTCATTTTTCTCAATCCTATGCACTCCTACATAGGAGAGGAAGAAGGATACAGAAAAGGAAAAGTAGGAAGTCCCTGGGTCTAACCTCCAAAACCCATTAAATAGGACCATTTATCAGCTTGTAATCTCCTCCCTTAAATATCAGAGTTTTCAGTTATCCTTCAAATAACCAAAAAGAAGGGTGGAGAAACACCTTCCCCACCCTCTGGACATGGGACATCGCTCTCTTAAAGTGACTTCCTGCTGATTTGGGTTGTAGTAGATCTAGAGAAGCTCATCCTGAGTGAGCTAACCCAGTCTCAGAAGGATGCACATGGCATCTATTCACTTATAGTAGGATTTTAGCTGTATCGTACAGGATATCTGTACTACAACCAACACACCAAAAGGAACATGGACATAATTTTTTTTAAATCTTTTTCTTTTTCCTTCTCCTTTTTTCTTTTTTCCTTTTCCCTTCTCTTTTTCCTCTCTTTTTTTGTTGATATTCTTTGTTTTTGTGGGTTTGTGTGTTTGTTGGTCTTTTTTTTTAGTATTCCCCCAGTAGCAAGGAGACACCTTTCACTGGCAGTACTGCCTCGTAGGCCCCCGGTGAATGAAGAGGCTCTTGGCCCTCATATGACTCCTGATCTGTGGTGAGAGACTGTTAGGCAGGGACACTCCACCCCAGAGGAACAAGACGGAAGGGTCAGGGGGTAGAGCATGGGAGTGTGGGGCTGGGAAGCAGGAAAAGAGGACAATATTATAAGGATGTAACCTGAAGCAACAAACAAATAAATTTATTAACTAAAAAAAAAAAAAAAAAAAAAAAAGGGGGGCATGTGTCAGGGCTGAAACACTATGAATGGAATAGAGGATACAGCCGTCCAGCCTGGATTTGCAGACCTCCAGGTGTCGAGAAGACGTGGAGCTAAGGTAAAATACAAGAGAATTGTGGTGTTGGCCCATGCCTTTGACTTCAGCGGAGACGGGGGGAGCACTGTAGAGTTGGTGGTCTTATGTATTCTGGAGTCATACGGAGCGGGGTGGTGAGGGTTCATACTCTTGGTCCCACCATTCAAGAAGAGTACACCCTTGGTCCCAGCTCC
>CAJQZJ010000753.1:112400-134596 GCA_907164525.1 Lophiomys imhausi | reverse complement strand
GTGGAGCTAAGGTAAAATACAAGAGAATTGTGGTGTTGGCCCATGCCTTTGACTTCAGCGGAGACGGGGGGAGCACTGTAGAGTTGGTGGTCTTATGTATTCTGGAGTCATACGGAGCGGGGTGGTGAGGGTTCATACTCTTGGTCCCACCATTCAAGAAGAGTACACCCTTGGTCCCAGCTCCCAGCACACTGGAGACAGAAACGGGCAAATCCCGGAGCTCAGGGTCAGCCTGATGCAGGGCAAACTCTAAATAGGAATGACTTCAATCCAGGAGTGGTGGAACACATCTTGATCCCTTCAGATGGGAAACACAGGTCTCTGATCCCAATAATTAGAGTTCAGAGACACACACATGGGATTTGGAGGGACCTAGGTTTGGAGGCTACTTACAAAAGGCCTTCTTGATGCAGACAGATTGTCCTTTGGGATCTCAAAATATATACACTGGAGCTGGTTTAACTCCAAGGTGACAGAATGATTTCTTCTTTAACCCGGATTGAAAGATAACGCTATGTATGTTGTCGGAAGGCCAAATTTGCTTCAGGAGAAGTACTACCTAGCCCCCCCCCCCCCAAAAAAAAAAAAGAGGGCAATTGTCCCAATTTTCTAAGATATTACCAGAGTGATTTCCAAAGTGATTGTGCAAGTTTGCATGCCAACCATGAAAGGAGGGTTCCCCTTTCTCCACACCCTCGCCAGCATGTGCTGTCATTTGAGATTTTTATCTAGCCATTCTGACAGGTGTGAGATGGAATCTCAGAGTCATTTCGCTGATGACCAAAATTGTTGAACATTTCTAAAAGTGCCTCTCGACCTTTACAGATTTCTTTTTTGTGAATTCTCGGTTTAGCACTATACCCCATTTTTTCATTGGGTTATTTGATTTCTTGGTGTTTAGTTTCTTGAATTCATTATATATTTTGGATATTAGCCATCTGTCAGATGTGGAGTTGGTGACAATTTTTCCCAATCTATAGGTTGCCGTTTTGTTTTAATGACAGTGTCCTTTGCCTTGCAGAGGCTTTTCAATTTCAAATGGTCCCATTTATTGATTGTTGGTGTTAGAGCCTAAGCTATTGGTTTTCTGTTCAGTAGGTTGTTACTTATGCCAATGAGTTCCACACTTTTCCCTACTTTCTTTTCTATTAAATTTAGCGTCTCTGGTTTTATGTTGAGGTATTTGATCCATTTGGACTTCAGTTTTGTGCAAGGTTATAAATATGGGTCAATTTGCATTCTTTTACATGTTGACATCCAGTTAAACCAGCACCATTTGTTGAAGATGCTGTCCTTTTTCCATTGTGTGGTTTTGTCCTCTTTGTCAAAAATTAGGTGACCTTAGGTGTGTAGGTTTATTTCTAGGTCTTCAATTTGATTCCATTGATCAATGGTCTGTTTCTATGCCAGTACCATGCTGCTTTTATTATGATTGCTTTGTAGTACAGCTTGAAATCTGGGATGGTGCCACCTTCAAATGTTCTTTTATTTTACAGGATTCATTTATCTATTCTAGGTTTTTTTTCCATATGAAGTTGAGAGTTGTTCTATCAAGGTCTCTAAAAATTGTGTTAGCATTTTGAGAGGAATTGCATTGAATTTGTATATTGATTTAGGTAGGATGGTCATTTTTACTTGTTGATCCTACCTATTCATGATCATGGGAGATCTTTCCATCATCTGATATCTTCTTTAATTTTGTTCTTCACAGACTTGAAGTTCTTATTATATATGTCTTTCACTTGTTTGGTTTGAGTTACTACCAGATATTTTATATTATTTCTGGCTATTGTAAAGGGTATTGTTTTCCTAATGTCTTTCTCATTCCATTTATCTTTTGTGTAAAGAAGGGCTACTGATTTTTTAGAATTAATTTTGTATCCAGCAACCTCACTGAAGTTGTTTATCAGCAGTAGGAATTCTCTAGTGGAGTTTTTGGGGGTCACTGTCATATCATCTGTGAATAGGGATACTTTGACTTTTCCCTTTCCAAATTGTATCCCCTTGATCTCTTTTAGTTGTCTTATGGAGAGAGTGGACATCCTTGCCTTGTCCCTGATTTTAGGGAAACATTTTAATTTTCTCTCCATTTAGTTTGATGTTGGCTATTAGCTTGCTGTAAATTGCCTTTATTATGTTTTAGTATGGTTCTTGAATGCCTGATCTCTTCAACTAGTTTAACATGAAGTGGTGTTGTATTTTTTTCAAATACTTTTTCATCATCCAATGAGATGATCATGTGGGTTTTTTTCTTTTAGCTTGTTTATATGGTAGATTTCATTGATGGCTTTTCATTTGTTGAATCACCCTTGTATCCCTGGGATGAAACCTATTTGATCATGGTGTATGATACTTTTGATGTGTTCTTGGATACGGTTTGTATTTTATTGACTTTTTTGCATCCATGTTCATAAGAGAAAATTTCTTATTTAAATTTAAAATTTAAAATTTTCTTAATTTGACAGCTTTGCTCTGCCAAGACAGGGTAGGAAGTCCTTTACAATTCTTGCTTTAAAATTAATGTCAGTCAGAGGTACTGGGCCAAAAGCATGAAAATAGATGCTGCAATTTTATAGAGAAAAATTGGGGACTGTCCATGCAGAGAGTTGTCTGTCATTTCTTAGTTCTGGGAGCTGCTTTCACTACACTTCCTGTTTATTCAGATATATTTATCCTTCTGTAGTCTCTGATGTGGTTAAAGACTAGATAGTTATAGTCTAACAGTTAATATTAAGTTTTTTAGAAATTAAGAGGATGTTCTAGGTCTAAGAAGATGTCTTTAAGTTGGTAACACAAGTTAAGACAGAAACTGAATTAAGTATAGAACTTTAAACTCTTAGAGATAGATAGATAATAGAATATTATTGTCAGTTGCCAAATATGTACAAATTGGACATTGGGAATGTATGTTATACCTTATAATTTTCATAATTTCTGGGTAATTGTTTTGTATTGTATTTTTCGTTACAAGAAAAAGATCCTTTTATTGGACTAAAAGGGTGAGCTGTTGAGGGAAAAAGTTACACTTCAAATTTAAGAAAAAAGGCAGATAGGAGGGAGAGGGAGAAGAGGGTAGGAGGGTTGGATTGGGAGTGGGAGAAGGAGAGGACTGTGATTGAGATGTAACTTGAAGAAATAAATAAATGTTGGGGAGGAAAAAAAGGAAGGAACTAAAATGTCATTGTTCAAGATAAACTTCCCTGTCCATGGACACAATTATAGCAGACACATTATTACATCATACTGAACTTTAATATTTGGGCTTTGTCTCTCTCCACCTTCCTCTCTTCTTTACTTTTCCACAGGGTTTTCTTATGTTGACAGGCTATCCACAATCTAGAATACCTTCTGATTCTGCTTCCTGAATGCTAGGATTAAAAGTGTGTGCTACAATGATTGGTTCAGCTTCATTTTATCAAACTGAATACAAGAAATGCTCCTTAATTCATCATGAATACTTTTACAAAGATAGAACAAGTATATCCTCATATGAAGGGATTTTCTGAAATGAAATTATTTCTCACAGTTACTTTTTTTAATTATCAACCTTAGAGAGAGTGTTAAGATGACATTTCCAAGGTTTAGTCACAATGTCAGAGATATAAAAGAGGTACATAACCTTTTTAACTGAATTTGACTCAAAACTGACAAAATGTTCCTCTGAAATTTTGGAAGACAATTTGTAAAACTATTGGATTTACGTGACAGATGATAAGTCTAGAAAATTTAAATGGTAGACCCTTCATTGATGATGCTACATTATGGCATCCACTAAGGCAATACCAAGATAACATATACAACAATCATGCTATTGTTCCTTATTTTCATGAATATGAAAAAATCTTATGGATATTTTCAATTGTAAGGAGAAAACTGCAGTAGGACACCTATACGTATAATATAAATGGTCATGTTAACTCATAATGACCAATGACAAACATTGGAGTCTGAATATCATTCAGGAAGACTAGTAAAACACTTTATCCTAGTTTTGAAAATTGACTGGAAAGAACTAAAGGCCAGCCATTGTGACTTATAATATGTTGGATTTTAATAATTTAGAAACTCTATAAAGTCTGTAACCATTTAAAAAATAAAATGTCACATTCATAAGCAAAAGTTTAAAGTCACTGAGCAAAGTAGAAAGTGCTATTGGTTTGACTAAATAATCATTGAATCAAATGTCAGAGCTCTACTGTGAAGATAATGATAAAAAATTTTAATACTGTAATGCTATTCACTCAGGAGCTGGTTTTTTATTTACATTTGGAAAATATCCCCTTATCTTTTTTTTTTTCAGTTTTTCGGAACAGGGTTTCTCTGTGTATCTCTGGCTGTTCTGGACTCGCTTTGTAGACCAGGCTGGCCTCTAACTCACAGAGATCCCCCTGCTTCTGCCTCCCAAGTGCTGGCATTAAAGGCGTGCGCCACCACCGCCCGGCATAATATCCACTTATCAATGAATTCACACATCAAGTATATACTGAAGACATTCTAAGTTTTACAATGTTTAGTGCCTTAAAATTTAAGCCATATAACATTAACCTTTTTGTATATATACAAAAACTAAAAGTCAGAATTTAAAATACAAATCTAGTGTAGAATATGGGATATTCTGGGAGTGCAAATTTATTTATCTCTCATGTGTGTACACATATGTAACAGATATGTATGTACATATATCCAAGTATGCGAATGATTAACTTGCATATGTATTCATCCATACACATATGTATATATTAAGTATTTTCAGAAATATCTAAAAAGATCTAAACCTTCATTAGTTGACTGACCATCATATACTGTGTTAGAACTACTTAAATGAAGGATATTTGGATATATGGACTCTATTTTTTTCAACATTACCTATACTACAATAAAACAGCTACTTATATATCACTTATTCTGTATTTAGTATTGTGTAATCTAGAAGTAATTTAAAATGTAAGATGGTGTATATGAGTTCTAACCAGATACTTTTCCATTGTAAATATGTAGCATGAATCTTTAAAGATTCTAGTATCTCTGAAAGGTGCTGGAAGCAATTTTTCAGTGTATATTTAGGTACAGGTTTTTCCCCTCCCTCCCTCAATCCTTCCCTTCCTTCCTCTCTCCCTCTCTCTCTCTCTCTCTCTCTCTCCATTTCCTCTATTTCATTCTTTCTTTTTTAAAATATTCTCATTCAGTGTTTATATTCTTCACCTCCCTCCATCCCTTCTTTCTTTCCTTGTGTGTGCCATTTATCTCTGACCAATACATATTGAAGATCTATAACACAGATTAGGCTAGGTATTTTAATTAAAGTGACTGTTCTTTAGTCACTTTAGAGGATGAGGCTACGTTCCAATGGATGTCCCCACATCCACGATCATTAGGTAGAGTTAACTGAGTTTAGTAGGATAGAAAAATAATAATACAATGATATCAATGATGATGAAAGAGGAAGAAGGGGAAATGGAGTTAGGAATGGAAGGTATTGGGGGAGATACAGAGATATTTGAAGGGAGAAATTGGAAAGTATATTTGGTCATATTCTCCTGTATTCCTGGATAAAATTATCAAAGAATATAAATAAACAAAAAACAAATAAATAAATATTTGAATAAATAAAATGTCTATTTGTCCTGTTATAAGATCCAATCCTCATACTGATGCATGAAAAGCACAGAAATATTTAGTCATTTAAGATGAAAATCAATTAATGTTCTGGTTTTCCTTTAAAGAAGTATATTGTCTTAACTTAGGCAAGTGAATTTTCAGTAAAAAATTTTTTTGCTGTTTAAATGGATAAAAATACATTTTGTTCCCACTAAAGAGTCTGCAAGCCACAGTTCTGAAAGTAACTCTTATATCAGTGCCAAATTTACACATGATAGCATTGGATTCCAAATATCCATTCTCTTCATAACTCAACATGATTTGGATATGCATTTGTGGTTTTTTTTTTTTCTGACTGTTGTGTAGACATTTTCTCAGAAGTAAAAACATTCCAACCTGGAAGGAGTATTATAAAAGGAGGTGAATCATTCCATTCCTCAGTAAACCTCATTTAGAGTCAGGAAACTTTAATGTGTCTCTTTGGGTTCAGGTAAAAAAGGACTGCTAAACCTCAAGAACTTACTGAAACTGACCAAATGCATAAGGATCACCCCTCCTAAAGAGTAGATCAGCAGTGAAGACTGGTGTTGAAATTTTAAGACAAACTGTTTCACCAAGAACAGCCTCAGAGTACTAGCCAAGCCTTCTGGAAGATTCAGAGACCAGATGAGTTTACTAAAGGAGGCCAAGAAAACTGGATATGTCCTAGAACTGGGACAAACTTGCTGAACTTACTGGAGGAAAAGTAGATTAGCTGAGCTGCCACAGGGGGGTACTTTCCACCCTGCTAAGTTACCTTCAAGTTGTGCAGTAAATTCTATTGTTCCAGATTTCATGATCCATCACTCATAGTTAGTGGTGTTGGCTTTTGGTGATTAAATCCTGTTATGTTATTCCTCCTCCTGTATGTAATCCCTTACCTACCAATACTCCTTATGATTACCTCCTATTGAGGCTTATTACGAGGGTTTACAAAGCTGGAATTTGTTGTTAACCTTGCATGATCTGCCATGTGTTCCATATCTAGGATATGTCTTTGTTACCCCAGGAATAGTGCTTCCTTCACATTTGAGACTTCATTTTAAATCTGACAAAACCTCTGAAATTTCTGAGACTCTGAAAGAGAAAGAGAAGTCACAACACATTAGGTAATCTAAAGGCTTCCAGTGTAACTACTCTTACCTAGTTTTATGTCTGTTCAACACATTTTCATTTTTCTATAAATTTTGAAGGCCCTGGTCTAAATGTATGCCTAAGAAAAAGTTATAAATATTAACAGTTTCAACAAAAAGCAAGGAAAAACTTTGTGGAATGTAATAATTTCATGTTTTTCACTGAAATGCTCCAATCAGCACAGGACAGAAAATGCATAGCCCTCTGAGAACAAGTGCCTTAGCCTACAGCAAGCTAGATATACGAACAAACATTCTTTGAAGTCTCTTTTCTCATATTAAAAATTCACCTACTTTCTTCATTCTGCTCCATAATATGTCTTTGTTTATTTTAATATAAAAGTAATGTTTCCCTCAAATCTTCAAACAAAATTGATTCTTCAGGAAGATTTACAACATTTTGAGCAAGTGAGGTATACGAGTTCTGATTATAGATTTTATCCAGAGAGTTTTTATTCTAAATGCAATCATCTTGGATGCTATCTAGGAGGCTTTGAGCAAATTACTTTGCCTCTCTGCTTTTGTTTTCTCACCTGTAAAATAGTAACTGTGTTATCTATCACAATAATAAAGGTATCAGTGTTGTTTTTTTTAAATTTTCTGCCATGATTTTACAATGTAGAATATTATTTATTTCAAATTTTGAGGTAAGGGTATAATGCAACATACTCAGTACCAGAAGAGATTTCAAAGATCGTGTGGGTTGGTTGCATGAAATATCTACAAATCACCTCCACTCCCCTTGAAGAGAAACAAAACAAAGAAGCAATTGGATTTTGCATGATTGTGACAACACCTGGAAATCAGGAGTGGGAGGAGAAATGTAATCCCTGTAGAACATGAAAACCTTGGAGGGTAGCATAGAGAGAACATCTAAGTGTGTTGGTAAGACTAACCAAAATGTGTGGTTGTGGGTGGATTCACTAGGGCATGAACATAGAGAACCTCCAGAGTACCCCAAAATCCACAGGCATGAGAAAAGAGTCTTATATAAAAGACACATTCACTCTTTTCATAGGTTTGAAACCCATTATTGGAGTAACTTGGAGTTATACACAGCTGTATTTCAGAAAATAAACTCATATTGTGTCCCCTAAAACATTACCAAGGAATGACCTAGGGCTATGTGGAAACAGCTATCTTTAGAATTCATTTTTACTTGTATAGAAGACAGAAATATTATAGGTCAAAATCCCTGAGACCACAGGGACATACAAACACATTGGGAAAACAGTGAAATCTCAAGAGCCAGCAATTTACATACAGCCCATGAACTGCACACTCTGTAGTGGTTCACATTATAGGGAGAGGTGGATTGGTACAAGAAGGGGTGCTGCACCCAGGACATTGGCACCCAGTATTACTGCCGTGCCCCCACTTTCCTTTCCTCCATTAGTGGGGGCAACACAAACCTTCCTGTCAGGGGCTTTGTGGGAAGAACACCAGAATAGCTTTAAAACTCATGAAGTGTGGCCCACCAGTTGGCACAGTCAAAATGGGTGTGCCTCAGAGAGGCAGAGTTCTGGGGACTGTGTGTCCTGAGGACTTCATGCTGTTGTGTGGTTTTGCTCTACTTGCTGCTCTTACTTCACATCCCTTACAATCTATGAGTTGTGTGAAAACTCTCAGGAGGCTTGCAGACCCTCACTGAGTAGAAGGCACTTACAATAATATTGCTTTATCTTTTTCAGTCACTGCTATTGGAGCACATTAATGAGTCAGCCATCACTGTTAGAAAGAACTTAGAGATGTATATTGTTAGTAACAGCTACCACACTAAGAAAAAAACTGTGAGATGTGTAGATTGTTAGCAATGACCATGACCTTTAGAAAGAATTTGGAAAAAAGATTGTTTGGTAAGGTCAGATTAAAATGTTTTTTCTAGTGGCTCTTTTGTAGATAAACATAAGAAACAATTCTTGAGTTCAGAAAAGTGCACTCTTAACAACTGAGCTAGGGACTTTTCGAGGTTGGTGAGCAAAAACAAGAGCAGCCTGACTGGTACTGGATGATGTTCCTCTTTCCCTTGCTAAAGCTAGGCTGATGGTCAGAGTGATGATTAATCTCTCATACCCATTTTTTTGCCCTCAGAATCTTGATATGATTTAATAAAATTTGTAATGAGTAGATATGTACCTTAAAGACTTAAAGAACAATAGCTGATTTTTTATATAAATGTTTAAATTTGTGATTCTTTTAAGATTTTTCTAAGACTGCCTTTTAAGACAATCGATTCTTTGTAACATCAGACTGCAGCCTGCCAGTAAAAGGAACTGGAGGAAAAAATTACCTTGCTTGATTACACTTGTTAACCTGTAACTAGTTACTTATAAGTGTACTTGGGTTCTTGGAAAACTATTTTTCACATTTGTTTTTCACTCCAATGTGTAAAACTTTTGATCATGTCAGACTGTTGGGGAACATATGTTTTTCCATGTATACTCATTGTAGTCATTCACTTAAAGAAAAATAGAATGTAACCACATTGTAATTTTGTACTGCTGAGGGAGAAAAGAAACAAAATGTAGAATGGTGTGGGAAGTAAAACTCTCCTCCATAGACCAAATATGTACATAGAAAAATATATGTATGTATGTATGTAATTGTGTGTATTACATGTGGGAATCAAATCCCTTCTCCATCCTCAAAATAAATATATATGTATATATGTAATTATTGTATGCAGCATGCTGTGAAGCGGGAACATTCTACCATCCATCAAATATGTGTCTGTCTGTCTGTTCCTGTGTTTATTTGTATTCATGTGCATGTATGAAGGGAGCTCCCATCAATGTGTATATAAATATGTACATATCTGCATGTCTGATTCATTGCTTGTATGTGTGTATGCATTAATATTATAAAATATGTGGGAATGTATGTTTTTTCTACTCTGTGTCATTGGCTCATAAAGAGTTAATGAGCCTCTGGGCCTCTGCCAGAGCTGCCATCACCCTTTGTCTTTGAGTCTTAACTCAAAAACAAGTTTTTTCCTAGTGTAAGTAATTAATTCATAAGGTTTTTTTTTTTCTTTACAACCTCTAGGCTAGCATGTTTAGAAGTAAAGTAAGTAAAGAGGCCACCAGCCTGAGTAAAAAGTATCAGCCAGGCAGATTCAGAGTTAAAATAGAAACAAGGTACCAGCCTACCAGATTTAGAGTCAGAGTACATAGCAAGTCTGCCAGCCTGAAGGATTAAGAGTGAAAGATTATCGGTTAAAGTATATGGAGACAGATGTTGGAAACCATTAATGATTGGCTTCATACTACAACCAACACTATGTCCTCATCTCAAGATTAACCTTGGGTGCTTAGTAGGCCAATAACCCTTGAAATCTTTGCAAGGATATACATATCTTTCAGTCTTAAGAATGTTATAGATGCTCAGATAGAATAAGTCCCTGAGATAAAAAAAACATTGAAACTGGAACTTAATTACAAATTGTATTTATTAATAAGTATAAACTGTAAGATTAGGCTGTCAGAGCAGCCAGCAGCCTGATAGAATATGGGTCGTCAGCCTGGCCCACCTTAACTGATGGCCTGACTTGTCCTGGGGAAAAGGCCCTGGACCAAGGGTGGCCTTTACCACCTGCAACCTAAACCCTGTTAACTAATAACCTCATTAATAATGATAAGTTTTTATATTAGAACAACTTGCGTTAGAAGCCTGTATTTATGAACGGATGATCTGGTGGTGCAATCTGGTAGCGAAGCTGGTAGCTTCTGGATACTTATTAGTAAATATAAACTTTTATATAAAACCAGAGAAACTGTCAGTGGCCTGGATGGACAGCCACCAGGGTTTGGTGGGAGGCTGATGGCCTGGATTGCTTTAACTAGCATCCTATAGGCTGCTGCAGCCCTTTCCCCAATAATTAAATACACCAAGACCTTTTAATGTTTCAACGCTTATCCCTTAGGGCAGACTCTCAATCAGCTAATCTAAATTAACCTGGACCACCTAATCCCAAGCAGCCATGTGACCTGTTGTTACCTTCCAGAACTCCCAAACACATTTGTCTGCTTCCATGTTTCCTGGCAGAAATAGAGATTCCTCAGAAGGGGTGGTAACCAGATCTCAGCACTGAAATCAGCCCATCAGAAGCAATAGATCAGGCCTTCCCCAACAAGGCATCACTGAAAAGATATTTCTAGCAGAAATATGATAATCAACTGTCAAATATTTAAGAGACCACACAGAATTATATCTTATTTCTGCTTAAGTATGTGTCCCTGACTATATGACTATGAAAGCTTAATAATTGGCTATGTTTTCTGTATTTAGTGGCAAGTATCACGGAGAGTTAACATGAAGGTCTTTCAGATGCTTAATCAGTGTTTCTGTAATTTGTTCTCATTGTTAAGATACATATGGGGACATCAATATTAAACACTCAAAGAGATATATGAGAGATGGTTTATTTGATAAAGTGCTTATCATGCAAGCATGAGGATATAAGTTCAAATGCCCTGCACCCATGCAAAAAGAAAGTGTGTCATGGTGAAGAATGTTTGAATCTTAGTGCTAGGGAGGCAGAGACTGGGGGAGTTTGATTGCAGAGTTCTTTCACCTCCTTGATTAGGTTTATTGTTACATTTATATATTTTTTAATGTTTATTTATTACTTCAGGTTACATCTCCATCACAGTACCCTCTTTCCACCCCTCCAAGTCCCATCCTTCTACCCTCTACCCCCATCCCTTCCATCCCACTCCTCTGGAGGGTCCCCTGCCCCAGTTCAGCAGTCATATGAGCCTCCTCATACACTGGGGGCCTACAAGGAAGCCCCACTAGGGCAAAGTGTCTCATGTTCCTGTCCCCTTGGGTGCATTGGCTGTAGTATACTTATCCTGAATGATATGTCTAAAGTCCAATTGTAAGTGAATAGATGGCATGTGCATATTTCTGAGTCTGGGTTAGCTCACTCAGGA
Source organism: Lophiomys imhausi (assembly GCA_907164525.1). Classification (NCBI taxonomy): domain Eukaryota; kingdom Metazoa; phylum Chordata; class Mammalia; order Rodentia; family Muridae; genus Lophiomys; species Lophiomys imhausi. Next base: position 122,892 of record CAJQZJ010000753.1, on the reverse strand, counting down.
TGAGCTTCTCTAGTTCCATCCATCCATTTGGCTGCAAATTGCATGATTTTGTTGTCTCTGATGGCTGTGTAGTATTCCATTGTGTAGATGTACCAGAGTTTTGTTTTTTGTTTTTGTTTTTTAAATCCATTCCTCAGTTGAGGGACATCTGGGTTGTTTCCAGTTTCTAGTTATTAAAAATAAGGCTACTATGAACATAGGATGAGGAAACATCTTTGTCATTTGGTGGAATCAACTGGATGCATAGACAGAAGTGGCATGGCTAGCTCTTGAAGTAGAACTATTCCTAGATATTGCCAGACTGATTTCCATAGTACAGGCTTGCACTCCCACCATCAATGGAGCAGTGTTACATTTAAAAGCTCCTGATTTTTGTATGTTGCTTTTATAACATACCACTTTGTGAATGTGTTTATCATATGTGAATTTTCTGGTATAATCTTCAAGGAATTTTTGAAACATAAGATCATGTTGTGTGCAAATAGGGATAATATGATTTTTTTCTTTTCTTATTGTATAACTTTTATATTTTCAATTATTTTATTTCTTCATATAAGTCTTCTCTAAGAATAGAAATAGGGAGAATAAAGCCTTGTCATATATCTTATTTAGCAATAATAATTCTAATTTCTACATTTAATTTGTTGTTGGCTATGGGTTTCTCAAAAGTATTCTATATTATAGAAATATATATTCTTTATATTTCAAAGTTTCTTTAGGTTATTTATCACAAAGAATGATTGAATTATTTCACAGGCATTTTCTTTATTGAGATGATTATGTGGTTTCTATTTTCAGTTTATTTATGTTGTATTTTAAGCTTATGGATCTGCTAGTGTTGAACAAAGCATGCATTCTTTAAATGCAAACATTTTGCTCATGAAGTATGAATTTCTTACTATGTTCTAAAGTTCATTTTGCAGGTAATTTATTCTTAGTGTTTGAATTTATATTTAATGGATATGACCGCCTAAATCTTGCTTTTAATTTTGTATGTGTAAGACCAGATTTAGTATAAGGCTAAAACTGGCTCTATAGAAGAAATTTTGAATTATTTATTCCTTTCTATTTTATTTGAATTTGAGGAGCATATGTATATATATATATATATATATACATACATATAGTGGTATTTATCAGTTAACCTATGAGTGCTGAGATTTTTCACGTGGTTGCTTACTATATACTACTTACTTTACTCATATAATCTTGGTTTAACTTTGGTAGGTAATATGTGTCTGGAAATTCATTTGGATATTACATTTTTTAATGATGAATTTTCAATGTCTTCTGTTGATATTTTTGTATTTAATTGGAATCTGTTGTAATATGTCATTTTTACCTCAATTTTATCATTGTGATTTTTTTCTCCTCTTTTGGTTAAAATTGCTGGAGGTTAAGCAATTATTGTAATGATTTATCATATAGAGAAATATTAGGAAAAAAACTAATTATTGTTCTTTTATTGCCAAAGGCAGTTTGATATGTTTTAGAAAATATTTTAGAAAGGTGAAAAGAGTCACATAGTGATATTCTCATCCCATCTATTTCAGAAGCAATTAATAGATTTTTAGCTACATATAAGTCAATTTTTTCTCACCTTTGAGTGAACACACATGAAATACACACACACACATTACATATAACACTAGAAGTATTTAAAAATTGAGTTGATGCTAAATCATAAGTGGACTTTGTTGGTCAATTGCTAAATAGTCACATGTTATAATTGTAAACACAGTTCTGTGAATGATATTTATTTTCATCATACATAAATTCAAGTGAATAAAAACTGATTAATTATAGTTTCTATCAAAAAGTTTACAACACAGCAGTTTATTGCTATTTTTAGTTATAATTATGATTAATACAGTGGTTCAGTTAAAAGAATTTTAACTGATATTAAATTAACTGAAACACTGGAAGGAATTTAAAATAAAGATTTCATGGCAACTATTATTTCATATAAATTATTATTTCAGTTATCAGGAAAAAAGACAGGCTTCCACCAGATGTGGGGGTAGTCCATCAAATTTAAAAAAGTTTTAGGAACATTTCATGTGATTTTTTTCTCACTTTAGAATAATATAAATAATACATGTGTGTACATACATCTAAATTATATGTATTACTTAAATTTGTCATTTACTGCCTTATAATTAGATTTAATTGAAAACTAAGAAAAACTATGGAAGGAAGATGGGTGATGTAGACATTCCATTTGTGGCTATGTGCCCACAGATAAGTAATCTCTGCATTTTTATCAATTGTGAACTGCATAAAGAATTTTCTCTAAAGAGGTGAGAGAGCTGAAGTAACCTATGGTTATACAAATAGAAATTTAGAGGGCAGGTAGAAACTATGTGAATTTAGTAAATTAATAGTGTCTGGTTAACACTTAGGGCCTGTAAACTCCCCAACCATGGCTCTTTGGTCACGTTTCCCATATCAGGCATGTGTGCCCATCTGTGGAATGATCCTTCAATCTAATCCTAAAGCAGTTGGTTACCCCCATTATTCTACTGCCACTATTGCATACATGAACATATCTTGCCATGCTGGCATCGCTTTGGTTCATTCATATCATACTTTCTCCTGCAAAGGCTCATTACAGAAAAGGGAATAGAAAATTTATAAGACCCAGAGGTCAGGAAGCATAAGATTGATACATTGCTTTTGGACATGACAGGACTGCTGTACTTGTAAACTCATAGCAATTGTCGGTGCTTTCATAAGACCAGCACATGATCTAGCCAGTCAAAATCCAACTATGTAGGAGAGACAGACTCAAGAGCTCCCACCTCTAGATGATAAGCTCTTGGCAGGTGACTTCTTAGGGAGAACGAGTCAGTTTTCTTTAAGAGTGGAGTGTAGCCACTGGGAAGTGGGCTCTGATCCAGTGAATAGCCCTATAATTATGGGCAGCCTAAATTATAATCAGTGAGGTATAGTAATAATAATAATAATAAAACTATCAAAGAAGGCATGAATTTGGGGGGAGGTGAATGGAGGAGGGAGTTTACCAAAAAAGGGTTAGGAGTGGGAGTGAGTTAAAAAAAATATATAATGTATTAGACAATTAAAAATAATAGAAACCAAAAACAATTATACATGAAAGAAATGACAGTATTTTATAAGTGTGTGTGTGTGTGTGTGTGTGTGTGTGTGTGTGTATGTGTAGGTATGTACACACTTGTATTATAATCAGGGTAATTAGAGACATTAGAACTATGTACCAAATCACATAAGATACTTTCAGTATAAGTAACTAAAAAAGAATATATAAATATATACTTCTGAACTTTAGAACATTCTCTTCATAAGAAATACATTTTAATTGGTATGTTGTTTCTATTAAAATAAGTTTATTATGTGTTCAGAAAATGATTTCATCCAATATGTTGTCTATAATTTATTCCGTGTGGTTGCAAGTCTAATTTGTGTTTACTGCCTCTGATTCTTAATGTCAGTATGAATAAAGTTATTTCTAAAGTCTTTGAGGCATGGTACCTTTATAGTAGATAAATCTTTGACATTGGATGTCATAATTTTTATTGTTCTGAGAAATGAAAAAAAAATCCATTAAATCACAATTTCAAACTTTATCTCAAACTAAATTTATTGTGTGCTCTGTTGTGCATAGTGTTTATATTTAAGTAATTCATCACATCTTTCTAAGAAAAGTTCTTTCAGAGGAGCTAGGCAACTTCCATAGCTTATATTCTTTTCTTTTGTACTTTTACACAAAATGAACTATATTTTTAGGACTTTTTTTTCTCATAGAGACATTTCAATAAAAATTAAGATAGTAGATACCATGTTGGTATTCTTTAAAACATTTGTCAAGTTGGTTATTTAGAGTTATTGTTGATGTGCCAAATCTTTAGGAGAACAATGAACAGAATAATAATATAATTTGTTCATGGATTCAGAAATTTTATTACATGAGTCCTTTTGTTCCTTCTCCTAAGCAAATACGAAGAGCACATGACAGAGCAAAAAATATGGTAAAATCACCATGACAATGCAAACACCCCCCCACATACACACACATACACACATATCAGGTTAAAAAAAAGATTATATAGAGAAAATGATTGTTCTACCGAATTGTCTGCTTTTATCCCATCCAGGTGAAGGTACTACCCTTATTCAAGCCTTGTCTCTGTTTAGTTAGCGATCTTTAGAAATGTTTTCATTTATGAAAGTAAGAAGATGTGATTGATTTGCTAACCTTGTAGATAGTTCACAATTAAATTGAGTGAACAGTTAAGATTTTCATCGTTTTGGGACACAGGGAGAGAATCTTAGCAAACAGAAAGGAGGGACATTGAGGAGGAGAGTATTTAAGACTATGGGGAGGAAGAAAATGACTTTTCCTATCAAAATACCAATACAATTTTTTATAGACTTGGAAAGAGCTATTCTCAATTTCATATGGAACAACAAAAAGCCCAGAATAGCTAAATCAATCCTGTACAATAAAAAAACATCTGGAGGTATTACCATCCCAGATTTCAAGCTGTACTACAGAGCAATAGTTGTAAAAACAGCATGGTATTGGTATAGAAACAGACCAGTAGATCAATGGAATAGAATTGAAGATCCAGAAATAGACCTGCACACTTATGGCCACCTAATTTTTGACAAGGAAGCCAAAATGGCACAATGGAAGAAGGACAGCATCTTCAACAAATGGTGCTGGTCCAACTGAAAATGACTTTTTAATCCTATGACATCTGTAGAAGGAAGGTTAGCTGGATGCTTTTTCTGCCTGTCCAAACTAGCTAGTTTTCACCCCAGCATCTGGCTACAGAGTCTTTATTGGTAAATTTGAATGACTGGGATTTCTGTTTTCATAAAACAAGAACTGCACATATGGTTTAAATCCTTATACCCATAAACATGGACAAATCTAAAAATTGGTCAGAGAAGCTACTTTACCCAGTCAAAACAAATCAATAGAGACAGGCATAAGTAGTCAGAGAGATGAGATTAAGAGACTGAATTCTCAGCACAAAAAGGAATATCTACATTAAGGCCCCACCACTAATTCTCAGAGAATATCACAGAAGAGAAAAGAGAATGAATGTAAGAGCCACATAGTATGGGGAAAGTATTTTCAAGTGCAGTCTTCTGGACTCAACATGACTATCACAATTATGATCTAAAAGCATCTGTGGTTATCTCAACAAAACCTGTACAAGATACAGACAGGTAGCCAAAATCCTGCAGAGATGGGGTAGATTATCTCCAGATCCCAACACATACTCAGTTATTATTACCAGTGGATAGTTGATTGAGGAGTGAGAGTCATTTTAAGGTTGTGTCAATTGGTCAGTTTCCCATGATCCATAGTTAGCTCTACACCCATGTACATATGCGAAACACTGGATACAATGAATTATCGAGCATAAATAAATAAATTAATTAATAGATTGATTAATTAATAAACAAAAAACCTTTTATTTGGTGTAGGGGATGATTCAGGGATTTGTGTGGGACAGTTTGAGAGGGAACAGGTGAAAGATGTGAACATAGTTCATTATACACATGTATGAAGTTCTCAAAAACAGTAATTGTGCTTTTGCATTAAAAATAAAAACCAAATATGTCTTTGAATTCTTTCTTCATTGGATAATTTTGCAATAACCTTTAATAAATTTCATAAGGTTAAATATTTGTTATGGTTTGATAAAGGCACCCTCCTAGATTCCAGGGAGGTTCCAGTATCCTAGGTTTCTGCATTATCCCCCAGTGCTTACCAATTCCAGGCATCTCCCCAGTATTTTCTTCCTCCACCACTCCTGCCTCCAACTGATCCCTCCTCTTCTCTCCATCCACACCCAGGCCCCAAAAAATCCATTGGAGATCTGTGTGTTCTGCCTTGAGTCCTCCTTTTCTTAGCCTGTCAAGGTCTATGGATTGCAGCATAATTATCCTTTATATAACACTAAATATTCACTGAAAAGTAAGTACATGCCATGTTTGTCTTTCTGAGTCTAAGTTACCTCACTCAAAATTATTTTTTTCTACTTCCATTCATTTGTCTCCAAATTTCACAATGTCAGTTTTTACCAGCTGAGTAATACTCCATTGAGTAAATGTACCACATTATTTTTATCCAATCATTGTTTGAGAGATATTAAGGTTGTCTCCAGTTTCTGACTCTTATGAATAAAGTTGCTATGAACATAGAGTGGTTTTTTTATAAGCCCAGGATGGTATAGATGGATCTTGAGGTAAATCTATTCTCAATTTGCTGAGAAACCACCATATTGATTTCCATAGTGGCTATACAATTTCATACTCCTACCAGCAATGGTGGAGTGTTCCCCTTACTCCACATAATCTTCATCATGGGCTGTCACTTGTGTTTTAGATCTTAGCCATTCTGTCACATGTAAAATGAAATCTCAAAGCAGTTTTGATTTGCATTTCCCTGATTGCTAAGGATGGTGAACATTTCTTTAAGTGTTTCTCAGCCATTTGAGATTCCTCTGTTGAGAATTCTGTTTCAATATGTACCCAGTTTCTTGTTTGGGAATGGAGGCTGAACCAGCTATCTTCTGTAATCAGGCATGTCTTTCACTGATAGGACTTGGACATCAATCCAGCCACAAAACCTTAGACTTACAATTTGTCCACTGTGAAATTTGGGCTCGAGTAATAGTGGCACAGAACTTGAGAGAGTTGCCAGTCAATGGTGGGTCCAACTGGAGGCCTACACCTTGAGAGGGAGCCCTTGCCTGACTCTGCCTGAAAGGCCAGGAACCAAAGGCTGGATAATCAGAGACCTCAGATAGAACCAAACAGCACTTCAAAAAGTGTCAATGAAATTTTTCCTAATGATATTCCATTCAACTTATATATCAGTGCCTAGACTAATCATCATTGAAGAGGCTTCATTTAGCAACTGATGGGAGCAGATGTAGAGACCTAGAGCCAAACATTAGTTGGATCTCAGGGAACTCTTCAGAGAAGGTAAAAAAGGATTGTACGAGCTGGAGGGGTCAAAGACACCAGGAGAACATGGCTCACAGAATCAACGAAGGACAGCTCACAGAAACTGAAATGACAATTATGGATTCTGAATGTGTGTGAGCTAGATCCTCTGTAAAGATCTTATGTTTGTATAGCTTGGTGTTCTTGTGGGAATACTAGCAGTGGGTGTATGGGGTATCCCTTACTCTTTTTTTTTTTTGTCCTATTGGGTGGCCTAGTCCAGACTTTATATTGGAGTTTGTGTCTGGTCTTATTGTAACTTGTTATGCTGTGTTTGGTTGATATCCCTGGAAGGCCAGCTCTTTTCTGAAGGAAAAAGGAGGAGTGGATCTGGAGGAGAGGATAACTGAAGTAAGAAATTTGGAGGAAAACAGAGAGGGGAAATTGAAGTTGGGATGTATGAGAAGAGGAAAAAAACCCATTAGTGTTAAAAATTTGACCAAAAATTATAAGAACACATTAATATATCTATCATGTTGTATTAACCTTACATATTGGTCCAAGAATATATCAAATAGTTAAGAAAAATGCCCTAATAAGATGTCACAATTTATCTTGCACAAGTTAAACTCAACTCTAAGTTTTAGCTTACATGCATAAAATCAACATACCAATAATACATGTATAATTAAATTTTAATCACTGTTTATGTAAAATTCCTTATTTGCAATTGTCGACATATTTTAGCAAGATTGTGGTCTTATTTGTAGTTACCACAATAAAGAAACTATCATAGTAAACAAATTACATGAATTCTCCAGTTTTCTACTACATAGAAAAATAGTTTTTATGTGATTCTGTAGAGCATTAGGTTTATAATAGCACTGTATCTAAAATAGACATATTTCTTAATGAAAAAACTTTATTAACAAAGACATACTAATAGTTGTCTGAGACTCAAGAGAAATTTTTTGCTCATAAAAAATCTATCCAAATGTTGATGTCATCTGACCAGTGTTGTGAATGCTGAAAGTTGAAATAGCCAATTGGGAGAAATTAAAAGGTAGTAATAGGGCTGGAGAAATGGTTCGGAGTTTAAGAGCACTGACTGCTCTTCCAGAGTTCCTGAGTTCAATCCCCGGCAACCACATGGTGGCTCACAAATCTGGTGCCCTCTTCTGACCTGTAGGAATACCTGTAGACAGAACTCAGACTACATTTAAAATAATAATAATAATAATAAATCTTTTTTTAAATGTGGTAATAAAGCCTGGTGCTTTAATGTCCCTACTTTTTAATGAAATTCTCTGTTCTTTCTCAAAATATATGATAATTTTTAGTATCACTTTAATCACTTTCTTTGCTTACCTGCAAATTGTCTGTCCTTTCTTAGTTTTGGGAGCTGCTGGCCCTGCACTACCTGTATAGTCAGATATATTTATCCTTCTCAGATCTCTGATGTGGTTGAAGACTAGATAGTTATAGTCTCACAGTTAAATTATAAGTTGTTTAGGAATTGAAAGGATGTTCTATATCTAAGAAGATGTTTTTAAGTTGGTAATGCAAGTTAGGATGGAAATTGAGTTAGGTGTTGAACTTTAAACACATGGAGATAGATAAATATTAGAATATTAATATCAGTTGCCAAATATGTATGGACTTGACATTAGGAATGTGTATTATGCCTTATAATTTTCATAATTGTGGCCTAATATATTTAAAAAAAAAGAATTGTGAGATCTGGGAGAAGAACAAGAGGGTAGGAGGGTGGGGCCTGGAGGGGTGGAGGGAGGGAACTGTGATGGAAATGTAACTTGAAGTAATACATAAACATTTTTTTTAAAAAAACATATCTTTATTTGAAAAGCTCAATGATGATATTGTAACATTTAGTCATACCTTCTAGACACAAATTCTGCTTTCAGTTCAGTTGCTTTTCTGACTATTTGTATAACATACTCCACTATAGTTTTGAAACTATAGGACTCATTTGTAACATTGAACTTTACTTCTTCAAACTCTGCTTGATACTGACATATTTAAATCTCTAATGATAATGAGTGTTCACAAAGAAATATAAAAAAAAATGAATCCATCCCAGGAGAATTTCAAATCTTTCCCAGAATCATCAGAATCAATAATATAATCACATGTTTCATTCTAAAATATCTTCTGCTCTGTCACCCAGACACTGTATTATCAATCATGAAAACACTAACCTCAGAGGACATCTACATCAGGGCTCTTCTGTGGCCCATCACCATAATAATGATCAAAAATCTTTTAGAAAATAAATTATATACCTAAAGTTGTATAATTTCAAACAGTATTCTAAGTACCTCTCTTTATATCTACAGGAAGTGTAACTTCCACACCTCATAAAAGAGACTTTTTTGTGCAGAAAACGGACACCATTACAGAAAGCTACAAATGATCAAAATGAAGAGAGCAAATTTCCATGTAGTGACCATTCACAGATTATACATCCACAAGACAGTCTCTTCACCTAAGAGTCAAGGACAACATAAATGAGCAGAAAGGATTATTGTAATAGATATAGGACTAGGGCATCATCTGTGAGATGTTTTTTTATATATGACAGTTAGCTGTGTCCAGATATCTCAACAATCTGGCTTCCTAACTAAAACTTACTCAGTGACAACACTACATAGAATGTTAATGTAGATGGGGAAATTTCATCAAACCCCAATGCCAGATGAATAGCTACATGTAATTATAGGATGCAAAAGAGGAAGAATCAGTATTTCCAAGAGAAAAGTCCTCTGACAGGGTTTCTAATCTCAAGTAGTGAGTCCTAAACAAACATGCATGTGACCAATGCTTAACAAACTCAGAAGATTATATTTATGCATACATGTCTGTGTGTTCCTGTGTACAAGTATAATTGAAGAAGAGGAAGTCATAAATTGGAGAGGAATTTTGTAGATAAAGAGGGATTTTGAGAGTAGGGAAAGGAGCTAGAAATGATTTAATACAGTACTCATGCTGAAATTATCAAAAATTGATTTAAAAAAGGAAAAGATGGGTCTTGTATTGCAGCATGGTTATTCTGCACTTAATGGCTAATATCCACTTACGAGTGAGTATATATCATGTGGGCTTTCTGGGTCTGTGTTACATCTTTCCAGACGTTCTTTTTCTGGTTCCAACCATTTGTCCAAATTTCATGATGTCCTTGTTTCTAAGAGCTGAGTAGCATTCCATTGCATAAATGTACCACAATTTCTTTATTCATTCTTTGGTTGAAGGACATCTAGGTTGTTTCTCATTTCTGGCTATTATGAATAAAGCTGCTATGAACATAGTTGAGGAAATCTTGTAACCAAACTTTTAAATTATTATTTAACACTTATTTATTATTACTAAATTCAATTATAACAAACACCAACAATTTCTTAACTATTAACCCTATAAATTCCTACAACCCCTTTATCTTATCCACTATACCTATAGATAATTATAACAACTACTTTCATAATCTTTTAGAATGATACAGTCTCTGGGGCAGGTCCTCAGTCGTCTGCAA
>CAJQZJ010000753.1:89034-104087 GCA_907164525.1 Lophiomys imhausi | reverse complement strand
TTCTTCTTCTTCTTCTTCTTCTTCTTCTTCTTCTTCTTCTTCTTCTTGTTAGTGTTTCAGTCTCTGTAAGCCTCTAGGAGCCTAGGTTAGTTGATTGTGATGATCTTCATGTGTTGATCTTGACTCCCCTTTATTCCTACTCCCTCTCTTATATAGGAATCCCAGAGCCCCACCTAATGTTTCACTGTGTGCCTCAGCATCTGTTTTGATCTGCTGCTGGTATTTCTCATAAGATAGTTATGCTAGGTTCCTGTTCCTTTGGTTCCGTGGGATGTAGGCTATTTCTACTTCTTAAATATTTAGTTATGATGTACTGCAGTTCTAAATTAGTGTGCAAACTGTAAAGAAATGGTTGAAGTAAATGAAAAACTGTCCAATCTTAGGTTTAGTAAAACATGTCATAATGAGACATTAATTCCCCCAGTTTTTCTTATTCTTCTCTGAAAGTGCAATTTACCAAATCTGCCCATAACCTACAATATTGATTTTCTCTAATCCATTTTGATGACTGGATTTTAAAGTGGTTTTTTGTTTTGTTTTGTTTCTTTGGTTCCTTATTGAAGAAATTATTAGTGTCAGATATTGAATGATTTATGACTGATGTAAATTTTATTCATTTAACATTTTACTATTGTATTTGGTATCTCTTTTGACTAATATGTACTTAAAATGCTGTCATCATTTTTAAGGTATAAAATGTATTAGATGGTTAAATAACAAAGAACAGAGCTCATGTAAAGTTGAAGAATGTGTAAAAATATATTGAATACCTTCGGTCATTGAGGACCGAATGCAGTTTGCAGATAATGTGTCTAAGCATCCAATGCAATGTGTATAAGTATGCTTTAAAATCCTTTAACCTACATAGACTGTGTTACCTGCTAGTGAGACACTTTGTCCTAGTGGTGCTGCCATGTAGGCCCCCAGTACACAAGGAATCTCTTATCCCTCATATGACTTCTGAACTGGGGTGGGGGACTGACAGGTAGGGACCCTACACTCCAGAGCAGCAGTATAGGAGGGATGGGGGTAGAGGGTGGGAGGGTGTGGGACTGGGGGGGTTGGAAAGAGAGCATTGTGATGAAGATGTAAGTTGAAGTAATAAATAAACACACACACACACACACACACACACACACACACACAGAGAGAGAGAGAGAGAGAGAGAGAGAGAGAGAAAGAGAGAGAGACATTCTTTAACCCAGTGAATGCAATGAAATAAAGGCAGGAATAAGTTAGAAAAAAAAATTAAGGCCTTATTACATGTTCCAATTCATATCTTTACATTACTATTAAAGTATGAATATGAGAAGGCAAGTAACTGTACTTCAAATTTCCCAATTTGAAAAACTACTAATCCATATGACAAATCTACTGTCATGAGAAATATGGTACAAATTCATTTCTGTCTTAAGAAAATATGTAAGATATAATGAAGATTTTCCTTTACACCAAGATTTTATTCATTCCATAGAAAATTAATTTATATGGAATTTGTTCATTTTATATAAAATGCAGAAGCAAACAAGATCCCATACCAAGAAGGTGGAATACAGGAAGCAGTGTCTCTGCATTGCATCTTATGGTGAGGTACTGACAATTATTTTTTCTTAGATTTCCTTATCTTCCAAAATATAGTCCTAATGATAAGATGAGGATGTCAGAACAGTAAGTTTTTCTAAAAATCACCAGATATTGAATTTCTAATTTTAAAATACTAAGCTTTATATATCAAAAAGCAAGTTAAGTATTAATTATTAATCATTCATTATATTTATTGTGTTCCAAAATTATTTAGAACATAATTAAAATAAGTAATGTTTAAATTGTAACCTTAAATAATGATGGACATTTCATATATCTGAGAGTTATTTTCAAGTGATAAGATAAAACTTAATTGGAGAAGAATGGTTTGAATAGCAATGGTTTAAATAACTCTCCAAAATCTGCCATAAGTATAAATATTAAATAAGTTAAATCAATATACCCATTGCAGGTGTCTCAATGTCTGCTAGCATTTTGGACATATCAGATGAAGATATGGAAGAATATAAAAGGTACCTTAATTTAAATATCATTGTGTTTATTTAGCTCTGAAATTCTTTTTTTTCTTTATTTTTATTTCTTCAAGTTATATCTCAATCATAGTCCCCTCCCTATTGCCCCCTCCAGTCCCACCCTCCCACCCTCAATCCTCCATCCTCTTCCCTTTTTTTTTTTTTTTAAAGTTTAAGGTATATCTTATTTCCCCCTACAGTTTCCCCTTTCAGTCCAAAAAATGGCTCCTTCTCTTATAATAACGAATACAATACAAAACAGAGGTAATTAGGACATAGTTATGAGGGTTATACGGCTTAGTGTACATTCCCAATGTCCAGTCCATATGTATTTGGCACCTGACTTTAATATTCTACTATATAACCATCTCCATGAGTATAAAGTTCTATATCTAATTCAACATATACTAACTTGCAACACAATTTTAAAAGCATCTTCTTAGGTCTATAACACTCTCTTGACTCCTAAACAACTCAAAATTTAATTATGAGACTCTAGGTATCTGTTCTTCAACTACCTCAGAGACCTGAGAGGGATAAATATATCTGATTTTATGGAAGTACAGGGACTGCAGCTTCCAAAACTAAGAAATGACATACCAGTCGCTGCCTGGACAGTTCCCATTTTCTCTCCATACATTACAGCATCGATCTGCAGTCGTTTGGCCTCGTTTCTCCAACAGGTATTGATTGTAGAGCAGGGGTTATGAAGGACTTGCCTACCCTGTCTTGGCAGAGCTAGGTTGTCAACTTACCTGCTCCCAAGTTTTGTCCTTTTCGGACAGCATTCTGTCTATAGTTGGAGCAAGAGGCTTTCCTGCCAAGAGATAGGCTGGAACTAATTCAACTATCTCCCACGGGAGATTCTTCGATGCTCATCTTCTACTTGGGGTAGAATAGGAGGTGCTGTCAGGAGGTGATATGACTTGATATAAAAAATATAAAGTTACAAAAACATCTTTGAATGCCATATTCTGCAGATCCCTTGAGGTTTTTGAAGAGGCCCTATCTATCTCTTTCATTAGGATAAGCAGATGTTGCTTGTCTCTTAGAAGCTTTATTTCTGATTAGCTTGGAAAATAGCTATAATAGGCTGTCATAGTACCTAACAAAATAACCGTTGCATAACTATTAATTTGCATTTCTTAATTATCATAAACAGTTTATGACAATTAGTAGTAAAAGGCCGAAACATCACATTTCATTGTTTTCTTTACGTATTAATCCTTCCATCCCATTTCTCTGGGGTGGGGTGTCCTTATATAACAGTCCTTCATCTCTGTTGAGAGGTCGTATGAGGGCCAAGAGCCTCCTCATTCATTGGGGGTCTACGAGGCAACACCTCAAGTGAAAAGTGTCTCATTGCCCGGGAGAGAGAACTAAAAAACAAACAAACAAATAAGCAGACACACAGATAAAAAAACAGAAGAAAAATATATAGAAAATTAAATAAATAAAAATAAAAAATGAAAAAATCTATGTGCAAGTTCCCTTTGGTGTGTTAGTTGTAGTATTGATACCTTCTACTATATAGCTAAAATCCTACTATAAGTGCACAGATGCCATATGCATCCTTCTGAGTCTGGTTTAGCTTACTCAGGATGAGCTTTTATAGTTCCATCCATTTGGCTGCAAATTGCATAATTTCACTGTTCCTGGTAGCTGAATAATATTCCATTGTGTAGATGTCCCACAGGTTTTTAACCCATTCTTCATTTGAGGGACATCTGGGTTGTTTCCAGTTTCTAGCTATTACAAATAAGGCTGCTATAAACATAGATGAGGAAACTTCCTTATGATTCCGTGAGGAGGCATTTGGGTGTATACCCAGAAGTGGTACGGCTGGTTCCTGAGGCAAAGCTATTCCAAGTTTTCTAAGATATCGCCAGACTGACCTCCATAGTGGTTGCACAAGCCTGCACTCCCACCAGCAATGCAGTAGGGTAGGGTACCCCTTTCTCCACACCCTTGCCAGCATGTGCTGTCATTTGAGCTTTTGATCTTAGCCATTCTGACAGGTGTGAGATGGAATCTCAGAGTGGTCTTGTGTTGAATTTCTCTGATGATTAAGGATGTTGAGCATTTCTTCAAGTGTCTCTCAGCCATTAGGGATTCCTCCTTTGTGAATTCTCTATTTAGCTCTGTCCCCCATTTTTGATTGGATTATTTGGTTTCTTGGTATTTAATTTCTTGAGTTCTTTGTAGATTTTGGATATTATCCCTCTGTCAGATGTGGGGTTGGTGAAGATTTTCTCCAAGTCTGTAGGCAGCCGTTTTTTTCGAATGACAGTGTCTTTTGCCTTACAGAAGCTTATCAGTTTCATGAGGTCCCATTTATTGATTGTTGATCTCAGGTCCTGAGCTGTTGGTGTTCTGTTCAGGAAGTTGTCACCTGTGCCAATGAATTCGAGGATTTTCCCCACTCTTTCTTCTAGAAGATTTAGTGTGACTGGCCTTATGTGATAGTCTTTGATTCACTTGGACTTTGGTTTTGTACAAGGTGATAAGTATTGGTCTAATTTCATTCTTTTACAAGTTGCCATCCAGTTGAACCAGCACCATTTGTTGAAGATGCTGTCCTTCCATTGTGCCATTTTGGATTCTTTGTCAAAAATTAGGTGGCCATAAGTGTGTGGGTCCATTTCTGGATCTTCAGTTCGATTCCATTGATCTACTGGTCTGTTTCTATACCAATACCATGCTGTTTTTACAACTATTGCTCTGTAGTACAGCTTGAAATCTGGAATGGTGATACCTCCAGATGTTTTTTTATTGTGCAGGATTGATTTAGCTATTCTGGGTTTTTTTTGTTGTTCCATATGAAATCGAGAATAGCTCTTTCCAAGTCTATAAAAAATTGTGTTGGTATTTTGATAGGAATTACATTGAGTCTATATATTGCTTTTGTTAGGATGGCCATTCTTCTTATGTTGATCCTACCTTATCCATGAGCATGGGAGATCTTTCCATCTTCTAAAGGCCTCTTCCATTTCTTTCTTCAAAGGCTTGAAGTTCTTGTTGTACATGTCCTTTACTTGCTTGGTTAGAGTTACCCCCAGGTATTTTATGTTGTTTGTCGCTATTGTGAAAGTGGTTGTTTCCCTTATTTCTCTCTGAGCCCATTTGTTTGTTGTATAAAGAAGGGCTTCTGATTTTTTGAATTAATTTTGCACTGAAATTCTATGAATGAAAAAATGATAGAGAATAGTTTCCATCTATTTCTAGAAAGGTTGGGATTTAATTGAAGAAGAAATGATAGAACTAATATTCTTTGGAAATATATACAAATAAAGAGAAAATGAAATCTCCCCTTCCTAAGTAAATTTCTGTTCTTTCTAAATCCAAGTCTCTGCCTCAGAATTTTCATTACAAAATAAAGAATACAAGATATTAAAAGGGAAACTGAGTGTATTGAGAGTGTATTCTGCGTTTTGCTGAAAACATCACCACTTCTCCTAACAGTCCCCACGCAAAATCGCCATAACAACTTGACTATAGAAAATGATGTGGAGAAAATCAAATTGAAAAAAGTTTCTAAGTCAAATGTTGTTAGCATATATAAGGTGAATTTTTAATTCCCAACGTGGTTTTCTCATTACAAAACACACTTGTTTTGGGGGAAGGTCTTGTCGCGTCCCCCTCGACCAGCAAGGATGAAGCAACTCACAAAAGCTCTTCTCCAGCAGTTTATTCAGGTCCCTTGAAAACAGTCTTCCGAATGCCCGGGCAGACCCAACCCACAGGCTAAATACTATATGAACAGCCAATCAAGTAAAGCCACATGGTGATATCTTAGAGGCCCACGTATGCGGAAGCAAGCCAGATCAGCGGTCTTTGCCAAATATGGACTTGTTTACCACTGAGAGTGCTCACCGTCGGTCTGGTGGAAGGCGGAAACCGGCACCATTTTAGGGAGCGGCACATCGCAGCTCTCTACAGTTCCCCCTTTTTTATTTTTTCTAAAGTTAGTAAAAGTCCCTGGAAAGGCTTCGTAATTCCTCTATCTGGGGATCTCACGGTGGGCCTGAGCCTGTAGGAGGGTGGTGCTCAAACTCTTACTCGTCTCTGGGTCAGCCTCCCCACTCGGGACTGCCCTGTCTTAGGTGGCCGAGACTTACCCGTCAACTCCGTCATTGACTTGCCAGACCCTAATATCCATGGAACGAATACCTCAGTGGGCAGGGACTATGCTTAGTGAAGATTTACTTCACGGCAGCGAGCCATGCCTGAGGGGACTGGCCCGCCTCAATGGCAACAAGGGCTTGTATAATCATGGCTGCATTACGCTTTTGTGTGGCTCTCATTTTGTAGATGCACCATAGGCAGACCAGACAGGCTAGTATCATCAGTATCGCCAAAGAGCCTACGCCCGCCCACTCCTTAAGGTGATCCATAGCCGTCTGTATTCAGGAAGTCAAGCCAGTAGCCAGGCTCAGATCCACCCGAGTGGAATTGATGTGGACGATTGTCGCTCTCAGCTCTCTCATCAAATTTTCAAATTCAGCCGACCAATCCTGTAAGAGGAACTTTGACAATTGTCTAGACAAATTAGCAGCCTTTGTAAAACTTTGATATTGCACGGAAGTAACACACAAACTTTGCATTTTCCACCCACACCCCAATTGTGCTAGTTGCCAAAGAGAATCAATCTGTTCTTGTATTAAATCTATGCGTTGATTAACTATCATAAGGTCTCCTTTGAGATGAGAATTCATAGAGGTCTGGGTATCCAATGCCTGTGCACAGTGGCTGAGATGTTATTCAGGGCATTGGCAGTCTGTATAGAACTAGACAAGGCAATAGCTGAGGCAGTACCTCCCACAGCAGCAATAGTGATGGCAGTAACAATAGCTGCAGTGATGCCAAAATCTCTTTTAAACCTGAATAGCATCATGGTTTTAGGAGCCTCTACAGGAACTGGTACATATCGAGGCATTCTAGTCACCACAGCCACAGGAAAGGCTGTGGCATTCCAGCACAGGGCATAAAAACATGTGTCCGGAGTGCATACTAACTTTTCTTCACCCAAGGATGCACTCCCATTACTTACAATCCACAGAAAAGGAGGCCAGAGACATACTGGCGAAGCTGAAAAGGTCTTGTTGCGGTAAGAATGAAACAAAGATTTCCAAGTACCAGAGCCACTACCGCTAGAAAAATCCAGATTGATAGCGGACCCTAGGGAAAAATTACCTCTTTGATAAATTCCTCCCCCAAGCATAATGACAGGTCCCAAGTCCATGCAACTTACATTTACCCCACACAAAAGCCACAAATCAAAAGGATTGGTGGCAGTTTGCTGAGGATCCCTAGTAGATATATCAAGCATTCCTGTACAAGACTTATTCACTATATTACTAATCATGGGGCTAAAGGAAAAATAATCTTGTTGAACCCAAACTGCTCTGCGCTCCTGACATCCAGTCCAGGGAAAAGGTCCTTCCTCTCCTGTGGATCCTCTACAAAAAGGTGCCCAGCGTGGCTGTCTGGGGGGTCCCGGTCAGAGACTCGTGTGGGCCACCATCCTTCAAGACGAGAACCGTTGCCTGAAAACAAACCACCACTCCTACCCCCAAACCTCAGTTGTGGTAAAAAATCTGCTGACTGCTGAGACAATTTAATGCATTTTGTATCATCTGACCTATTGAAGCTCATTAAAAAGCATAGACTACCCTTCAAGCTGACATTTCTATTACCCTCTATAGGGCTTTTCTGATCATCAAAGGGAAGGTAGGGTAAGCCTAAGCTTCTATTACTGCTAAATAAGCATGGAAACACAGTTGCATCATGTCTGACCGGAATCAGCTTTGGGAATATCAACAGGATCCCCCATCTCGGCTCGGTCATTCCTAACATACTTACTGCTACTATCACCAGGATCCCTAGGAAGGTTTTCATGACGAATCTTCCTCACAAGGCGTTCAGGCACCCACAATGGATCTTGTTGATCCTGAGGAAAACCACAAACAGACCCTCTCGCCCATGTTAGCACGGTGTCAGGCCCCCGCCAAGAGCCTGTCAAAATATCCTTCCACTTCACCATGCTTTTAGGTGAACCATGGGAATCCTGATGTCTGTCTGCTGCTGAGCGGCCTTGAGCATCCAAATTGAAAAAGTTTAAAGTAAATAAATCTAAAGACATTCTCTCCTTGGGGGTACAGCCTTGGCCTATTCCCCCTTTCTGTTTTTGCAAACATTCTTTTAAGGTGCGATGAGCACGCTCCACAATTCCTTGTCATTGAGGATTGTATGGTAATCCGTGATTAAGCTGTACCTCCATCTGGTTACAGAAGGAGACAAAGGACTGTGCCGTATAGGCTGGTCCATTGTCCGTTTTCAGCTGCTGTGGTTTTCCCCATGCAGCCCAGGCTTCTAAGCAATGCCCTATGACATTGCAGCCTTTTCTCCACTCATAGGTGTAGCATGTATGATACCTGAGCAGGTATCCACAGATACATGAATATATTTTAAGGTTCCAAACTCTGAAATGTGGGTAACGTCCATTTGCCAGATTTTGAGTGGCATCAACCCTCTAGGGTTCACTCCCACACTGGGAGGATGATGATGAATCACACACTGAGGACAGTCCAAAACCACTTGCCTAGCATCTGCTCTAGACAAATGGAATTTCTGCTGTAGAGTTTTTGCATTTACATGAAATAATTGGTGAAACTGTCTGGCTTGGTCCAGGAATGAGCTCCAAAAAATGCATTCCATTCTGATCCATTGATCAACTTTATCATTACCCTCACTTAATGGTCCAGGTAATCCTGTGTGTGCTCTGATATGTTGAATATAAAAACACCTTTTTCTCTGCCAGATTAAAACTTGTAACTCTTGTAATAAGGCACATATAGTACTACTATTCTTAATAGGACCTGCTAATTCTAATACTTTCACTGCGTTGACCACATAGACTGAATCTGAAATCAAACTGAATGTAAATTGACATCTTTTAAACACCTCAATTACTATTTTCAACTCTACTATTTGGGGGGAGCCCGGTTGAAATTGACATAACACGAGCTCTTGCCTTTCTATCAAATAGGCTCCACAGCCTGTCTTTGAGCCATCAGTAAACACATTTGGTGACCCTTGAAGTGGTACTGCTGAAGTAACCTTAGGGAATATCACTGGGTGCTCTTTAAAAAATGATAGCAATGGATGCTTAGGATAATGGTTATCAATCACTCCTTCAAAGCTACATTGCAATATTGCCCAGTCATCTACAGTGCCACACAAAATCTTAATTTGATAACTGGAATAGGGCACTATTATACTGGCAGGAGCAACTCCAAAAGACTGCAAGCATTGTTGGATACCATTCAAGGCTAAAGCAGCAAGTGCAGTGGGATAATGTTCTATGGATTTTTTCGGAGAAATCTTTGAATAGGTCCATAATAATGGTCCATCCTGCCATAACAATCCTGTAGGTTGACCATAGGTGGCAAATATGCACAACACAATGGGCTGTCCTTCCTGCCATCTCTTTAGGAAGGCACTCTGTAACCTTTCTTCCACTTTACATAAAGCTTTTCTTGCTTCTTCTGTAAATTGCCTAGGAGAATTAAGTCCTGAATCACCTTTCAAATATCATATAGGGGTCTTATTTCATAATTTGGTAGCTTCAAATAGCCTCTTACCCAATTGATATCTCCTAACAACTTTTGAAAATCATTTAGAGTCTTTAAATTATCTTTTCTTATCTTAATCTTTTGAGGTATTTTCTTTTCAGGTCCAACCTTCGCTCCTAAATAATCAACCACATTTTCCCTTTGAACCTTATCAGGAGCATTAAACAACCTTTTCTTTTTTAATAATTGAACTAATTCTTCATAGGCCCGATCTAACGTTTGTTCACTCTTAGCTGCCAGTAAGATATCATCCATATAATGAACACATCTCAAATCTGGAAAATTCTTTCTCAAGGGAGCAATGGCTTCCCCCACATACAGTTGGCACATAGTGGGGCTGTTTGCCATGCCCTGAGGTAATACAACCCATTCAAAGCTCTGATCAGGTTCCTCATGGTTACAGGATGGAACAGTAAATGCAAATCTCTCACTATCTTTGGCACACAAAAGGATGGAGAAAAAACAATCTCTTATATCTATAACTATAATGGGCCATGAGGCTCGCAAAGATGATAAAAGCAGCAAGCCGCATTGCACTGGGCCCATGATCTGCATTTGTTGATTTATGGCACGCAGATCATGCAACAATCTCCATTTTCCAGATTTCTTTTTAATGACAAAGATAGGTGTATTCCAGTGAGATACAAATGGTTTTATATGCTTTAAAGACATCTGTTCATCCACCAACTCTTTGGCCGCATTCAATTTTACAGAGGAAAGTGGCCACTGAGGAACCCATACTGGATCCTCCGTCTTCCAAGTTATGGGAATGCCCTCCTCAGTGGCCCCTAGGAAAAACCCAGGCCCTGTCTCTTTTGTCTTTGCTGCATAGATATGGGACTTTTCCACCCCTGCAAATATTTTCCTATTCCAAAGCCTGGAGCATATCCCATATCTTGCATCATACGTTGGGCTGAATCAGAATAGTCATTACTCAATTTAAATCCCATATCCTTTAAATGGTCTCTTCCCCAAAGGGAGATAGGGAGCTCAAGTACATATGGCTGCATTTCTCCTGAGTGGTTTTCTTGGTCCTGCCACTTTAATAATCTTGCACTCTTATCTGGAGTCTTAGCATAACCCAGGCCTTGAAGTGTTTGAGAAGAGGCTTGTACGGGCCAACCTGAAGGCCAGTCTTTCTTTGCTATGATACTCCTATCAGCCCCAGTATCCAAAAGGCCCAGGATCTTTTTACCATCAACTTTTAACTCCAAGACGGGGCGTTGGTCCAAATCCAGGGAGAGAAAAGTCAGATCTGTGCCCGTGGACCCAAAACCATCTTTTCCTCTCTCTCGATCCCTTGCCGCATAGCGATCATGTAAGCTCGGCAACATGATCAACTGAGCAATTCTATCTCCAGGAGAGATAGCCGTTATACCACGAGGGGAGGCTACCGTGATCTTAACCACTCCTGTATAATCTGGATCTATAACTCCAGGATGGACAATAAGTCCTCTCAAGGCTGATGATGACCTCCCTAACAACAAACCAACTGTACCACGTTCAAGGGGTCCTTTAAAATCTGTTTCAATTAACTGGACCCCCATTTGGGGTGTTAATACGAGTCTGGTGGTGGAGCAGAGGTCCAATCCTGCTGAGCCTGCAGTGGCTCTCCGCGGTCTCTCGGATGGCGGAGGGTTGGCCATCTCTCTTGATTCTGTTCTTTGTCCTGATTCTCTACTGCCCCATATATTTGTGGGCCCTGAGGTCGTGGGCCCCGCTGTCCGTTTTTTGGACGAGCGCCACCATAACCTTGAGTTAAAGGCTGGCCATGGATGTCTATCACTGAACGGCATTCATTAGCCCAATGGTTCCCTTTTTTACATTTTGTGCATAACCCCGGCCGCCTGGGGCATTGTACACTTCCTGTACTTTCTGTACTCCTTCCCCTGGGGCACTGTCTTTTAAAGTGTCCCATCTTGCCACACTTAAAACAAATTCCTGAACTTCCTCCACCTTTTCTGGTCAACTGTATTACTGCGGCAGCAAGACCAGCATTAGTTAACGGCCCTCCAAGTTCTCTACACACTTTCATCCAGGCTTCTAGCCCTTTGTTCTTGTAAGGGGTGATAACGGCTCTACACTCTTTAGTACATTGCTCATAGACCAACTGTTTTATTAGTGGCAAGGCAGCATCCGGGTCACCAAAAATCTTCCCTGCTGCTTCCACTATTCGTGCCACAAAGTCTGAAAAGGGCTCCATGGGGCCCTGTAGAATCTTAGTTAAGTTCCCACTCACCTCCCCTTTATTAGGAAGAGATCTCCAAGCCTTGATAGCTATCTTGTTTATTTGCTCATAAACCTAAATAGGATATCCTATCTGCTCTATCTGCTAGTTGGCAAATCTCCCCTGCCCAAGCAGCATATCTCTATCCCAGGCTGGATTTCCATCTCTCTGATTAATGGCTGCTTGCTCAGTGGCATACTCAATCAAGAAAGCTTTCCAGTCTAAGTATTGCCCTGGACTTAAACAGGCATGGACCAGGCCACTCCAATCACTTGGAGTCATACAATGTCTACTTAATGCTTCCACTTGAGCCATTGTAAAAGAAGCGGTAGTACCATAGGTACGAACCGAATCTGCAAGGGATTTAACTACTTTAAAATCAAGTGGTTCCTCGTACCTCTTCCCTTGTGGGTCTTGGTATACCGGATAGGCAAACTGTAATTCTGTTCTTACTTGTGTCCACATCCCTGGGCAGAAAGATCTCCCTACTTTCAGGGACTGAACAGGCTGATCTATCTGAATGGCTTCTGGATATGGAGGAGGAGTTGAAGGCGCCATGGCAACGGCTTTACTTACACCGACCGCCGCCAACGTGGCTGAAGGCGCTGCGGCAACAGCTTCACCCACACCAACTGCCGCCGACGTGTCTTTCTCTTTTACGCTTTTCTTTTCCCTTTTTTTTAATAACAGTCCTCTCCAACTGTTCTATTAGAGCGTGTAGCTCCCCTTCAGAATCCGTGCCCTCTGAGTCCTCAAAATCTCTAAAATCTCTAAAATCTCTAAGATCGGGATAGAGAGGAACCTTCTTTTTGCCTCCCTTTTCACTGTCTGCCTGCTCAAATCTTTCGCCTTTGTTACTTTCCTTTTCACTGTCTACTTGTTCAGATCTTTCCCCTTGCAGCAGTTCCAAGGCTGATTCTCCCTCCTTGATCGCGTTACAGCATCTCTGATCTTCTAAACAACTCCTCACCATTTTCCAAATTGGTCTTACTCCATGCTTTAGAGTACCTTGTTCCCAAGCAAAATCCAAGTCCCTGCCTAATTTGTCCCAGCAGGATACCGTAAGATTCCCGGACACCACAAACCACGGAGCCACAGAATCACATTCATTCAAAAATCTCTCTAGGGTAGACTTCTTAATTTTCAAATCCTAGCTAAAAGTAGCTCCTGAAGAGCCAGAAAAATTGGATGTGACTCAGACAATCCCATGATTAAAAATTTACTTTCGGTTGGCAATTTCCCCGCGAAACTTTACCTTTTGTTCGCTATCTGCATGAAACGTTACCTTTTTTCGCTATCTCCGCGAAACTTTACCTTGTGTTCACTATCTCCGCGAAACTTTACCTTTTGTTCGCTATCTCCGCGAAACTCTTCCTTGTGTTCGCTATTTCCGTGAAACTTTATTGTCCTAATTTATCCCAGGAACTTACCAGCGCTGCCCCTGACTGCAGGAGTTCTGTGTCTTTTCTGGGTCCCCGTACGGGCCACCACTTGTCGCGTCCCCCTCGACCAGCAAGGATGACGCAACTCACAAAAGCTCTTCTCCAGCAGTTTATTCAGGTCCCTTGAAAACAGTCTTCCGAATGCCCGGGCAGACCCAACCCACAGGCTAAATACTATATGAACAACCAATCAAGTAAAGCCACGTGGTGCTATCTTAGAGGCCCACATATGCGGAAGCAAGCCAGATTAGTGGTTTTTGCCAAATATGGACTTGTTTACCACTGAGAGCGCTCACCGTCGGGCTGGTGGAAGGCGGAAACTGGCGCCATCTTTAGGGCACGGCACATCGCAGCTCTCTACAATGTCTAATATTTTTTCTGATACATTGAATTCAATGCTGAGATCTGGTTACCGCCCCTTCTGAGGCATTCTCTTGATTGGTTAATAAAAGTCGCTTATGGCCAAATAGCTGGGAAGAAAGAGTATAGGAAGGAGGGACTTCCTCTGATCAGCAGGAATTTCACACACACAGAGACTCTCTCCCCTTTCTGCTGGGAGACACAGAAGGAGATAGAGGACTGGAGAAGTCTGGAAGGTACTCACAGGCACATGTTGGTTTGGGGTTAACTTAGAGTAGCTAATTGAGATTCTGCCCAGCTGAGGGCTAAGCGTTAAAATATTAAAAGGTCTTGGTGTGTGTAATTATTGGGGAAAAGACTGCGGTGGCTTATAGGCCCTCAGTCCAAGCAGTCCCGGGCTGTTGGATTCCAAGACTCCTCTTGAGCCAAGGCGAATTTCCCACCAAGCCGCCGGTAATTCTACCAGCCTAATATAACAACTTATATTAGTTCAGGTTATAGGTGGTGTAGGCCACTCTTGAACCCAGGGCTCTTTCTCCAGGATAAGTTAGGCAACCGGTTAAGGGACTCAGGTCGAGCTGCCTGCTCCTCTGCCAAGTCGCCGGCTACTCCACCAGCCTAATATTACAGTTTAAACTTGCTAATAACTACATTAATTAATCAATTTGCAGTTTTCAGGTGGTGCCCAACGTGGGGAGGTTTTATGGGTAATTTTATTTTCAAAACTATAGAGAAAACTGCAGATTTTGAAACTATGATGCCAGTTGTTGACAATATGGCAATGTTTGCTGCTCACCTCTACACTGTTTTTCAATCAGACTGAATGTTTCATGCTGTTTACTTTTTTTTTTATTTTATTGGTTTGTCATAAGGAAGACGTCTGTTACACAATTAAAAATTATGGAAATGCAGACTGAGGAGCTTAAGAAAACTCTAGCAGGGCAGGTGACTGAAACTGAGAAAATTCCAAGATCTTTTCTAGCTAGGTCTCCGCAGTCGCCACATGTACCAGTAGAAAACCCGCTGCATGTGCCAGTAGGGAACCAGGTAGGTAATGGTGCTAATGTGGAACCAAGTGTGCCACCAGAGGAGCTGCATGGTACTGCGCAATCACCATCAGCTTTTCCAGTTATGTTTCAAATTAGGTCTGATAATAATAAGAGTCAACTCCATCAGGAATTAACATGGCGTCCAATAGACATTTTGGATTTAAAAAGATTTAAGGAGTCTATTTTCTCTTATGGAATGCACTCATCATTCATTAAACAGATGCTAAATAATTAGTTTATACAAAATAAAATCATTCCCCAAGATTGGAAGGGACTGATATCAG
>CAJQZJ010000753.1:0-69034 GCA_907164525.1 Lophiomys imhausi | reverse complement strand
TTGAAGCAAGTGGTTTTTCTTGCCAAGAGAATGGCTTACCACCAATTCAATCATCTCCCACTGGAGATTCTTCAATGCTCATCTTCTACTTGGAGTAGAATAGGGGGTGCTGTCAGGAGCTGACATGTCTCGATATCAAAAAATCTTAAGTTAAGAAAACATCCTTGAATGCCATATTCTGCAGATCTCTTGAGGTTTTTGAAGATGCCCTATCTATCTCTTATATTTAGATAAGCAAATATTGCTTGTCTCTTAGCAACTTGATTTCTGAGTAGCTTAGAAAATAACTGTGATAGACTGTCATAGTAACTAACAAAATGACACGTTTTCATGACTATTAGTTTCTGTTTCTTAATTATCCTAAACAGTTTATGACGGTTGGTAGCAGAAGGCCAAAACTTCACATTTCTTTTTTAAGCATTACTAGGTACAATACCTTTAAGAAGTGTTAACCTTAAACTTGGAAGCAGGTAAGTCGACAGGCTACCTCTGCCAAACAGGGTAGTCAAGTCCTTCATAATTCCTGCTCTACAAGCAATGTCTGTCAGAGAAATGGGGCAAAATGGCTGAAGATTGATGCTGTAATGTATGGAGAGAAAATGGGAACTGTCCAGGCAGCCACTGGTATTTCATTTCTTAGTTTTGGAAGCTGCAGGCCCTGCACTTCCTATATAATCAGATATATTTATCCCTCTCAGGTCTCTGAGGTGGTTGAAGAATAGATAGCTAGAGTCTCATAGTTAAATTTTGAGTTGTTTAGGAATCAAGAGGGTGTTCTGGATCTAAGGAGATATTTTTAAAATTGTGAGGCAAGTTAGTATGAAAGCTGAGTTAGATATAGAACTTTAAACTCATGGAGATGGTTAGATAGTCGAATGTTAAAGTCAGTTGCCAAATACATATGGAGTAGACATGGGGAATGTATGCTAAGCCATATAACTCTTATAATTGTGGCCTATTTATTTCTGTTGTTTTGTATTGTATTTATAGTTATAAGAAAAAGAACCATTTTTTGGACTGAAAGGGAGAGCTGATGGGGGGAAAAAGAAATACCTTAAACTAAAAAAAAAAAAAAAAAAAAAAAAGGAGGGGAAGGGGAGGGGTGGTGGAGGGGGAGGAGGGTGGTAGGGTGGGACTGGAGGGGGGAGTAGGGAGGGGATTGTGATTGAGATGTAACTTGAAGAAATAAAAAATAAATTATCAAAAAAAACAAAAATAAAAAATAATAAAATTAAAAAAAAATTATTGAGTTCTTTGTAAATTGTGGATATTAGCCCTCTGTCAGATGTGGGGTTGGTGAAGATGTTTTTCCGAATATGTAGGCATCCATTTTGTTTGAATGACAGTCTCTTTTGCCTTGCAGAAGCTTTTCAGTTTCATGAGGTCTCATTTATTGATTGTTGATCTTAGGGCCTGAGCTGTTGGTGTTCTGTTCAGGAAGTTGTCACCTGTGTCAATGAGTTCGAGGGTTTTTCCAACTTTTTCTTCTAGTAGATTTAGTGTGTCTGGCCTTATGTTAAGGTATTTGATCCACTGGGACAAAAGTTTTGTACAAGGTGATAAGTATGGGTCTAGTTTCATTCTTTTACAATTGGACATCCAGTTGGACCAGCACCGTTTGTTGAAGATGCTGTCCTTTTTCCATTGTGCCGTTTTGGCTCTTTGTCAAAAATTAGGTATCCATAAGTGTGTGGGTTCATTTCTGGGTCTTCAGTTCGATTCCTTTGATCCACTGGTCTGTTTCTATACCAGTACCATTCTTTTTTTATTACTATTGCTCTGTAGTACAGCTTGAAATCTGGGATGGTGATACCCCCAGATGTTTTTTTATTGTACAGGATTGATTTAGCCATATTCTTAAGAAAAGTAAGACTTCTATTCTCATTATCCCCCAAGGACTACCAATAGTCTATGTTTCAATATTATACTCTCTTTAAGTGAACATATGAAAACAAAACAGTGGGATAATGTTCCTTTTAAGGGAAACCTCATCAAATGCAACAATCATTATTAATCTTTTAGGAAACACAACCCAAGTTCATTTAAGCTCATAAAAGTGTGTTAAATTTTGTCAAAGGCTTTTTCAGCATCTAAGGAGATATCACGTGATTTTTCTATTTCAGTCTGTCTAACAGTGGATAGCATTGATGGATTTTCATATTTTGAACCATCTCTACATCTCTGGAATGAAGCCTACTTGATCATGGTGGATGATATTTTCATTATTCTTGGATTCGATTTGTGAGTAATATGTTGAGTATTTTTGTATCAATGTTCTTGAGGAAAATAGGTCTGAAATTCTCTTTATTGAGTCTGTGTAGTTTAGGTAACAGGGTGACTGTGGCCTCATAAAATGAAATTGGTAATGTTCATTTTGTTTCAAATATGTATAATAATTTGAAGAGTATTGGTATCAGCTCTTCTTTGTGAGTCTGGTAGATTTGTGCTGTATAAACTGGGCTCGTTTTGGTTGGGAGACTTTTAATGATTGTTTTTACTTTCCTAGAGTTTATTGGTCTATTTAGGTTGCTTATCTGATCTTGATTTATCCCTGGTAAGTGGTATCTATCTGGAAAAATTCCATTTATTTAGAGTTTTCAATTTTTGTGGAATACAGGTTTTGAATTAAAACCTAGTGATGCTTGGGATTTCCTTGGTGTCTGATGTTATGTCCCCCTTTTCATTTCTGATTTTGTTAATTTGTATGTTCTTTCTCTTTCTGCCTTTTAGTTAGTTTGGCTAAGGGTTTGTCTATGTTGTTGATTTCTCAAAATGAAAACAAAACAGCACTTGGTTTCCCTGATTCTCTGTATTGTTCTATTTGTTTCAAATTTATTTATTTATTTTCTGAGTTTGATTATCTCCTGCCATACACCATTTTGTGATTTGTTTGCTACTTTTTGTTCTAGAAATAGCAGCTATTCTATTAAACAGCTAGTCTGAATTCTCACGAATTTTTTTAAGAAGGCAGTTAATGCTATGAACATTCTGATTAGCACTGCTTTCATTGTATCCCATAAGTGTGGGTAGTCACTGCATTCATTTTCACTGAATTCTAGAATGTATTTGGATTCTTTCTTTATTGCTTCCTTGACTCAATGTCATTGAGAAGATACTTGTTCAGTTTTCATGAGTTTGTAGGCCTCCTTTTGTTTCTGTTGTTGTTGAAGTGCAGCTTTAATCCATGATTGCCTGATAAGATACAGATTTTTATTTTTATATTCTTATATCTATATGGGCTATCTTTGTGACTAAGAATATGGACAATTTTGAAGGTTCCTTGAGGTGATGAGAAGAAGGTATATACTTTTGTGTTTGGATAAAATGTTCTGCAGATAATATTAGGCACATCTAACTCATAATATCTGTTAGTTCCATTATTTCTTTGCTTAGTTTCTGTCCTGATGACCTGTCTTTTACTAAGACTGCGATGGTGAAGGCTGCCATTATTAATGGGTGGAGTTGCTTGGGTGAGTTAGGCATTAGTTTTGTTTCTTTTACCAATTTGGGTATCCTTGCTTTTGAGGCATAGATATTCAGAATTGAGATGTCATCTCAGTGGATTTTTCCATTGACTAATATGAAATGTCCTTCTCCATCTCTTTTGATTAATTTTGGTTGAAAATCTATTTTGCTAGATATTAAAATGATGACACCAGCTTCCTTCTTGGGTTCCTTTGCTTGGAAAATCTTTTTCCAGTCCTTTACTCTGAGGCAATGTCTATCTTTGTTGTTGAGGTATGTTTCTTGTATGTAACAGAATGACAGATCCTGCTTTCACCCCCACTCTCCTAACTTTTTTATTGGAGAATTGATTCCATTGATATTGAGAGATTTATGACCAATGATAGTTATTTGCTGTTATATTTATATTGGTGGTGGTTATGTGTACGTATGTATGTGTTAGTGAGTGTGTTTGTGTGTGCTTCCATTCTTTTGGATTTATTGATGTGAAATTATTTATTTCCTGTATTTTCTTGTATGTAATTAACCTTTCTGGGTTGGAGTTCTCCTTCCAGTATCTTCTGTAGGCCTGAATTTGTGGATAGATGCTGTTTAATTTTGGTTTTGTCTTGGAATATCCTGTTTTCTCCATCTCTAGTGATTGAAGGTTTTGCTGTTCATAATAGTCTGAAATGATATCTGTGTTCTCTCTTAGAGTTGTAAGACATCTGCCCAGGCCCTTCTAGATTTTAGATTGTCTATTGAGAAGTTGTATGCAATTCTAATAGGTCTGCCTTTATATGTTACTTTACCTATTCCTCTTGTGGCAATTTATATTTTTTCTTTGTTCTGTACATTTAGTTTTTGTTTTAAATTAATTAATTTATTTATTCAAGTTACATCCCCATCATAACTCCCTCTCCCCTCCCCCACCTGGTCCCACCCTTCCACTCTCTTACCCTCTCCCACCTCTCAGATGAAAGGAGTGCCCCTCTTTCCATATCAACCTAACTGAGTTCATCAAGTTACTTGAGAGCTAAGAGATTCTTCTTTTGCTGAGACCCTACAAGTTAGCTCAGCTAGGGTAAAGTTATGTGGCAAGCAGGAGTATTTTCTCTTCTGGTGCAATTTATTTGGTGTTCTGTAAGCTTCTTGTATATTTACAGACATCACCTTCTTTAGGTTAGGGAAATTTTATTTTATGATTTTGTTGAAGGTGTTTTCTGGGCCTTTGATCTGGGAATATTTTCCTTCATTTATTCTGATTATTCTTGTTTGGTCTTTCAATGGTGTTCCAGATTGCCTGCATGCTTTGTTTCAGGAACATTTTAGATTTAACATTTTATTTGATCAATGTATAAATTTCTTTAATCATATATTCTACTCCTGAGATTCTCTCTTCTATTTCTTGTATTCTGTTTGTGATGCTTGCATCTGTAGTTTCTATTTACTTATCTATGTTTTTCAACTCCACATTCCCTCAGTTTGTGTTTTTTCATTGCCTTTATTTGTATTTTCGAGTCTTGAAATGTTTTATTTATTTCCTTAACCTGCTTGACTATATTTTCCTGTATTTCTTTAAGCAATTTATTCATTTACTCTTTAAAGCCTATATCATCTTCATTAGGTTGGATTTAAGGTAATTTTCTTGTGCTTCAACTATTTTGGTATATCCAGGGCTAGGTTTAGTAATGTAGCTGTGTTCTGGTGGTGCCAAGTTGCCCTAGTTGTTATTAATTGTGGTCTTATGCTGGCTTCTAGCCATCTGGGTTTTGTGGTTATTATATGTTTAGGTTCTGATTTCTGAATTTATCTTTGTTAAATGGGTTTTTAAAATATTTTTTCCTTGGATTCTGTTTCTTTTTGGTCTTCTGGACTGAGTGGCCTGGGGTATTGGTGACTAGGGAGTCTTCAGGTCCAATAGGGATTTTCACCTGGCCTTTTTTTTTTTTTTGTGGCCTGTGTGACCTCTGGATTTTTGATTGCCATCACTGCACTGCCTCTGGGGTCCCTGGAACTGGCCAGGCCTCCAGGAAAGTAGAGGTCTTTTGCTGAAAGTATGGGCTAGAGTATGGATCCCCAGGGATGGCATGAAGTTTATGACTGTTGAGTGTGCTTTAAGAAGAGTCCATGGCATAAGGCATAAAACAGAGTCTTACCTGTGGTCCCTGGTGCTGGCTCATAGAGTTGTGAATCAGGAAATTGAACCTGGGAAATGAGATGTATTTTAAGGCTGTTGGGCGTGCTTTAAAAGGAGTTGGTGGGCATGGGACTAGTAACAGGATCTCACCTGGGATCCCTGGTGCTGTCATATTCTTATCTTACTTAAAGGAAATTTCTTCTGTGTATTTTTCCAAGAATGTGTTAAGAAAATTGATATGTTCAGTGTGCTTTTATTGTTTTTGTGTCATGTAGACAACTCATATTGTGGTCAAACATAATTGTTACATTTTAATTGGTTTTAACTAAATAAATGAATGTTCCATTTATTCAAAACTAAAAACATATTTCAAAGAATAAAATATGGTACCCATTTTTCTGGTACCTGAATTTGCTGCATACAAGACCCAAGATAGAATATTTTGGTGTCTAAATTTTCTTTTACTATCATGACTTCTGCAGTGTAGGGAGCAGTGCTTTCATCAAAGCATGGATTGAAGTCCTAATACATGTATTAAAAAATTAAGGTAAACTTATTTTTTCCTTCTCTTTTTGATATTATTTGGGAAGTGGCTCAACATAGAAAGTCAGTAATCTTTTCAGAAACCCTACAGAGTTTAACAGAAGCAACATGGCAAAAATACAGGATTGTCAAAGTACTCTCTTATCAACAAAGCTTTAGTTTAATGCCATAACATGTACTCCAGTGCTTCCAAATATTTCAGCAGAAGGTTACATCTCATATTAAAGAATATTATTGTTATTGGCTTAACTCTTAAACATATATAGGAAAATCTCAGTCTGAATCTATTATAAGCTACTGGTCTTACTGGAGTTAAGAGTCTACAATAATGATGACTTTTCCAAGTGTTAGAGAGACTACACAGGCAATTTGAGTCCCTAGGTCAAAGTTATTAGATTCCTCCATTGTATTATCTTCTGACTCAAGAATTAAGAGTTGATAAATTCATGTCCTGGGTTACTTGACCTTTCAAGGGAGAATATAAATGTATTGATGACTTTTATTTTAATATTCAAGGTAGAATACTTGATATAGAATATATAATTAGCAGACTATTTTGTAATATTTGTTAAATATAACACTTAAGAAAAAATAGCCAAAGAAATTCTAAGGAAACCAGAAAGTATTAACATATACAAATAATACAATTTCTGGTTTTAGAAATAATATTTCTAATTATTGCATCTCTTCTTTCATTGTAAAAATTCAACTAACATGCCCTTTAGTAATGACATTTCTCATTTAAAAGTAGAGGATTGTATTTTATGGATGTTTATGCTGATTTTCATTGAGAAGAGTCAACATTCAAGAACTTCTGAAGAAAAGAGTATAATTGAATTGTTTTTCTGGTTATGGAGAATATTTACTTGTGTGAAACAAAAAATTAAATATAAAGAAAAGAGAAATGAAAGAAGAAATGGACAAAGGGTAGCACAGGAGATAGAGGGAGAAAATAGGAATTTATGAAGGGGTAAGAAGATTGAAGATGATATGAAAAACTGAACTTAGTATTTCTGAAAAGCACTTATAAGTGGAGGTAAAAAGCAAGTGCATTATGTTCACTTTCAATGAAGCTGTCAGGAATAGATGTATGTTGTTTTATTATTTTTAAAATTCTTTTCTTTTTATTGTTAGTGTCATGCTCATAGCAATAAAAAGTTGTTCAAATTGAAAAATTTGTCATCTTGACATGCAATTTTCTAAGCCCATTTTGCAAAGCCATGCTTAAGTTGTGAGGATATTTTAGCATGAGAATACATTGCTTGTGGTGATTAATCAATGTTTATCTTGGGTTATATATTTATTTCTTTAAACCTGAAACTAGTTTACTAGATTTTCTATGTTACTAGGATAAACTTTGTCCAACACAAATTAGTAGTATTTAGACTTAGACAAATGGTTCCATTTTGAAGAGTACTTGTTACTTTTGCAGACAATGTTCAGCTGCACATAGGGTGGCTCACAGTTATCTGTCACTCCAGTTCTAAGTGTTCAGGAACCCTTCTTAGTTCCACAAGCTCTAGGCATGCACATGGTATATATACACACATTCATGCAAAATACTTATTCACAAAAATAACATAAAAATATTTAGAAGAAAGTATTATGTTTAAAATAATCATATGTTATATATTTTATAGTAACTTCCTTGAAATTGAAGTATCTCATCTTTGAAAAAAACTATCTGAGACTTCTGAAATTCTATAGGAAAATTCTGTAAGACTCAGAAACCCCTAAAGGAAGACTCTGTCAGATTCAGGATGTTACAAATTGAAACATTTCATTCTTGAAGGAGACTCATTCATACTCATAAAGCAAACAACTCAGGAACTAGGATGTTCTTGAAATTCTATAGGTTCTTAGCTCCCCCTGGTTATGCAAGGTATAAAAACTGTTGAGGACGAAATACACTCTGATCTCCATAGTGTGAAATCTGTGCAGAGAGTTCCAGGGTTCTGGATTGTTGAATTATCACCTATGCTGGTGTAGGCTTTCTATGTTGCAATTGAAATAAGGTGTCCATGATTCTTTAATCAATCCCTTCCCCTTATTCCTGTAAGGAACCTCAATAAAGTCATTAACTCACTAAGCTGGATAATCAGCATGAATAATGATTTTGGTTCAGTTGCTGTATAGTTCCAGCTAGCAAATATTTTTAACAATAATGTGTTTCTTATTCTACGCTTCATTTTGTAAAAATATATTGCAGAATTAGACCTTTAGTGACCTAACTTATTCTTAATGGGTCTTGATGCTCAATAATGGATATTACTAAGTGTTATGTATCATTGTGGGGTTTATTCTTCTGTCTAAACTTGAAATGCAACAGGTAGTTTATATTTATTCATTAGTTCAATTTCTCATGTATCATGTGGGAGTCTGTAGGAGAGAGAAAAGTAACCCTGTATATTTAGATAACATACAGATTTAAAACAAGTGTTATCTTCAAGGTGGTATTAGATTTTTAAAAATAGCAAAACAGAAAGGAAATCAGTGTTAGTTTTTTTCAATTAATTAGTAAGAATTATCTTTAAGAACTGCATCTGTGTATTCAAAATGTGTGTTCAACGTATATTTCTTTTTAAATTTAGCATGATTGTATAAATTATTTCTCACTTATTAGTTTCCAAGACTGCTCTATAGATGGGGACGTAGTATATGCTTTCTGGAGCTGATAACAAACATTTTTCTGTAATAGCATGGCTTATAGTGATGACAGCTGTGACACACTGCCAACATCTCAGGAGTTCATTACAGCTGCAATTTTTCAGGTTTGGAGATGAGGTATAGAGATAAAAGATAGTATGAAATGAGGAGAGAATAGCCTCACCATTTATTTTGATACTTGGTTTCATAATGGGAATTATTTATCAAACTACTCCCTTGCCAATGACTGTAAAAATGCACTATTATTTCCTCATGGTACATTGAGTACCAAAATTTTACTATTTTAAATTCTATTGTTCAAATAATTATGATTGTAAAAGTATTTAAGTTTTAAAATTTATTTCAAGTTTCTATATGTATTAACACTACACTTAAAAATGGAGAATTTTGCTTTTCTTTTCCTTTACATGTCTGGAGCTCTATTGCTATTTAGAAATACTGATTGCAACTATTTATTGCATAAATGAAAATTTATTAATTTTAATTTTGTTTAAGTCAGTAGACAAACTGGCATAATAACAGAGTATATATTTCTTTGAACACTGTAGAATTTCAGACCACAGCACAAGCTGGAAGTACAAGCTAAGCAGCCTACTACATACTTATAATGAATGCTTGGAGAAGAGATAAGCAACAATGGAATCTGTCACAGGTATAAGTGTTTTACTCTAGAAATGCTGGAAAGAAGTAATTGGTGTTTGTAGTGAGTACCTCAGGGCAAGTGTAACACTCAGAGCTGCTCTCAGTCATACAGAGGTTAAAAGAAGTTAGAGGGAGGGTGGGACCTGCAGGGGAGGAGGGAGTGGACTTTGATCGAGTTGTAATTTGAAAAAATATAAAGTAATTTTAAAAAAGAAGTTAGCTAAGTTAAACCTGAAGTGAACCCAAGGTTAGTAGTTCTGGAAACAGTGAACAAACTATCTCTGTCCATGTGCATTGAAAAAAAAATGAGTAATTGATAATGGTTTTCTTTGTTTATATCACCTGGAGTTGAGTCCATATACTTTCAAGCAGGCAAGTCACAACTAATTGTTACTATGAAGAAAACTACTGGTATCAAGATAAAAATCTGATCGTGACAGGTGGAAGAATATTGTGAGGCTGTGACAAATACCACTACCCCTCCCCAGGAAGGCCTTCTTCTCTGTTCATGAGAACCTGACCTCATGACCCCTGGGAACATTCCACAGAACTCGGTCCCCAGAACTAGGAACTATCTAACCAAAGACAATGGTTCCCTCCTAGCGAGCTAAAGGTTGAGTGTACGTACATAGCTGACTGGAATCTTCCCCTTTTATTCCCCCTATCCCCACCTGATTGCGGTTATCGCCTAGAGAGCTCGAGGTTAAGTTTACATAAGCAACTCTATTGTTCTTCCTATGTACCCTCCTGTTTGTGTTTTTTGTGTTTAAAAGCTGCCTTTAAATTGTTGTTCGACGTTCACCCCTTCTGAAGGCAGCTGAACCCCAGCGCACTGGTTTAATAAAAATCCTCTTGCATTTTGCAGTGAACCTCGGTCTCTGGTGGTCTCTGGGCGTCAGGACCTTAGGGGAACCACAGGGTCCAACAATATGATGAATGAATTAAGGTCAGCTGAATGTCCCATAATAAAACCAGGATTAATGAAAATATTACAATCCAGCTGTCATAATATCAATCCCTTTACACACTGGTGAAATAGTTCAAGGATGTTTGTAGTTCCTTAAAGTTCTATTTACATACAGAGCTGGGTCCTTTTCAAATCAAGATATTGTATGCTGTCCAGGACATATATAGTACACATATTCTTATAGTAACAAAACTCTTCTTCATTACAAGTAGAATAAACATTGAATACTGTTGTTTTTCTTTCAGTGTTTATAATCATTTTTAGTTCTTTATAATTTATTATAGAATTATTAAGATGTACATCTCTTAGAATATAACAAGTGGATAGATAAGTTGTTCTACAGTTAGCAGGATTTTTTGATTAGGAATCCACTAAACTATGTATATTAAAAAGTGACTTCTGAGCCAGAATGTGGAGGTGCATGCCTTTAATCAAAGCACTGGAGAGGCAGAGACAAGCAGCTTTCTGAGGTTAAGGCCAGCCTGTTCTACAGAATGTGTTTCAGGGCAGCCAGGGATACACAGAGAAACCCTGTCTCAAACAAAAACAAAACAAAACAAAACAAAGCAAAGCACAACACAACACAGCACAGCAAACCAAACCAAAACAAAACAAAACAATGGCTTCTGTTGGATGTGATAGTATATACCTAAAATCCCAGTACCTTTGGAATCTTGGAAAGAAAGATTGTAAGTTTCACACCAACCTTGCTTACACAAAGGGTTCAAAAACAGCTTATTTGACTTAGAGATATTCTGTCTCAAAATATGAGAGGCAACTCAGACTGGAGATCAGCTAAATGTCAGATCACTTGACTATGTTGTAAGATGTCACAAATTAAATAAAAAAAAATAGAATATATCTTCTGGATAAAACTCATTTATAATATTTATATATTATTTTTCTAACATTAAAATATGAGATTTAGGCAGGGCCAAGATGGCGGTGAACTGAATGGACGCATTTTGAATGTGGGAGAGAGGAGCCATAGAAAACACAGAGTTGTGAGACACTGTGCAAAAACCGGAGGGTCTGGCCCCTCCAGGAAAACGCACAGCTCCCAAGGGACTATTAAAAGTCCCAGGGCAAGACTCTCCCCCCATCTCTCGCAGACATGGAAGCTACTAAATCGGGGATTCGGGAACTCCCATTTGGAGAAGCGCCTGGTAAGATCGATCCCAACACACAGAAGGCAGAACCAAAGGCCACATGGTGATCGCCCACTAGCCTACTGGGCTTCCCACACCTCAGGAAGACCTTATAACTACTTAGGAAATTTTGCACAATAGTTGAAGTCTTAACAAGGAAGAAACAGGGCGCTCAGCGGGTGATCCACAGCCGCTCGAGCCGGAGTGGGAGGTGGGTGGGAAGAGAAGTTGGGGAGGGAAACGGGTGCTGGTGGGTGGGGCTGTTGCCTGGAGCACCCACCACAAAGCAGCTAGGGCGGGAGGCCGGCTCTGACTGCAGAAGGAGCTGAAACCCCACCCACCCACGGCAAAGCAGCTAGGATGGGAGGCCAGTTCAGAAGGAGGGAGGGGCCGAAGCTCTGCCCACCCACAGCAAAGCAGCTAGGGAAGGAGGCCGGCTGTGACGGCAGGAGGGGCCGAAGCTCCACCCACCCACTGCGAAGCAGCTAGGGCGGGAGGCCGGTTCAGAAGGTGGGAGGGGCCGAAGCTCTGCCCACCCACGGCAAAGCAGTTAGGGCGGGAGGCCAGCTCAGATGACGGGAGGGGCTGAAGCTCCGCCCACCCAAGGCAAAGCAGTTAGGGCGGGAGGTCAGCTCAGACGACGGGAGGGGATGAAGCTCCGCCCACCCACGGCGGAGCAGACAGGGAGGGAAGCGGCCAGGCCTGTGGCGGAGAAGCCTAGTGGGTAACCAGAAGCCAGGGGACCATAGCTGTATTCAGGTAAACCCAGACACATTAGGTGTGGAGCCGGGCCCTGTCAGCCTCCGTGACGACAAACAAAGCCCACAAAATCTGTGCCTGGGCCAAAAGGTCCATACCATCAGAACCATTGAAGGCTGATCACTCTGTGTGCAAAATAGAGAAGTCTGAACTGGGAGCAGTGAAACAATCCCAGACCATTACTCACTACCTGGGAATAGGCTGCACCAGCTCACAACGATTCAGGCTAGTAACCACAGTGACCCTGCGATCACCCTGTAAGCAAGGACAGATAGCCAAGCAATTCGACTCCTTCATCAAAGCATCCCCTGTGGATCCAAACACAGAAAATGACAAGAACAGACAGCTAAACACACACACATGGCCAAAAGAAAAAATAGAAATCAAGGAAATATGACTCCAACAAAGCAGAATTATCCTAGCTCATACAATTCGGATGACCTCACACAAACAGTAACACATGAAAACGATGACAATTCTGCATTATGGAAAGTGATAGAGTCCCTGCAAGAAGAACTTAAATCTATGAAGGTATTCAAAGAAGCCACAATTTTACAAGCCAAAACAATGAACAATACCATTAAAGAACTCCAAGCCAAGGTGACAGAGCTTGAACAGGAAAAAGACAAAGCAATGAAAGATTTTCAGACAAAAACAAGTAAGCTGGAGAAGGAAATGTACAAAACGAACAATACCATACAAGACATGAAAATAGAAATAGAAAAAATAAAGAAAACACAGTCAGAGTTAAAAGAGGAAGTGGAGAACCAAGGGAAGAGAACAGGGACTATGGATGCGAGTATCAACAATAGGATGCAAGAGATGGAAGACAGGATCTCAGGCATGGAAGATTCGATGGAAGAAATCAGTACAACATCCAAAGAAAATGAGAAGGCTAAAAAATCTCTCACCCACAACATCCAAGAAATCAAGGACTCAATGAAAAGACGGAACCTAAGAATCATAGGCATAGAGGAAAGAGAAGACTCCCGACTCCAAGGTCCAGGAAATATTTTCAACAAAGTCATAGAAGAAAACTTCCCAAACCTGAAAAAAGAGATGCCAATAAAAATCCTAGAGGCTTTCAGAACACCGAACAGATTAGATCAGAAAAGAAACTCCTCTCGCCACATAATAATTGAAACACCAAATGTACAGAACAAAGAAAGGATATTAAAAGCTGTAAGAGAAAAAGGACAAGTCACATACAATGGCAGACCCATCAGAATTACACCTGACTTCTCCTCAGAAACTTTAAAAGCTAGAAGGGCCTGGACAGATATGCTACAAGTCCTGAGAGATAATAGGTGCCCAGCCAGACTACTATACCCAGCAAAACTCAGTATCAACATAGATGGAGAAAACAAGGTATTCCATGACAAATCAAATTTAAACAATATCTCCCCACAAACCCAGCCCTACAGAAAATCCTAGAAGGAAAATTCCATCCCAGAGAAGAAAACTTCACTCAAGAAAACAAAGGGAATAGAAAACCCCTCAGCAACTAAACCAAAAGAAACACAGGACCATCACCTATACCAAACTAATGGGAAACAACAACCCCAGGTCACTAATATCCATCAACATCAATGGTCTCAACTCCCCAATAAAAAGACACAGATTTACAGAGTGGATCCGCAAGCAAGACCCGTCCCTTTGCTGCATACAAGAAACACATCTCACTACCAGAGATAGTCACTACCTCAGAGTAAAGGGCTGGGAAAAGGTTTTCCAAGCAAATGGACCCAGTAAGCAAGCTGGAGTAGCCATCCTAATATCAAACAAAACAGACTTCCAACTGAAGTTAATGAAAAAAGACAAAGAAGGGCATTATATACTCATTAAAGGGAATATTCATCAAGAGGAAATCTCAATACTGAACATCTATGCCCAAATACAAAGGCACCTACTTTTGTAAAAGAAACACTTCTAAAACTTAAATCGCACATCGATCACAACACATTAGTAGTGGGAGACTTCAACACCCCACTCACAACAATGGACAGATCATCAAGACTGAGGCCAAACAGAGAAATATTGAGTCTAACAGAGATCATGAAACAAATGGACCTAACAGACATCTACAGAATGTTTCACCCAAACACAAACGAATACACCTGTTTCTCAGCACCCCACGGAACCTTCTCCAAAATCGACCACATAGTTGGACACAAAGATAGTCTCAATAGATACAAGAAAATTGAAATAACACCTTGTATCTTATCAGACCACCACGGAATAAAGCTGGTCTTCAACAGCAAAAGAATCAATAGAAAGCCCACACACACATGGAAATTGAACAGCTCCTTACTGGATGACCACTGGGTCAGGGAAGAAATAAAGAAGGAAATCAAAGACTTCTTAAAATCCAACGACAATGAAGACACAACATACCCAAACCTATGGGATACAATAAAAGCTGTGCTACGAGGAATGTTCATAGCACTAAGTGCATTCAAAAAGAAAATTGTGACAGCTCATATTAGTGAATTAACAGCTAAGCTGGGTGAATTGGAAAAAAAAGAAGCAAATACGCCCAAGAGGAACAGAAGGCAGGAAATCATCAAACTTAGGGCTGAAATCAACAACTTAGAATCAAAAAGAACTATACAAAGAATCAATGAAACCAAGAGTTGGTCCTTCGAGAAAATCAACAAAATAGACAGACCCCTAGCCAAATTAACTAAAAGGCAAAGAGAAAGAACCCAAATCAACAAAATCAGAAATGAAAAGGGAAAAATAAAAACAGACATCGAGGAGATCCAGAAAATATTCGGGTCCTACTTTAAAAATCTATATTCCACCAAATTTGAAAATCTAAGAGAAATGGACAACTTCCTCGATAAATTCCACCTACCAAAACTAAATCAAAATCAGATTAACAGTTTAAACAGCCCAATAACCCCTAAGGAAATAGAAACAGTCATTAATAATCTCCCAACCAAAAAAAGCCCAGGGCCAGATGGCTTTAACACCGAATTCTACCGGACCTTCAAAGAGGAACTAACACCATTACTCTTCAAACTCTTCCACCACATAGAAACAGAAAGAACACTGCCAAACTCATTCTATGAGGCCACTGTCATTCTGATTCCTAAACCACACAAAGACCCAACAAAGAAAGAGAACTTCAGACCAATCTCCCTCATGAACACAGATGCAAAGATACTTAATAAAATACTAGCAAACCGAATTCAAGAACACATAGAAAATATCATACATCATGATCAAGTAGGCTTCATCCCAGGAATGCAGGGATGGTTCAATATACGAAAGTCTATCAATGTAATTCACCATATAAACAAGCTGAAAGAAAAAAACCACATGATAATCTCTCTAGATGCAGAAAAAGCATTTGACAAAATCCAACACCCCTTCATGCTAAAAGTCCTGGAGAGAACGGGCATACAAGGACCATACCTAGAAATAATAAAGGCAATATTCAGCAAGCCAGTGGCCAACATCAAATTAAATGGAGAGAAGCTTGAAGCATTTTCTCTAAACTCTGGGAGAAGACAAGGATGTCCACTTTCACCATATTTCTTCAATATAGTACTTGAAGTTCTTGCTAGAGCAATAAGACAACTAAAGGAGATCAAAGGGATAAAAATTGGAAATGAAGAAGTCAAATTATCCCTATTCGCAGATGATATGTTAGTATACATAAGCGACCCCAAAAACTCCACCAAAGAACTCCTACAGCTGATAAACAACTTCAGCAAGGTGGCTGGATACAAAATTAACTCAAAAAAATCAGAAGCCCTTCTTTATACAACAAACAAATATACTGAGAAAGAAATAAGGGAAACAACCCCCTTCACAATAGCCACAAACAACATAAAATACCTGGGGGTAACTCTAACCAAGCAAGAAAAGGACCTATACAACAAGAACTTCAAGCCCCTGAAGAAAGAAATGGAAGAGGCCTTTAGAAGATGGAATGATCTCCCATGCTCATGGATAGGTAGGATCAACATAATAAGAATGGCTATTCTACCAAAAGCA
Organism: Lophiomys imhausi; assembly: GCA_907164525.1. Classification (NCBI taxonomy): domain Eukaryota; kingdom Metazoa; phylum Chordata; class Mammalia; order Rodentia; family Muridae; genus Lophiomys; species Lophiomys imhausi. The sequence continues at coordinate 52,719 of CAJQZJ010000753.1, read as the reverse complement.
ATATATAGATTCAATGCAATTCCTATCAAAATACCAACAAAATTCTTTATAGACCTGGAAAAAGCTATACTCAACTTCATATGGAACAACAAAAAGCCCAGAATAGCTAAATCAATCCTGTATAATAAAAAAGCATCTGGAGGTATCACCATGATAGATTTCAAGCTGTACTACAGAGCAATAATAATAAAAACAGCATGGTACTGGTATAGAAACAGACCAGTGGATCAATGGAATCGAATTGAAGACACAAACATGGACCCACACACCTAAGGCCAACTGATCTTTGACAAAGAAGCCAAAACCGCACAATGGAAGAAGGACAGCATCTTCAACCAATGGTGCTGGTCCAACTGGAAGTCCACTTGCAAAAGAATGAAATTAGACCCATACCTATCACCTTGTACAAAACTTAATTCCAAGTGGATCAAAGACCTTAACATAAGGCCGGCCACACTAAAGATACTAGAAGAAAAAGTAGGAGAAACCCTCGAACTCATTGGCACAGGTGACAACTTCCTGAACAGAACACCACCAGCTCAGGATCTGAGATCAACAAAAAATAAATGGGACCTCATGAAACTGAAAAGCTTCTGAAAGGCAAAAGACACTGTCATTCGAACAAAATGGCAGCCTACAGACTGGGAGAAAATCTTCACCAACCCCACATCTGATAGAGGGATATTATCTAAAATCTACAAAAAACTCAAGAAACTAAATGCCAAGAAACCAAATAATCCAATCAAAAAATGGGAGATGGAGCTAAATAGAGAATTCACAAAGGAGGAATCCCTAATGGCTGAGAGACACTTGAAGAAATGCTCAACATCCTTAATCATCAGAGAAATGCAACTCAAGACTACCCTGAGATTCTATCTCACACCTGTCAGAATGGCTAAGATAAAGAGCTCAAATGACAGCACATGCTGGAGAGGGTGTGGAGAAAGGGAAACCCTACTCCACTGCTGGTGGGAGTGCAGACTTGTGCAACCACTATGGAGGTCTGTCTGGAGATATCTTAGAAACCTTGGAATCACTTTGCCTCAGGACGCAGCCATACCACTTCTGGGTATACACCCAAAGGACACCTCACAGAGACATAGGGAAGTCTCCTCATCTATGTTCATAGCAGCCTTATTTGTAATAGCTAGAAATTGGAAACAACCCAGATGTCCCTCAACTGAAGAATGGATTAAAAAATTGTGGTACATCTATACAATGGAATATTACTCAGCTATCAGAAACAATGAAATCATGCAATTTGCAACCAAATGGATGGATCTAGAGGAGCTCATCCTGAGTGAGCTAACCCAGTCTCAGAAGGATGCACATGGCATCTATTCACTTATAGTAGGATTTTAACTATATCGTACAGGATATCTGTACTACAACCAACACACCAAAAGGAACATGGACATAAATTTTTTTTTCTTTTCATTTCTTTTTCTTTTTCCTTTCCCTCTTTTTTCTCTTTCTTTTTCCTCTCTTTTTTTGTTGTTGTTCTTTGTTTTTGTGGGTTTGTGTGTCTGTTGTTTTTTTTTTCAGTTTTCCCCCCATAGCAAGGAGACACCTTTCACTGGCAGTACTGCCTCGTAGGCCCTCGGTGTATGAAGAGGCTCTCGGCCCTCATATGACTCCTAATCTGTGGTGAGAGACTGGTATGCAGGGCACTCCACCCCAGAGGATCAAGATGGAAGGGTCAGGGAGTAGAGCATGGGAGGGTGGGGCTGGGAAGCGGGAAAAGAGGACAATATGTCAAGGATATAACCTGTAGCAACAAACAAATAAATTTATTAATTAAAAAAAGCAGGAAACAACGTTAAAACACAGTAAATAAAATAAAGGACACAGCCATTCAACCTGGTTATGAACCTCCAAGTGTCGACAAAACGTAGAGCTAAGGTAAAATACAGGAGAAATGTGGTGTTAACCCATGCCTTTAACTTCAGCAGAGATGGGAGGAGCACCATGGAGTTAGTGGATTTATAAATTCTAGAGTTACACGGAAAAGGGTGGTGAGGGTACACACCCTTAATCCCATAATTCAAGAAGAGTATACCCTTAACCCCAACACACTAGAGACAGAAACAGGCAGATCTCAGAGCTCAAGGTTAGCCTGATACAAAACAAACTCTAAATAAAGAAAAACTTCGATCCAGGAGTGGTGGAACACGTCTTTAATCCCCTAAGATGGGAACCACAGGTCTCGGATCCCAATAATATGAATGCAGAGACACACACATAGGATTTGGAAGGACCTAAGTTTAAAAGCTACTTACAACAAGCCCACACAACACAAATTGTCCTTCGAGACCTCAAAATATATACACTAAAGCTGGTTTAGCTCCAAAATAACAAAATAATTTCTTCTTTAAACCAGATTGAAAGATAACACTTTATATATTGTCAAAAACCAAATTTGCTTCAGGAGAAATATTACCTACCCACCCCCCAAAAAAAGATGGCAATTGTCCCTGAGTGAGGATTAGGGCAGGGCTCTGTTCTTATCTTTCCAGGAGAATCAAAGCATCCATTCAAGGTACCCAGGGACAACTGGACAACGGAAACCTCAGCAGAAATCAGAATCAGACACCAAAAGAAGACTTGTGACCCCAGATGATTCAGCCTGACAGACTCCCTCAATTGCTGTCTCCATCAAAAGCCTACAACCACAAAAACTCAATATCGCTAAGACCGTTCAGCTCTACACAATGCCCCAGCCAGAACCTCAGTAAAGCCTGGAAGTTCAGCGTCTGCCTACAAACTCCTTAGGACATCTAAACAGCTGAGAACAGAAGGACTGAACATAAAAGGATTGTATTAACATTTTTAACCATTTTTCCATTTTGGTTTGGGCCCCAAACAGGTTTACTATGACCCAAATCAGCAGGAAGTCATTTTAAGAGAGCGACATACCATACCCAGAGGGTGGGGAGGGTGTTTCTCCGCCCCTCCCCTTTTTTTGGTTATTTGAAGGACAACTGAAAACTCTGTTATTTAGGGGAAGAGATTACAAGTTGTTAAATGGTCCTGTTTAATGGGTTTTGGAGGTTAGACCCAGGGTATTCCCTTCTTTCCCTTTTCTGTATCCTTCTTTATCTCCTATGTAGGAATGCACAGACTTGAGAAAAATTGAGACATAGACAGCACAGGAAGGATCAAGAAGAAGGGTCACATTATTGAATATGCCCTTATGCCTTTGTATATTGATACAGAATTAGTAGTATATTTGGCTAAAGTGGTATTGACCATTGTTTATTGTGCAAAAATAAGATTGTATTGGTCTACGTCAGTATTGATCTTTGTATATTGATACAAAATTAAGATTATAGTTGGCCACAATGGTATTGACCCTTGTATATGGACACAATATTAAGATTGTATTGGGCCGCATAGGCATTGATCTTTGTATATTGATACAAAATTAAGAGTATATTTAGCCACATTTGAATAGATCTTTGTATATTGATACAAAATTAAAGGTAATGCTTCCTAATGGTATCATACCTAGAGATACTTAAAAATGAAATGTGAAGCTCTGGCCTCTTGATACCAACTGTCTTAAACTGTTTAGTATAGTTAAGAAAAACAAACTCCTAATCATGCATGCATGTCACCTTGTTAGCTACTATGACAGTTTATCACAGATATTCTCTAAGCTACTCAGTAATCAAGTTGTTAAGAGACAAGCAACATTTGCTTATCTAAATACAAGAGATAGATAGGGCATCTTCAAAAACCCCAAGAGATCTGCAGAATATGGCATTCAAAGATGTGGTCTTAAATTAAGATATTTTTTTGATATCGTGACATATCAGCTCCTGACAGCACCCCCTATTCTACTCCAAGTAGAAGAAAAGCATCAAAGAATCTCCAGTGAGAGATGGTTGAATGAGTGGCAAGCCTATCTCTTGGCATGTAAAAACTCCTTGCTTCAACTGCAGACAGACTGCTGTCCAAAAAGGACAAAACTTGGTAGCAGGGAAGTCGACAGCCTAGCTCTGCCATGACAGGGTAGGTTAGTCCTTCATAATCCCTGCTCTACAATAAATGTCTGTCAGAGAAACGGGACCAAAAGGCTGAAGACTGATGCTGGAATGTATGGAGAGAAAATGGGAACTGGCCAGGTAGTCACTGGTTTGTCATTTCTTAGTATTGAAAGCTGCAGGCCCTGCACATCCTATATAATCAGATATATTTATCCTTCTCAGCTCTCTGATGTGGTTGAAGAATAGACAGCTTGAGTCTCATAGCTAAATTTTGAGTTGTTTAAGAATCAAGAGGGCGTTCTAGATCTAAGAAGATGGTTATAATAGTGATGCAAGTTAGTATGAAAACTGTCAGTTATAGAACTTTAAACTCATGGAGATGGTTAGAAGGTAGAAGGTTAAAGTCAGGGGCCAAATATGTATGAACTGGACATTGGGAAGGTATACTGGGCCATTTAACTCTCATAAATGTGGCATATTTAATTCTGCTGTTTTGTATAGAATTTACTGTTACAAGAGAAAGAACCATTTGTTGGAATGAAAAGAGAAGCTGTTGTGGGGGGGAAGAGGGTGGAAGGTTGGGACAGGAAGGGGGAATAGGGAAGGGTTTGTGACTGATATATAACTTGAAGAAAAAAAAATAAAGTACTTATAAAAAATGAGATTTAGGTGAAAAGTCATCATTCTTTATTCTTTTCTAAGAATATTTAGATAGTCTGGACAGAATTTTAAGTTAATATCACAAAGGGATCCTTATATTTTATCTGTGATTTTCAAATTTAAGTGTGGTGTGATTTTTATTATATGTCTGGCATTCTAAGCATTCCTCATAGACATATATGTTTTCCTTATTATTATTTTAAAAGATAATTAGAGGTAATCAAGTTAGACTTAAAAATAAAACTGGATCTGTGCCGTGTATAGATTGTGAAAGATTATAGTTTAAGTTGTTTGGATAAAGAGATGATAACTAAAATCCAAGTAAGTAGTTTACCTTTTTATTATACTGATTTTCTTATAAGTAGGATTGCATGTGAAAGATTCCTTAAATAGGATTATTAATTATTATTTCAATAAATAGTGTTGAATTTTTTTCTCTTTGGTTATAGCTGATTAAGTTGTACCATTCCTACATGTAACTAATAAAGTGCATCCTTTACCTTAGATGCTTTTCTGATGTTTATTTTCATACCAAAATATATTGAAGCAAATTTCTAAATTTTTAATTGTGTTATTTGTGACTTTGTCATTCAAACCAAGAATCACAGTAGAATGCATAAATTGGAAACTATTTTTAAAGATTTAAATGATTTGAAAAAGATTATATTTGACTTAGTTACTACTTTTGTCAGTTGAAAAAATGGAGACATGATAATATGTGGAGGCATGGTGGCAGTTTGAAATATGTTGAAATTTGAAAAGTTCACTCTTCAAAAATTTGTCAAAAGTTTTCATATTAGTAAATTATTCTATTACCTTGGTACAAATTTGGTTTAATTTTGAAAATTCAGTGCAGGAGTGTGGAAAACCTATATAACAAAAGCATAATGAAATATGAATAAAAAGTAAGATTGTTCATAGTATATGAGAAAAAAATTAAAATATTTATTTATTCTTTTCTCATATAATGCATCTTGACTGCAGCTTCCCCTCCCTTCACTCTTCCTAGTTCCTCCTCTACCTCTCCTATCTTACAAATGCTCCCTCCCCTGCTGCCCCCATCTCCCTATAGAAAAAAGCAGATCTCCAGGAGCACCATGTGAACATAGCACAACTAGGTACAATATGATCAGGTGCAAACCCTCACATCAAACCTGGGTAAAGCAATCCAATTTTAAAAGGGTTTTGAGAGTAAGCAAAATATTCAAAGCCACCATCACTCCAATTCTCAGGAGTTCCCAAAAAACATCAAACCAACAATGATAACAGATACACAGATGATGCAGAACAGACCCATACAGGCTCTGTGATTGCTATTTCAGTCTCTGTGAGCATCAATGAGCCCTGTATAGTTAATTCTGTGACCCACATAAAAGTCATTATGAGCATAGTTGGGCAAGTGTTCTTATAGTAGGATGGAGTGTCCTTTAAGTATATTCTACAGAGTGGCATAGTGGGTCTTGAGGTAGATTGGTTCCCAGTTTTCTGAGGAACTGCCATATTAATTCCCATAGTGGTTGTGCAAGTTCACACTCCAACCAGCAGTGGAGGAGTGTTCCTCTTGCTCCATATACTCAATAGAATGAGCTCTCATTTGTGTTATTGATCAAAGCCATTCTGACAGGTGCAAGGTGGAATCTCAAAGTGGTTTTGATTTGCATTTTTCTGATGGCTAAGGATGTTGAACATTTTTAAGTGTTTCTTAATTATTTGATATTCTTCTATTGAGAATTCTCTGTTTAGCTGTAGCCTTTTTTAAAATTGGATTGTTTGGTTTGTTGATGCTTAGTTACTTAAGATATCAATAGAAGGAAATTCTCTCATGCTCATGGATCATTAGGATTAACATAGTAAAAAATGGCCATCTTACCAAAAACAATCTGCAGGTTTAGTGTATTCCTATCAAAATTTCAAAACAAGTTTTTACAGACCTTGAAAGAACAATACTGAGATTTATATATAAAAAAACCCAGGATATAAAAAAAAAAAAATCTTGATTTAAGATAACATCTTTGAATGCCATATTCTGCAGATCTCAAGGGGTTTTTGAAGATGCCCTATCCATCTCTTGTATTTAGATAAGCAAATGTTGCTTGTCTCTTAGCAACTTGATTACTGGGTAGTTTAGAGAATATCTGTGATAGACTGTCATAGTAGCCAACAAAGAGACATGTTTGCATGACTAGGAGTTTGTTTTAACTATCCTAGACCGTTTTAGACGGTTGGTACCAAGAGGTCAGAGCTTCACATTTTATTTTTAAGTATCTCTAGGTATGATACCATTGGGAAGCATTACCTTTAAATTTGTATCAATATACAAAGATCTATTCAATTGTGGTCAAATATACTCTAATTATGTATCAATATACCAAGATCAATGCCTATGTAGCCCAATATAATCTTAAGCGCCTGACGGCAACCCTATTCTACTCCAAGTAGAGGATAAGCATCGAAGAACCTCCACTGTAAGATGGTTGAATTGGTGGCAAGCCTTTCTCTTGGCATGAAAAAACCCCTTGCACCAACTGCAGACAGACTGCTGTCCAAAAAGGACAAAACTTGGTAGCGGGGAAATCGACAGCCTAACTCTGCCAAGACAGGGTAGGAAAAACCCCTTGCTTCAACTGTAGACAGACTGCTGTCCAAAAAGGACAAAACTTGGAAGCAGGTAAGTCGACAGCCTAGCTCTGCCAAGACAGGGTAGGAGAGTCCTTCATAACCCCTGCTCTACAATCAATGTCTGTCAGAGAAATGGGGCCAAATGACTGAAGATTGATGCTGTAATGTATGGAGAGAAAATGGGAGCTGTCCAGGCAGCCACTGGTATGTCATTTCTTAGATTGGGAAGCTGCAGCCTTGCACTTCCTATATAATCAGATATATTTGTCCCTCTCAGGTCTCTGAGGTGGTTGAAGAATAGATAGCTAGAGTCTCATAGTTAAATTTTGAGTTGTTTGGGAATCAAGAGGGTGTTCTAAGAAGATGCTTTTTAAATTGGGATGAAAGTTGAGTTGGATATAGAACTTTAAACTCATGGAGATAGATCGACAGTAGAATGTTGAAGTCAGGTGCCAAATACATATAGACTGGACATTGGGATTGTATGCCAAGCCATATAACTCTCATAATTGTGGCCTAATTACCTCTGTTGTTTTGTATTGTATTTATTATTATAAGAGTAAGAGCCATTTGTTGGACTGAAAGGGGGAGCTGTTGGGGGGAAAAGATATATCTTAAACTTAAAAAAAAAGGAAGGGGAGGGGTGGGTTGAGGCGGAAGAGGGTGGGAGGGTGGGACTGGAGGCGGGGTAGGGAGGGGATTTCAATTGAGATGTAACTTGAAGAAATAAAAAATAAAAAAAAAACAATTTAAAAAAAAAAAAAAAAAAAAAAAAACCCAGGATAGTTAAAACAATCCAGAAAAATAATAGAACTTCCAAAATATCACAATCCCTGATTTCAAGGTGTACTACAGTGCTAGAGTAACAAAAAGCACATGATAAAGGCATGAAAACTGACACATTGATCAATGGAATAAAATCAAAGACCTAGATGTAGATCCACACACCTGTGGACATCTGATGTTTGATAAGAAAGTTATAAATACACAATGAAAGAAAAGAAATATCTTCAACAAATAGTGGTGGTATAAGTGAAGAATGCAAATAGATCTATATCTATCACCATACACAAAATTCAAGCCCAGGTGGATCAAAGACCTCAGCATAAAAAGAGGTGGCTTGAAACTGATCAAAGAGAAAGTGGGGAATAGCTTTGAAAGCATTGGCACAGGAGACAGATTTCTGAAAAGAATACCAATAACACAGGCACTAAGATACACAATTACTAAATCAGACCTAATGAAACTGAAAAACTTCTGTAAAGTAAAGGACACTATCAATAGGACAAAATGGCAGCCTCAGAATGGGAAAAGATCATCCACAATCCTACATCTGACAGAGGGCTAAATTCACCAACTCCACATCCAATTGAGGGCTAGACATGAGGGCTAGAGGAAATGTTAAGAGAAGTCAAAAATAAATTTATAGTTGTAACAGCAGAAAAAGAAAAAGAAAAAGAAAACAAAAAATCAGCCAGGCAAAAAACAGAAACAAACCTGATTATTCAGCACATATGTTTTGAAAAAATTAATGATTCCAAGAGCACCAGCTTGCTTAAGATAAAGGTTATTTCTCTTTATATATGATTGCTGTCTACTTGATGTCAGCCAAGTAATACCTATTAAACAGATGGCTTTAAAAATGAACTCTGCGTTATGAACTAGCTCTCACTCTCCATCAGGTAACTAAAGCTCTCTTAAGCATCTGTTTTTTGTTTTGTTTTGTTTTCATTTTTCCACTATGTAATATGGTAAAATAAATTATTTTAACGTGGAAATATCCTTTCAATCTGTTTTATATGTCCAAGTGCTTTCCCCCTCAAGGACTTTAGAATACATTTAGAATTCTTAACTAATCTTTCAGAAATGATTACTTACAGCAAGACCTATGTCATGAGTCACTTGCCATCCTCATGCCTTCAAACTCGTGTATGCTAAATAGACAAAAAGATTAAATATACCTTCATATCATATTACACATATATTTTATAGCTGCCATTGATTATACATATATATCCTATTTGAAAATGTATGACTGTAAGAACTTTTGTATTTAACTGAAGTTTTTTTTAATATTCTGGAATTTGTCAATATAACCCAAGATTAAGAAAGCCAAACTTAGCCGGGCGGTGGTGGCGCACGCCTTTAATCCCAGCACTTGGGAGGCAGAGGCAGGCGGATCTTTGTGAGTTTGAGGCCAGCCTGGTCTACAAAGTGAGTCCAGGACAGCTAGGGCTACACAGAGAAACCCTGTCTCGAAAAACCAAAAAAAAAAAAAAAAAAAAAAAAGAAAGCCAAACTTTTACACTGACAAGGAAACATGAGACTGGATATAGGAAATGACAGTAATAAAATCACACCAAACAAGTAACAGATGCAGGCAGAACTTTCCATCTGTTTCTTCAATTTAACACCAATTTCTTCAGTTTTAATAACTATTAAATTTCCATGAAGCTGGTCAAATATCTCTGAATCTATAAACATCTTTTTCCAGATTATAAATATTGATAAAATATCTTATAAAGCAGACAAATGCATATCCAAATAATGATTATTTGAATAACTATCTGATCTACTATAATCTGATTATGTTTATTATGAGTTGTATGACTTGAAATCAATCCTTCTAGTAAAAAGGTCTGAATAAGAGGGAAAATTAAAGAGTTATTTAAAATAGTTCCCTGTCCATGAGATAGATGGTAGTAGAATATATCTTTGCAAAGGAAGAATTTCCCATTTGAGAAATGAATGAAGTACCAAATTGCTACATATTTTCAATTCACATGTGTTCTAATAGAATCCACTATACACTTTACAATAGCAATCTTAGTAGCAAAAGATGGTTTGAAATGAATGAAGTGAAATTGTTTTCACTTTATACTATAATTGTATCTATAAGAAAAGGAAGAGTTGAGGAAGATGAGGTAGAATTGTCTTTAAACAATTCTTCAGAAAATTATTATAATTGTGTTTGTATAAAGAACTAAAACATCACATATATTTGACTTTAATGGCATTAAAATGTTCATATCAAGCTAGTTATAAGAATCAACCTTCCACTTTTACTAAAGTAACATTTACTTGTAATATAATATATAGCTTCAAGGGTATACATTGATAAATTTACAATGTGTTTACAAATGTCACCAACATACTGACCAAGATTTAAAATGTATTCCTTGCATAAAAGTAGTATTGTCTTCTATTTAGGTGTGTATCATCATTCTGTGCTATGCAAAAGAGTTTTTTTAAACATATATTCATTATTTATCTACTTTTAAATTGCAAATGCTCTTGAATTAATATTTGAAAATCATTTGTTAAGACACAGCTAAAATTATTTTCTCTACTTAATAATTTTGTAGTATTATGTTATATATTTGGTTTTAACCAATACTCATTCGAATTTTGACACTAGTGCAGGGATATGAAGAGATTTTTATTAGTTTGCTACTGGTCATTCAGCATTTCAAAATGATTTATTGGCAAGAGAACCCTTGGTCTACTGTGTTTTTGACAATTGTATCAAAGATGAGTGACTATGTATGTGCTAGTTTATTCCTGGGAATTTTGTTGTATTTGTCAGTATGTCACATTCCCTTCTTAGGATAAATATTTAGAGAAAAATGCTGAATCTTATGATTATTAAGGATATTTCATGATACTCCTTGTAAGAAATAAGTGGTGTATAGTTGAACACAGGTGAAATGACAAAAGATAGTGTACTGGGGGTTAAAGGAAAAAGCATGAATGGGTGTTAGGAGGTATTACTGAGTAGATAACCAAAACAAAGATTGTATAAAAATCCTTATGGAAACCCAATAGTAAGTAAGATAATTTTAAAATATAACTAAAAGAGAAAAAATTAACATTGAATTATATCACTTGAGCAGAAAAAAATTGTTCCAAGAAGATATAGGGTGTTAAATGAAATTTTCAGCATAAGTGATGGAATATCTCTTTTTTATGTTTATTTATTACTTCAGGTTACATCTCCATCACAGTACACTCTTTCCACCCCTCCAAGTCCCACATTCCCACACTCTACCCCCATATCCCTTTCATCCCACTTCTCCAGAGATAAGTGTCCCTACATATAAATCCCCTGCCCCAATTCAGCAGTCATATGAGGGCCAAGAGCCTCCTCATACACTGGGGACCTACAAGGCAGGACCACTAGGGCAAAGTGTCTCATTGACAGAAACAAAGTCTATGTTCTTGTTCTCTTTGGTGCATTGGCTGTAGTATGGTTATTCTGTACTATATGGCTAAAATCTGATTATAAGTGAATAGATACCATGTGCATCCTTATGAGTGTGGGTTAGCTCACTCAGGATGAGCTTCCCTAGTTCCACCCATTTGGCTGCAAATTGCATAATTTCATTGTTTCTGATGGCTGAGTAGTATTCCATTGTGTAGAAGTACCACAGTTTTTTGGGTTTTTTTATCCATTCCTTGTTTGAGGGACATCTGGATTGTTTCCAGTTTCTAGCTATTACAAATAAGGCTGCTATGAACATAGATGAGGAAGCGTCCTTGTGGTTCGGTGAGGAATCATTTGGATGTATACCCAGAAGAGGTATAGTTGGGTCTTGAGGTAGAGTTATTCCAAGTGTTCTGAGATATTGCCAGATATATTTCCATAGTGGTTGTACAAGTTTGCCTTCCCACCAGCAATGGAGGAGTGCTCCCCTTTCTGCACAACTTCACCAGCATGTGCTGTCATTTGAGTTTTTGATCTTAGCCATTCTGAAAGGTGTGAGATAGAATATCAGAGTCACCTTGAGCTGCATTTCTCTGATGATTAAAGATGCTGAGCATTTCGTCAAGTGTCTCCCAGCCATTAAGGATACCTCTTTTGTGAATTCTCTGTTTATGTCCGTCTCTGTATAATAATAATAAAAAAAACAAAAACAAACAAAGAAACACCTGGAGGTATCACCATCCCGGATTTCAAGCTGTACTACAGAACAATAGTAATAAAAACAATATGATACTGGTATAGAAACAGACCAGTGGATCAATAGAATCGAATTGAAGACTCAGAAATAAACTCACTCACCTATAGTCACTTAATTTTGGACAAAGAAGCCAAAACCATGCAATAGAAACAGGACAGCATCTTCAACAAATGGTGCTGGTGTAACTGGATGTCGACATGTAAAAGAATAAAATTAGACCCATACTTATCACCTTGCACAAAACTTAAGACCAAGTAAATCAAAGAAATTAACATAAGCCCTGACACACTAAATCTATTAGAAGAGAACATGGGGAAAACCTTTGAACTCATCGGCACAATGACAACTTCCAGAACACCAAGAGCTCGGGGATCTCATGGAACTGAAAGGCTTCTGTAAGGCAAAAGACACTGTCACTCGAACAAAATGGCAACCTACAGAGCGAGAAAAGATATTCACCAACCCCACAACTGACAGAGGGGTAATATCCAAAATTTACAAAGAACTCAAGAAATTTAATGCCAAGAAACCAAATAATCCAATCAAAAACTGGAATATCTCTTATGACTTATTTTTAGGCAAGACTCCAGATGTTTCCAAAGCAACAGAGCCAACTGTTACTACATTGGTTATCTGTCATAACTACAAGTTTAAACCTTGTTGCTAAAGACATCACATACTTCATCTAAAAGATGAGGAAATATCAATATCAAATATACCAGAAATCTTTTTATCCTATTTGATAGCTTTCATGGTGCTAGAATAGACATGCTAAAGTGGACATAAGAAAGACCATGAGGCCTCAACCTTACACAAACTACATGCAACTAAAAAATGTTGAGAGAAAAAAAAGTCTTCCCCAGGGAAGAACACACAAACTGGTTATCCAATGCCAAGTAATCAACCCTGAAAATATTCATATAAGTAACACAGAGAAATTTATTTGTAGTTATATATATATATACATATATATGTATATATAGATTTGCATGTAATAACAATTAATGAAAAATAGGCCATATATTTGGAAGAGAGCAAGGGGTGCTGTATGGGAGTTTTGGAGGAAAGAAAGGGAAAGGAAAAATGGGTAATTTCATTATAATATCATAAATAAAGGAAATAATAAAAATATAATGATACTTGACATGAACATAAGGTGTATGGAATATTTATCACAGCACACAAACTTCACTATGGATAACTTCTGGAGAACTCATAATCCAGAGTTTTAAATAACTGTAAAAATAATCATGCATTGTCAACTCAAGACCCCAGCATAGAGAGAGAGAATGTAGTCACAACATTCCATCACTAGCTGAAGAAATACTGGTGTTTGATAGCATCTGGAAGAGAAATAATCAGTTTTCTTTCATTATATGACTCATGATAGGTTGGCTATACATCATTACAAAATCCACCCCTAAAACTATCTGAGTAAAAGAGACCTAATTATTTTGAAAGAAGAAAAATAGAAGAAGCTTTAAAGTTGAAGGGTAAGGATGGGTTGACAGAGTGTTAATGGCAAGGGTTGAGGGATATGGGTGAATATGTTAAAAATACATCATATGAGCCGGGCGTTGGTGGCGCACGCCTTTAATCCCAGCACTTGGGAGGCAGAGGCAGGCGGATCTCTGTGAGTTCGAGGCCAGTCTGGTCTACAAAGTGAGTCTAGGACAGCCAGAGCTGTTATACAGAGAAACCCTGTCTCGAAAAACCAAAAAAAAAAAAAAAATACATCATATGAATTTCTCAAAGAATTAATAGAAACTTTCCAAAAATTAAATACATTTAAAAATAATTTTATGAACTTTATCACATTGATTATTTCATAACCACACAAGATTCATGGTAATTAAACAGCAGCAATTATTAATAATATTTCCATTGGGTAGCTATAGTCTCTGCAATTAACTTTAGTGGGTCAATTATATTTTAAAAACACCATAATGGCACTTTTTTCTTTTACTCCAATAGCTTAATTTCTTAGTAATGTTAGTCACCCTTCTATTCTTACAAGAATCTTTGAAGTTGTTTCAATAATCAGAGCAGCAAGTGTTTGGCTACTTCAAGTAATTGGTATTATATCAGATGAAAGTTAGATATAATGTTTAATTAATATGTATTCAAATTTAGTCTTAATAGCTTTTTAACACAGATATTATTTATAGTGTACATTATTTATTATGGTCTAAGTGTTATAGATTTTGGTCAACTAGGTTTTTTCCTTCTTGTACATATGAATAATTTTTAAAGTTATAAATATTGAGATACATACACTTATATTTTCAATCTTAAATATATAAACATGTATTTATATTCAATGAGATCTTGGAAAGTAAGTACATATGACAAGAATATTAATGGATGTCTTTAGTGTTCCCTTTGGGTCTCAGAGTAAGCTGAAAAAATATTTTAACATTATTTCTAAGAATTTGATATTTAACTTTTATATTTTTTTATGATCTATTTGGTACAGACTAAAATAAAACTGATACATATTATCTAGTCTGTTTACTAGACTGCTATAGTTTTTATAACTTTAAATTTGAGAAGGCAAAATATTTATATATTCTGAAGATAAAAGTTCAAGTGTTTTGTGATAGTCACACAAAATGGATATACACACTTCACCAAAAATCTCCAATTCTTGATATTTTATCGAATTCCTTACAATCCTTTGAACGCTCATCATCATGATCCATGTAACATGTTCTTATACCAATTATAATAACTCTGAGTAAATTCTGAAACAATTGCCATCTTTCATGTTTTAACTTTAAATAGATATCTTTATTATAATGAGTTTTATATCAGCAAGCATACATTGTGTTTCTCTATTCTGCAACTCTATAATTTGTTTCATTGACATCAGTAATTTTCAGCATATACATTCAAAATATTTTTAAGCAAACACTTTGTCAAACATTGATATTATGATAACACAGTGAACAAAAATAAGTTGGTCTATACTTTTGAAAAGAAAGTATCACTCTGATGTATTGTGAAGGTCAATATTTACCACTTGGTATATGGTCTGAAGACTGAATATGAGAATCAGAGACATGAGATTAGAATCTATGACTCTGACTGTGCTTCATAAGTCATTTAATGTATGTGGATTCCTTTCCATGGAATAAGATTCCTGTGCACTGTGTCCATTTCTGAAAGCCAAGAGATCATACTAGGTTTGTGTTTCACATTACAAAATAGTATTTTCTCTAAATCTCAGCAGATATGTCAACAGAAACAAGTTGCCACTAAGGATATTGCATCCAACTGATATAGAAACTGTCCATACTTTCCAAAGTAACACTGTGAACATATTATTATATATTATATATTATACATCATACATTATATATTATATATGACTTTATTTTTTCCAAACTTACCCCATCTTGATAACATGCTAAATGACATTCTTAAGCTAGATATTAATTATACTTTTCTTTAAGACCTATTCCTATGAACTAAAGCTTAACTTTATGAATAGAAAGTAAAACTATTAATGAGATTAACACCCTGACCAAAAAAAAATGTTATTTATGTATATACATAGAGAATAAAATCAAGGCCATTTTCATGCAGTCTTTAGTTGATCTGGTGATTAACCCCAATACATTTTATGAGTATGATTGTCAATTAGAGTGAAAACCAACTTGTTAAATTAAAAGGATAGTTTTAAAGGCAAAAGATTAAAAAATGACACATTAATAGTTCAAACTACAATTTTATATTCCAGGAGAGATGTGAGTTGGCTTTTCCATGTTTTAATTTGCAACAAGCTATGAAGATCTCACCTGAAAATGTTCTAAGTATTTTCTGATCATTCTGGGACATACCTAACTGAAATTGTACAGGGAAGAGACTATCAAATTTAATGTTAAGTCAGTTTCCACAGTAACCATAGGTATATAGAGATGGCATTGACCATATTCCTCAAAGTTGTTTCACAAAACTATTATGCCCTCTACCAGAGACCATTCCATTTTGTATTGTTTGTTAACTGTGAGTGAGGATTTCAAATAGATTAAGAGCCTACTGTTGGCTAGAATGACAGCTACTTGCTCTATCAGGAACGATTACCAAAATATACATCTTAAGGAAATAGTTGAACAAGAATGCTATTGGTAAATGTCTACTGTGTTTATGAATAAAACTAAAGTAACTGTGGTTAATTAAGATCCATTGAGTGCTATATTCCCCCTTTATGGACATTTTGGCTTATAGTTAAAGTCTTGTCTTTTAAGAAGTTTCCTTAAATGGACAAAAACACTTTTCCCACAAATATGCGCAGTTTCTAGAGTCAATCAAGATATAATGACTACTTAACTTGTGTTAAGGCTAGCCCCCTCTTGACTGTTGAGCAATTGTGTTGTGCTGTAGACTGATATTGCATGTTGCACTTCAAATATTCACACCACCCCTCCCAGTCACTATCCACTGATACTACTTATAAAATGCATTCGCGATAAATTATTGGAAATAAATTTAGGAGGATCAGATTCTATCTCCTTGAGAAATATGTCTGTATTTCTTCTAGGGATTGTAAGAAATACAGTTTAAAAGAGATTGCTTACTTGCTACCAACTAGCTATATGGCAAGTTTAGACATGGTACCTGGTAATCTGGTATATGACCATAGAGAACTTGGTAAACTTTCTGTTTTGGTGAGCAGAGATGAATACATGCTCCAAAGAGTAGGAAGGAGAGTCCAATGTAGCTCACTGGTAATGTATTTGTCATCATGCTCAAGGCCCTGTAGTAGATCAAGCACTTAACAGAGAAACATGAGGGCAGTACTTCCTGAGCTGGATGGCTGTTTTTAAAGTCCAATGATAAAGTAAAAGAAACGTTGGAAAGCTAAGTCCAATTAGTGTGAAGTGTATTGTGCATATTGGATGTGTCTTGTCAGAATTTGAAAAAGTAGAAGACAAAAAGAAACAGGGAATGTAGACCAGAATGTAATTATGTTGATAGGTCTCTAAGAAATGTTGGATTATCATCAATGACAGTTCTACTGTAGTGTGATGAACACCCTCACTGAGAAACAGTTGGTGCCTAACACAATGGCACATATAAACTGATATATTTGATGAATTTCAAATCATATTCTCTTTTATCTTGTTTTAGTAAAAATAAGGGAACTCTCTTTAAGATTTCTCAGCATTCATCTCTCACAGAATGTATTTATTGTTCAGAATCTTAACAATTATACTTCTCTGGTCCAGCTACCATATAATTAAACTAATTCTGAATTTAATACTGCATGGATTCAGCACATTGTGCATGTGCAAATGTGTGTGTGTGTGTGTGTGTGTGTGTGTGTGTGTGTAAATAGCAAAGAAGAGGACAGGAATTTGAGGAGGGAAGATAGAGTTGGGCATTGAACAAACTGGAAGAAGCAGAGAAAAAGGAAGAAAACAGTTTAATTATATTTTAGTAAAATAGAGAAGTAGTTTTTAAATCATTCTGAAAGTTATCAGAGTGAGAACTACATCTACTAAATAAAAGAAGGTATTGCATATCAAAATGTGACATGACCCTTTGAGAATGTACTAGAAGGTCTCACAATATCTAGACAGTATAGAAAATAATGCATTAACTTTCTATATCAATAATCTCATACTAACTGAACCACATAAACTTGTAATAAAAAAAGTCATATATCTCATTTTTGGTTATTTGCATATGTGTAGAGTGCCCATTTTCCTGAAATTCTTGGTTCTTAGTGCTCTTAGACAACACCAATTCATGCAAAGTATAAGAAAAGCTACTATGGTTTGCATTTCTTAATTGATTCCCTGGACCCACAGGACCTCTTGGAATCAGTAGTTAGTAAATTCCACAATCACAATATTTCTTTTTCATTTACATTACAAATTTGATAGGGTCCAGGTCAAGAAATTTCTCCTCAAGAAATCTGTACTGTTTTGCAATTAGACTAAAAGGTTTAGACATTTTATATAATTAAATTCAGACATCAATATATGAACATAAAAATGGTGGTTATTGTCCTGATGCACATGAAGAAATTACAGTTCTGTTAGGCAGACTGTACTGATTAGCTTTAGTCAATTTCACACAATCTAGCGCTGTCTAGGAGGAAGGAACCCCAGCTGAAAAAAAAAACGCCTCCATCATGTTGACCTCCATCATGTTGACCTGTGGAGGGACTTTCTTGATTAGTGATTGATATGGGAGGGTCCATCCCACTGTCAGTGAGGCCAATCCTGGGCAGCTGAATGTGAACCTAGAGTAGAAAACAATAAGGAGCAATCTTCCATGGTCTCTCATTTTGCCTTCAGATCATTTCCTTCAATTCTTGTTTTACTTTTCCATCAGCTGTAAGGTCTATTATGAAGTAAGCCCTTTCATCTCTAAGTCACTTTTGGTCATGATGTTTATCAAGGCAACAGAAAGGAAATTAGTGTGGAGAATAATGAATACATGAGAGAACTGATGCATATGAGAACTCCGATGACAAACTGTAGCCTTTCTAATGATAGAGTACGAATCACACAAACTCTTCATAAGAAGAAGTATAAAGTGTGATTGTGTAATCTCATGAATAAATATTAGTAAGATTTGAATGTATGAAAATAATGATGATGATATTATGGGATGTGATAGACTCAAGGTTTGAAACTCTTGGGCAAAATTAGGTCCACTACCTCTTTTTTTCTTGAAATGGTTGGGAACACAGCCATAACTTTTTATTTTGGTGCTGTGCTTACATGCATTTGGATGGAATGGCAGAGTTGAACAGTTATGAACAACTAACTTAATGCCTTAATATGAGTATGCCATCTATTGTGAAGCTTTTTACAGGAAAAGTTTGCTGATCTCTATTGTAAATAGTAATGATGTGATTGTCACACAGCAGAGAGTGGCTAGACAGAGCTTTTGAGAAAACAGGAATGTGGGGGAAGTAAAGCAGTGGAATAAAAATCTGAAGATTCTTTGCTGTGTGTTTCATAGTTATTTTTCACATAGCACAATGCTTCACACTTGGTACACATTAGCATACTTGTTAAAACAATGCTGGGTAAAAATGTTGGAGCTCTGCAGAGGGTTTCAAGTATCATAAGAGCCTAATGTGATAATTACATACATTTTTTTTCTGAAATAATTTTTCCGACATGAATAGGAAAAGAGTGATTTCAAAAACCTTAAAAATGGGTCAAACAAATAGAAATAAGTTAAATAATTTGGTAGTAGCTAATAATTAAGAAAAAACCAACAAAAAAGAACATTTAGGAAGTAAAAATCACCTTTGCATGATTGGCTGAGATTGGTTACACATTTCTGAAGTTTTATTTTAAAATGTTTATAGTAAGTGTTATGATTTTTACTTACATCATGTGATTCTGGCTCAAATGTATAAAAACTATTAGTAGAGACTCTTGTGTTTTATTTTTTATGAGTGAATGTATTGTTGTATATGTGAATGTGTGTGTGTGTGTGTGTGTGTGTGTTTGTGTGTGTGTGTGTGTGTGTGTAACCATGTTGAGATCAGAGAGCAATGTCAATTGTCATTAATAAATTATCATATACATTGGCCTAAGACTAATCAACCAACTTAAACTATAAGGGCTGTTAGCCCTAGAGATCTTCCTGTCTTTGCCTCTATATTTCTAGTGTTACCAGAGTATGACAGAGTATTCATGTATGCTTCTTTGTTTTTAAATTTTCGGTTCTGGGGTATCTAACTGGTGACATAATGCAAACAAAGCATGCAGTTTGCCTATTGAATAACACTCTAGTCCAAGTTTCTTGATTATAACTATACTTTGCATCAACGTATAAAGTTATTTATTTAAGGAAACAGGATAAGGAACAACAGAAGATTTTATTTCATTAGTGACAAAGATTATAGCTAATTTGAATGGATATATCAATTCAGTTGTCATTATTTAGTTTAGGATTCTCAACATATTCTTCTTGTTTTTCCCTGTTGTATTTTTCTAAATTCAGCAACCATTTTTGAAGGTGATCTTTCTGAACCTTCCCTGATTGAATTTCTGTGTCTGATAAACTATTTGCTGAGGACACATTCACAGTCCATTCTGTTTGAAGAGCAAGCAAAAATAACTGCTAAATAGTAAACAAAAATTCTAGTATTGAATGTATGACTCACTGCCTATCTTTATAACTGATTTATCACTCTCCAGATAAGATAGCAAAACCAAACAAAATAAGAAAAACTCCAATCATTTGCAGCACGAGGTAGACTTTATCATTTTCTTCAATATGTGATTTTCTTCAGATTCAGTGTACATAGATATTTTCCAAGGCAAATGTGTATTCGATTGCTGTTTTCTTAGGAAGAAAAAATGCACTCAGCCTCATGCTTTGCCTCACTGTTAGAGTATCAACCACCACACTGTATAATCTATTTCTGTAAGTCTATTCAAAATTTACTGGGTTATTACCTTATCATTTATGCATTAACTGTAGGCAGTTGTAATAAGATATTGCATGTGATTTCATTTTAAGTATTTCAAGTAATAACGTTAAGAAACACTTGGGTACCTCTTTGGCTAGAGGAAAGTACAGTCTCCTCAATGGCAAGACCTGTGTGACTTGTGATGCACTGTGATAAAAGGAAACTAAGTGTCCCAGTGGAATCCAAGGAGAGTCAACACATAGGTTTGAAACTTCCAGTCAATTTGACCTTTGTAGAATATAGACGGGAAGTAGAGTAGATGGATGGAGAAAACTGAATGTAAAGATGTTGAAATGGAATTATCAGGAATGATTCAAAGGTAACAAGACCAGATTGTGCCCAAGACAGACAGTCTTTCACATCTACACCCATAGCAACATTATTTACAGTAATATCTAAGTGAATACAACCCAAATATTTGAAAACTTATTTTTTTGAAAAGAGAAAAAAACAGGTGGTCATGTTGGTGAGACTCCATGGATTTATGTTTTGGCAATACTAGGAGACACAACCTAACTGCAAACTTCAAATTCTTTGCCTCATATATCATTTCTGCTCCATTTTCTACAATGTTCCCTGAATTTTAGGTGCAGGGGATGTTTTGAAAATGCATCCATGGAGACAGGTTTCCATAACTTAGCTTAATTGGTTGTTTTCTGTACTAATTTTCTCTGTTGCAAAAAAGTTTTCTTGATGTGTATAAAGACAATACTTAACTCTGGACATAAGGGGTAATATTTAGAATCAGTTAGGGATTATGCTGCTAAGTCATGGTTGTAGGTTTTCTATAAGACTCATGACTTACTAGCCCTTCCTAAAAATTAGTTGAACAAGGAGGACAGTAATACACGTCAGGCACATGGTGCAAAGTACATGAGCCTTCAATACTACACAAAGACTATAGGCAACTAAGGAATGCAGAAGGCTGGAAATATAGTCTTACATAAGAAATTTACAAAGAACTCAAGAAATTAAATACAAAGAAACCAAATAATCCATTCAAAAAATGGGGAAAAGACCTAAACATAGAATTCACAAAGCAGTAATTCCTAACGGTGAGAGACACTTGAAGAAATGCTCAGTATCCTTAACCATCAGAGAAATGCAACTCAAGACCACTCTAAGATTCCATCTCACACCTGTCAGAATGGTTAAGATCAAAAGAACAAATGACAACACACACTGGCAAGGGTGTGGAGAAGGCGAATCCTCCTCCATTGCTGGTGGGAGTGCAGGCTTGTGCAACTACTATGGAAATCAGTCTGGTGATCCTTAGAAAACTTGGAATAGCTCTGCCTTGGGACCCAGCCATAGCACCAAGTGACTCCTCACCGAATCACAAGGAAGTTTCCTCATCTATGTTTATAGCAGAATTATTTGTAATAGCTAGAAACTGGAAACAACCCAGATGTCCCTCAACCGAAGAATGGATTAAAAAACTGTGGTACATCTACACAATGGAATACTACTCAGCTATCAGAAACAAGGAAATTATGCAATTTGCAGCCAAATGGATGGAACTAGAGACGCTCATCCTGAGTGAGCTAATCCAGACTCAGAAGTATGCACATCACATCTATTCACTTATAGTCAGATTTTAGCCATATAGTACAGGATATCTGTACTACAACCAACACACCAAAGAGAGCATGGACATAGACTTTTTATTTTTCTCCCTGTCAATGAGACACTTTTCCCTAATGGTGCTGTCTTGTAGGCCCCCAATGTATGAGGAGGCTCTTGGCCCTCATATGACTGCTTAACTGGGGTGGGGAACTGTTGTGTAGGGACACTCCACTCCAGAGAAGTGGGATGGAAGGGATAGGCGGTAGAGGGTGGGAGGGCGGGACGGGGAGGGGTGGAAAGAGGACACTATAATGGAGATGTAACCTGAAGCAATAAATAAATAAATTTAAAAAAGAAATAGCATTCCAATTGGTTATCCAAAATCAAATGGTCAGCCCTGAAACATGGCTAAATTATTGTTTAAGGGATCAATGGTCTTTTTGTTCTTGAAGATCCAGATTCATAAAACCCACTTGGAGACACAAAACCATTTTATCTTCATTTCAATTTGAACCAATGCCATTTTCACTTCTATGAACACCAGACACATTTGGTGTATTTACATGCATTCCAAAAAACATCCATAAACATAAGAAATATGTAATAAGACTTTCGCATAAATAGAATCTATGATAAATAGAGTCTATTGCTGACTAAAATTCACAACAATGAATAGATTTACTTTCCATAAGTGCAGGAAATGATATACTTTATAGGTTTTTATTAGTTATTCTGTACAATTTTATTTAAAATGTTTTATTGAGGTGATGATTAATATCTTTGTCTATTACAATTTGATATTCTGTTTTCTTTCTAAGTTTTTAGAAATTTAGATTCCTGAGTGTGGATATTCAAAAACATATTGATTGATTTTTTAAAGAAGCAATTATTTAATTTTATAAAATTTGAAGTGGATAGCTGAAATACTCCAGTGAAATAGGAATGATTTTTGTCAGTGAACAGCATCCGATCTGTGTATTTATCCTGTCTCATGTCACCTTTAGTACTTATACTTGAATGTTGTTAATATTCTCTCCACTAGCATTTCGAATTGTTGGTGGATTTATACTTTTGCTTGAATGCAATAACAGAATGCCACAGAATTGTATGTTTGTGTACATATCCAGGAAAGTTTGATTTTACTCACAGTTTTGTTTGTAAGTTGGAAGTTTTGTCTCTTCATGACTTCACAGTTTCTGAAATCTTGGTGCCCCATCCTTTTCTTCTAAAGTGCCCACCCTTATATGATCAGTACCTCCTCCATGACATATATAAAGTTATCTATACATTTAGCAAAAGATCTCTAAACATTATCATGATGTAGATTATGTCTTCCACATATGGGTTTTCAGAGACACAATTCTATTCATAATAAAAATCAAAATTGTTCTAAGGAGTTGTGTGAATTGTTGCTAGAGTTTTATCATTTGTTCATTTTTTTCATTGATTTCTACACGTGAAAGTTATCTGTAACCTACAATTTTGTTTTAATGATTAGTAATTTCTGTACTGTTCTTGGCTCTTGGAGATTTTTGCTATAAAATTGATGCTTTAAGAAAGGGAAAAATAAGTGAATAGATATTCACTTATAATTGTATTTTTGCCATATAGTACAGGATAACTATACTACAACCAATGCACCAAAGGAAACATGAACATAGACTTTGTTTCCTGTCAATAGACACTTTGCCATAGTGGTGCTGCCTTGTAGCACCAACCCCACCCCACCCCCCCGTGTATGAGAAGGCTCTTGGCCCTCATATGACTGCTGAACTGGGGCGAGGGACTGTTTTGTAGGGACACTCCACTCCAGAGGAGTGGGATGGAAGGGATAAGGGGGTAGAGGGGGGAGGGTAAGGGGTAGAGGGGGGAGGGCGAGACTGGGAGGGGTAGAATGAGGACACTGTGATGGATATGTAACCTGAGCTAATAAATAAATATTAAAAAGTAAAAGAAAAAAAGAAAGGGAAAATAAGAGCATAGATCACTAATAGAAATAATAAATTATTTACTATTATTAAAAATGTAATTAAAATCACATATTAACTTTATAAAATAGTATTTTCAAATTAAAACTTATAAAGAGATATAAATGATTGTGAGTTAATTAACTGAAATTAACATATATATATTTACAGTATGTGACATAAAGACTTATGACAAATGATTTTTGGTCATTCTGAGTATCAGCCAAATTGAGAAACAATACATAAGATATCACTATTATAACTACAGAGTATATATGAAACCTTATTTAGATTCCTGAACATATGTGCGTATGCATGTCATTCTTATGAGTAGTAAAACTATTAAAATTCAGATACTTACTTAAGCAAAATATAAATCTTCACTTTTGAGGAAAAGTTCAGATGCTAGCATGATGGTCTTTGTATTATATTTGTAAGGATGTCAGATAGTTTGCATACATATGAGATAAGCATTAGAATTATCACTCCTTCACAGTTTATTATACTAACACAGAACTCAAAATGATTGTGTTTGGAGAAATGAAAAGTTAAGGAGTTCAATATAGAAGCACCTTTAGTATGGTGAAAAAATAAAAATATGTCCATGCAATCAAATAAATGACTTCAGTTGGAAATATTAGAGTTAGATAACAAAAACAGGTTTTATTATCAATAGGTAGGGTAATTTCTTTGCCTTGCCTATAATCGCCACTTTTGTTACTATTTAGAAATCATACATGACTTTCCTGTTGTACAATTACCTTGGATGAAAATCAAATACCAAGCCCATTCCAGATACACTGCAAGACACTTGTGATTGATCGTGCTACTTCAGTGAAAATCCATCAGAACTTAAAAAGCAGGGGAGAAAATATCTGTCTTCTTGATGCCTAGCAAAGAACATTTTTTAGAAAATGTTGCAAACACAAATACATTTAATGTTTTTACAACTACATATTCCTAATCAGAACTCATCAGGTGCATATACTTCTAAGAAGTGATTTTATGCTTTCCTTTGCAAATTTTAACAATCACATTCTTAATGTTTGAAACTGATATGAGACTTTTTCTCTGTACTGAGGCTTGAGTTTACTTTTTGTTTAATCAATATGCAAATACGGAATTGAGGTATGTGTGTGTTTGTATGTGTGTGTATGTGTGTGTGTATGTGTGCGTGAGCGCTGCTTACATATGAATACACATATATGGGTGAGCACATGCATATGGAGACTACAAACTGACCTTTGTTTTCTTTGTAGCTCTCTGTCTTATCATCTGTTTTCTGGGACCAAGACTCTTACTAAAGCCAGCTCTCTTCCATTAAGTAAAATGGCTTACCCTTAAATTCTAGCGATCCACCTGATTCTATAACTCCTTGTACTAGGGTTACAGATTCTCACAAACATGGATAAGCATGCCTACCTCCTACACAGCTGCTGGGAATAAGAAGTCAGCTCTATATTATGTAGTAGAGAGTTGAGCAACTCAGCCATCTCCCCAGCCTTTGGAACAGAGTATTTTGAGTTTCATAAAGCCTATCACATTCTAGAATGTATTTTTTTATGATTTCTTTCTATGTTTCATTTCAATCAGTTTCATTTTTTTAAAAACTTTGGAGAAAATATGGAAAATGACAAATAGCCCAGAAGCTTCTTGGGAAAGAATAACATTCTTCCCTTTCCAGACCCCGGGGAGCTATAAATGTCACCTCCAGAAGACATGCCATTTATAAGAGCACAAAACTGAGCATGTCACCCCAAAGAAATGTTAGTTGTAAATTGACATAAGGTGCAGTCTCTTTTTTATGCACAAACAATTTCTCATTACCCATCTCCAAATTTGCTTCAGAATCATTGCAGCAGCTTTGTGCAAGCTCCATTACTTGTTAAAAGTAAAAAAAAAAAAAAAATTGTCTAGCTCTTTGAACTGTAACTGATCTGCTTGAAAGTCATGCTGACATTTATATACTCGTGTTGGTTAAATAGATACACAGACTTGCATTGTCTCAAATTAGTATTTATCTTTGGTTCTTTGACTCTTTCAGGAAAAAAATGTCATTGGTAGTAGAAAAAAATTGGGTAAAGGAAAAGAATAAAGCATCACTAACAGTATCTACAAAATATTATTATCATTATTATTAGAAGGCACTTAATATTATGATATTCATATTCTACATAACTATAATGTTTATTTGGTAGCTAAGTGTACAATTGTACATCTCTCTGTATTTCAACACAAAGAGATAATTTCTAGGAGAAATTTAGTGTTCTCTTTTACTTCTCATATGTTGTAGACACAACATCTGTTCCTAAGGACCATATCAGTATATTGCTCCTTGAAAGCAAAAGTAAGAATATGAAGAAAAATTTCATGTTATTCTTTTATTTTAGGCTACAGATTAAAAAGAGTAAACAATTTCATCAAGAATTAAGATCTTGTTTTATTCTACCCAATTTTAAAATGACTAAGCATAATTTAGTAAACTTGATCAAATTGTGAAATGATTAGAGTATTTGCATCGATAAATCACAATTTCAAAATAGTTATATTACAAAAAAAATTAAAAACATCAATTTAGCTCATAGATCCACAGAGTTTAGGCAGAATGAACACATTATCAAAATGGAAATTGAATGAGATGAAGAACTGGGTGTTTTCAAGTTTGTTAGCATACTGTGTTATAGGAGTAACAAAAACTAATTTGGGATGAATGGAAGGCTAAAACTGATAAAAATTTTGAACATATATATGTATATATATACACATATATATGACAAATGTGCTACCTATGTATGATTTACAATTTTGACTTTAAGGAGGCCCATGGAATTAAGATTTTAAAAAGAGAGTTCAGAACTTTAAAAGACAGTAGGGTATGTGGTACACACCAGTCTATTTATGAGCAACAGTAAAATTTACTTCCTTAAATAATTGAGAGTAAATTAAAAACTTCATTTTAATGTAATTAAAGGAAGCTATTCTTAAGGTTTGCAAACACATAAAGTATATTATGTTTGTTCTATGACAATTCCATGTATGTATATGGTGCTTTCTGATTAACTCACCCCTACACTGGCTGAAATTCCTCAACCAATTTTAATTTGTTACCCCCATAATATTTTTCTTCATATGAGTCGTTTTTGTTTTGCTTTGTTTTGATTTGTGACTTGTTGAGTTTAACCAGAATCATATACGTATGCCTGTGGGTTTGGTGATATCTGTTGATTTGATCAGCTGCTACATAGCTAAAGACAATGCCTAACTCTCCCCCAGAACTCATCAATAGTAAATAATTCAGCAAGGAAATGCATGAGCCCTTCTGAAAGCAAACTGATTGTTGATGATCCAGTCTTGGGCATCACAACTGTTGAGAGATCCTGATTGCCTCAACTGTATCTTGTCCAGAAGATAACACTTCGAAATTCATGCTTCTCTCTGTTTTCTGTCTCCATTTCTACAATGTCTCCTGAGTCCTAAATGCTGTGTTATAAATGTCTTGTTTATCCATTTGGCTGCAAATTGCATAATTTCCTTGTTTCTGATAGCAGAGTAGTATTCCCTTGTGTAGTTCTACCATAGTTTTTAAATCCATTCTTCAGTTGATGGACATCTCGGTTGTTTCCAGTTTCTAGCTATTACAAGAAGACTGCTATGAACATAGATGAGGCAACTTCCTTGTGATTCAGTGAGGAGTTATTTGGATGTATACCCAGAAGTGGTATGGCTGGGTCCCAGGCAGAGCTATTCCAAGTTTTCTAAGATATCATCAGACTGAACTAGAAAAGCTCATCCTGAGTGAGCTAACCAAGACTCAGAAGGATGCACATGGCATTTATTCACTTATAGTCGGATTTTAGCCATATAGTACAGGATATCTATGCTACAGCCAACACACCAAAAGGAACATGGACATAGACTTTTTGTTTATTTGTTTGTTTGTTTTCTCTCCCTGTCACTGAGACCCTTTTCCCTGGTGGTACTGCCTTGAAGGCCTCCATTGTATGAGGAGGCTCTTGGCCCTCATATGATTGCGGAACTTGGGCAGGGGACTGTTATGTAGGGACACTCCACTCCAGAGGAGTGGGATGAAAGGATTAGGGGATAGAGGGTGGAAGGGCGGGACTGGGAAGGGTGGAAAGAGAACACTATGATGGAGATGTAATCTGAAGCAATAAATAAATAAATTTTAAAAAGGAAGTTACTGCTTTCATTTAGTAAAAGGGAATCTTTAAACACTAAAAAAAAGTCTTGTTTAAGAATGAGCACTCAAGCATTACATATTCTCACTTAGAGTTGTCATATGTCTGTGTGTTCATTCTATAATTTGTGAAGAAAAAAAATATGAGATTAAAGCAGAGAGCAACCTTCATCTCTGAATACAAGCATATAAATTCAGAAGTTAGCTTGGCTCCATGACCATTTACTTAATAGTAACAGTCATGAATTTTGGCAAGATTTACACTACAAGGCATGAATTGCTCAGTTTGGAGCAGCATTCATATCCAATCAACAAGCTGCTGGCTCTCCTAGCATGGATACACTATTATATCAGTGAGTATATTTTTCCTGGAGTGTTGTGTTGTAGTGTGTAAAGTCCACAGTGACATTAGAGCACTGATGTCTGTATTCTTCCCCCAGAATCCTTCATAACATTCTAAGCATTATGGATGATGGAGTTGTAAGGATAGGTAGGAAAAGTTAACCCAAACAAATGGTATATGAAAAAAAAACATATGGAAACTTACTACATAGTAAGACAGAAAGGGAGAGGAGGGGAGGGAAGGAGAGGAGAAGAGAGGTATTAAATTCAAAATCTACAGTGCTGGATAATGCTGTTCAAAAAATGTGTGTTAAAACTCTCATTGTGAGGCATTGATACTTCCTTATGAGAAGTTAGATAAGGAGACCTCAGCGGCTCCTTTTGCTGCTCACTAGAATGAGACGACAAGCCTTACTGTTGAAGAAGATAAAAACACCATGCTTTTAAAACAGGTAACAAACATGATGGCTTATGTTTTCAAGATAAGCATAGGATTCAAATCAATCTTAGCAAAAAATAGTAATTTTTAATTTTATTAACTAATGAAAATTAATAATTTCCCTAATAAATATTAATATCAGTTGCTGCTGTTTGCATTCAGATATGTCCACTTGTGAATTTTAATATTTCAAAAATAATGGTAATTTTTTTTCCTTAAAATTAATTATAATTACTGGGAATGTGAGTAATAAAAAGTCTCAATAAGTTATTTGTCTTTTCATCAGGAGTTGAAGTTCATCGCACCTGCAAACAGAAATGTTCTTTCTCATCTGTGTTTCTTTTACTGGTCTTACTTAATTGCTCTCAGCAAACTTCCAGTGAGATGACATTGAATAGTGTGGAAAACTGGGCATTTCTTTATTTGTTTCTGATAAAGGAAGAATATCTTTTAAATTTCCTCCATTATATATGATAAAATTTTCTACATTTGAACCTATACAAAATTATTATTTCTATGAGCTAAGACTTTTTAAAATTAGGTAATGAGGTAATATGTTTTTACATAAAAGTTTTTTAATTAATGACTTTCAAAAAGTAACACATAACACTAAACAACTTCACATATGAACTGAAAAATGCCAGCAAAATAACTGAAAAATTTGAATATTTAAATCTTAAGGTTATCTGGTTTTATGGTCTGTGCAAAAAATAGGATCAAAGCCTCAAAAACAAAACCCACTTTTTAGTCTGTACCCCAATGTGGTTAAACTTCAAGTTGCTTAGTCGTGGAGTTAATGTTAACTGAGATGCACAACCTAGATGCAGATGTCTTCTACTAAATGTACTTTTTATTTCTTGTCATACTTTGTTGCACTTATGGCGACTGCTACGCTTAAAAGATTTCAGTGTGTAGGTTAAGAGTGTCTATAAATGAATACCTATCTATTTATTGGGATTGCAAAAGAAGAGCATTTCTAAAAACACAAAATACTGATCTCATATTGTGCTTTTATTATTTGATTCATGTTCCCTACCTGACACATATTTCAGGCAAAGAGGATATTGTAATATAAGGTTTTTATGAAAAATATCTGAATAAAAGAAATTTGTCTGCCAGTATATGTGCAGTTGCGAATTTTCATAGCAAGATATTCATTTTATAAGATAAGTAAGCCAGAGCAAAGATACAAAAATTCCACACATTCTCCTTCCAGAACTTTGTATTTTTATATTAGAATACAGAAAAATTTTATACTGTGATATCCTTTAGATTTTAGGAAAATAGAAACTTACTTAAGGTTTTATGTTTTTGCTTGTCCAATTTATTTTATATTTCTTAAGCATCTTGGGGGAAATCTGTGATTAAGATAGCATTAAAATTCAGGAGAAATTCCCTTGTATATACCTTATAGATCTAGAATATTACAACTTAGGGTTTCTTACTGAATAAAAAAAAAACTAACACATTCAAAATTAGGGTATGTGTAATTTTACAACTCCTATAAAATGAGCTATGCATAGTTTAATTAGTAGCTGAAACAAATTTAACAAATGAGCTTCACTGGAGGATACAAAGGGAAAAAGATATGTTAGCACCTATTAGGGTTGATATGGAAAGGTAGAACAAATATCATTAGAGCTGAACTGGACAAAGAAGAAAGACATAGAAAAGTTTCTATCATGGTACCTAATCAGACAAGTAAAATATCTTAAAACTACTCTAAATAAGATTCACACTCCCCTCTTGCTAATGAAATGAGGAAGAGTCTACTGCCTCTAGGAATAAGAATACATAACATAATCCCCAATTACAAGTTATAAATAATAATTCATGAGAAGTGCTAACTTCTCCTCAAAAGTTTAGCAGGCAAATGCAGTTGACCTTCAAGAAAAAGAGAGATCTGACATTTTCCAAGTGTTGTCTGTAGAGAGAATGGAGACATAAAGATAAATCAGCTAGGAGAAAATAGTATCTGGTAAGAATCACTATGTCAGTTCAAAGATAAAAGGGCAGTATATGAATAGGAGCAACATAAGGGAACAGTGAAAATAATATACATACATACAACACATATATGTATGTATAATAATATATATATGTATGTATAATATACATACATATATGTACATAACTATACATAACTATATGCACATTTAAGAAATATAAATGATTACCTAACTACTAGCCCTAAGAATGTCTATAACCCCTGTTACCTAACAACTAAACCTATCATTAACTATAACAACTATTATTTAACAACTAATCCTAACCTTTTCAAAGGTTACAGTCTCTGGAGCAGATCCTCAGTCATCAGGAAAACCTCAGA
The DNA here is from genome assembly GCA_907164525.1 of Lophiomys imhausi. Taxonomy (NCBI): domain Eukaryota; kingdom Metazoa; phylum Chordata; class Mammalia; order Rodentia; family Muridae; genus Lophiomys; species Lophiomys imhausi. The sequence continues at coordinate 21,200 of CAJQZJ010000753.1, read as the reverse complement.
AGTAGAACCATTAAGGAACTTGTCAACAGTCTTTCTTCAGGAATATCTCAGACTTAGGTCCTTTAGGATAAATTGGATATGGCAGATTCACCTTAAATGAATCTTGAGACTTTCTTCTCTCTGGAAGGCCTCAGCTGTCTGTAAACTCACTTATTCAGTTCATATTAGCCACTCAGTCATTCTGCCTCAGTCCTTGAGGCTGCCACAGTTCCATTCAGGTCACTGTTTGAACTGGTGGAACCCCTCTAAGTGAAATGTACACATATGGACATATGTATATGTATGGATATATATTTTTTCCTGTGTATTCTCTGGTGAACTTCATTTGTTAAATTCGGGCAGCTATGACTAAACTATGCATATTGCATTTTTATAGGAGCTGTAAAATTACACATAATCTATATATTCAAATCAGGGCAGTATATGAATAGTAACACTGTAAGGGATAGTGTTATATATATATATATATATATATATATATATGCAACAGACAAAATATTGAAAGAGAAAAAACTTTATCAAGGAAGGGATAATCAGGTAGGCTGGAGGAGATCATCTTGGGAATATGGTAGATGCCATGGTGAAGCTAACATTTAGATAAATTTCATCTGTATTCTTTTGATCTAAATCTATAATTATAGATATATCATTCACCTTTTCAGAGAAGATATTTCCTGAAAAATTAAATGGTTCTATAAAATATATATGAAATATTTTTTTTTTTTTGCAAAAATACATCCTGACAGACTATACACCTTAGTGTTGCCAGAACAAACTTTTTTTCTTCTTGGGGTTTGTTTGTTTTGTTTCTTGTTTTTTGCCCTACATTCTTTTTGTCTGTCTTGAGTCTTATAAGAACCAAATCCTAGCTGGGTTTTGTTGTTGTTGTTGGTGGTGGTGGTGTTTTTGTACTTTTTCCAAGCCCTCTCACCTCGTGCACCCACTCTTGCCACAACTGATCTCTCCCTTTCCATCCCCTATCCCTCTCCTATCCAATTTTGTCTCTTCATCCTCTTCTGCCATCTATTCTATTTCCCCTTCTTAGTGAGATTCAAGCATCCTCCCTTGGACACTCTTAGTTATTTAGCTTCTTGGGGGAAACTTTTAAATGAAAATTTCATCTGAAATTATCAGCCTTGCATATGAGGTAATATAGATTCAAAATCTAGATAAGGAAGAAGAAACTGGGAATGTGGAGAGAACTGAGAATGACTTAGATTTTAGAAACCTCAAAGAATATCCAGATTAACACCTTCTCTTAGAGGGCCTTACCTTCTCATCCTTTCTAAAATTTCTACTAACTAGGGACCAAACATTTAAATTTGTGAGCCTGAGGATGAAACTCTGATTCAAAGCTTCACAAAGGTTAAGGAATTTTGATATAAACCACAAGTAATAATACAAAAGAAGTATGAGCAAGAAATGTGATCACATCCATCTTCTTCTTTGGGGGGGGGGGGAAGAAATGGCATTAGTCAGAATTTTCATCTTTAGAGCTTTAAGAAAGCAAAGATACCCAGTATTAGTTCATTTTATTCAGTTCTTATGTTAGCAAGAGCATCTTACTGTGGTCCTGAGCATCCATGGAAATATACCAGAAACACAGGTATAGTGAACATCTTGTCAAAAACTCAGACAACCACCATGCCTATAGAATTTTAGTTCTCTGACAAAGGTCAGACTATTGCTTTAGTCCAGTATGTTCCAGAAAGGTAACAAATTTTAGAAATAAGTGCAGGATCACAAGGAAAATGTCTACTACACTGATTAAAGTGCCTGAACAGGGCAAAACTTCAGTATTCTTGAGTGGTGTGCTCTACTTACAAAAGCAGAAGAATAAGCACAAGGGTATTCAGTCTAAGAAAAGTGCTGACTGGGTCTTTTCCTTACCAGCTTAGGGCTAGGGACCAAATCATAATCTTTTGCAATTGACTGGATTTAGGCAACAACTTCCTGAACAGAACACCAACACCTCAGGACCTGAGATCAACAATCAATAAATGGGACCTCATGAAACTAAAAAGCTTCTGTAAGGCTAAAGACACTCATTCGAACAATGCGGCAGCCTATAGACTGGGAGAAAATCTTCACCAACCCCACATCTGACAGAGGGATAATATCCAAAATCTACAAAGAACTCAAGAAATTAAATGCCAAGAAACAAAATAATCCAATCAAAAAATGGGAGACAGAGCTAAATAGAGAATTCACAAAGGAGGAATCCCTAATGGCTGAGAGACACTTGAAGAAATGCTCAACATCTTTAATCATCAGAGAAATGCAACTCAAGACGACCCTGAGATTCCACCTAACACCTGTCAGAATGGCTAAGATCAAAAGCTCAAATGACAGCACATGCTGGCGAGGGTGTGGAGAAAGGTGTACCCTACTCCATTGCTGATGGGAGTGCAGGCTTGTGCAACCATTGTGGAGGTCAGTCTGGCGATATCTTAGAAAACTTGGAATAGCTTTGCCTCAGGAACCAGCCATACCACTACTGGGTATACACCCAAATGCCTCTTCACGGAATCATAAGGAAGTTTCCTCATCTATGTTTATAGCAGCCTTATTTGTAACAGCTAGAAACTGGAAACAACCAAGATGTCCCTCAACCGAAGAATGGGTTAAAAAATTGTGGTACATCTATGCAATGGAAAATTATTCAGATATCAGGAACAATGAAATTATGCAATTTGCACCCAAATGGATGGAACTAGAAAAGCTCATCCTGAGTGAGTTAATCCAGACTCAGAAGGATGCATGTGGCATCTATTCACTTATGGTAGGATTTTAGCTATATAGTAGAAGGTATTGATACTACAACTAACACACCAAAGGGAACTTGGACATAGACTTTTTATTTTTTATTTATTTTTTAATATTTTTTTCTATTTTTTTCTCTTTTTTAGTCTTTTTTATCTATTTGTCTGCTTATTTGTTTGTTTTTTAGTTCTCTCTCCCGGACAATGAGTCACTTTTCACTGATGGTACTGCCTCGTAGACCCCCAATGAATGAGGAGATTCTTGGCCCTCATAAGACCTCTCAAATGAGATGAGGGACTGTTATATATGGACACCCTACCCCAGAGAAATGGGATGGAAGGGATAGGAGGTAAAGAAAAAAAATGAAATGTGATGTTTCGGCCTTTTACTACTAATTGTCATAAACTGTTTAGGATAATTAAGAAATGCAAACTAATAGTTACTCAAGCCGATCATTTTGTTACATACTATGATAGCCTATTATAATTATTTTCTAAGCTAATCAGAAATAAACTGCTAAGAGACAAGCAACATCTGCTTACCCTAATATAAGAGATAGATAGGGCCTCTTCAAAAACCTCAAGAGATCTGCAGAATATGGCATTCAATGATGTTTTCGTAACTTTAGATTTTTTATATCGAGACATATCAACTCCTGACAGCACGCCCTATTCTACCTCAAGTAGAAGATGAGCATCGAAGATGAGCTCCAGTGGGAGATGATTGAATTAGTCGCAAGCCTGTCTCTTGGTAGGAAAAGCCCCTTGCTCCAACTGTAGACAGAATGCTGTCCAAAAAGGACAAAACCTGGAAGCAGGTAAGTCGACAGCCTAGCTCTGCCAAGACACGGTAGACAAGTCCTTCATAACCCCTGCTCTACAATCTATGTCTGTCAGAGAAACGGGGCCAAACAACTGAAGATCGATGCTGTGATGTATGGAGAGAAAATGGGAACTGTCCAGGCAGCCACTGGTATGTCATTTCTTAGTTTTGGAATCTGCAGGCCCTGTACTTCCTATAAAATCAGATATATTTATCCTCTCAGGTCTCTGAGGTGGTTGAAGAACAGATAGCTAGAGTCTCATAGTTAAATTTTGAGTGGTTTATGAGTCAAGAGAGTGTTATAGATCTAAGAAGATGCTTTAAAAATTGTGTTGCAAGTTAGTATGAATGTTGAGTTAGATATAGAACTTTAAACTCATGGAGATGGTTAGATAGTAGAATGTTAAAGTCAGGTGCCAAATACATATTGACTGGACATTGGGAATGTATGCTAAGCCATAAAACCCTCATAACTGTGGCCAAATTACCTCTGTTGTTTTGCATTGCATTTATTATTATAAGAGAAAGAGTCATTTGTTGCACTGAATGGGGAACTGTAGGGGGAAATAAGATATACCTTAAACTTAAAAAAAAAAAGGGAAGAGGATGGGGGGTTGAGGGTGGGAGGGTGGGACTGGAGGGGGGGATAGGGAGGGGACTGTGATTGAGATGTAACTTGAAGAAATAAAAAATAAAGGAAAAAAATGCTCAAAACCAAAACAAAACAAAACAAATAAATAAATAAATAAAACAACCATCCCAGAGGAAAGGAAGGAAAGCAGGGACTTTAGCACCTAAGTTCCAAGATGGTAGATCTGGGTGAAAGTAAACCAAGGTTTATGCTGGTATTGGGGAGGAGGAGGTTTAACATTCGCATAAAGGCTTTACAAAGTTGGAGGAGACAGGAAGATTTGTATAAAAGGATTATAAGGTGGGTTATATAAAATGATTTGAATTCTTTGTCTTGAACAAATATTTTACATTGTCCAACAGAAAAGGCTAGAATTTAGCATTTCTTATGAAATGAATCCATCTGAAGTAGGTAAATAAAGTTTAAAGAATGTTTGTTCCATCATCAAGTTTTAGGAAGTAAAATATATTTTAGTCTACTTATTTTTTAATTACTTTTTAAATTTCTTCAAGTTACATCTCAATCACAATCTCCTCCCTACTCCCTGTTCTTGTCTCACCCTTCCACCCTCTTCCCCCTCATACCCCCATCTACTTCCTTTTTTTTTTAGTTTAAGGTATATATCTTTACCCCCACAACCACTCCCTTTCAGTCCAACGAATGGCTCTTTCTCTTATAATAACATTTAGATGTGATCCATAGATATTTGATATTTTTTTTCTTTTAGAATTCTTTTTCTACACACAATTATGCAATATCTTGAACTGTTGTCTTTCTGTTCCCTCTTCTCTCACATCATGTGCTACCAATGATTCAGTCTATGATTTGTCTTAGACTAAAGAGAGAGTATGTTAGAGCATGAGACATGGAGAAGAAAGTAGGCTTTAGTAACTCTTATCTTGTTCTTAGTTTTCTGTCCTGGAATTCATCAACTGTGAGACTTAAGAAAAAACTTAAAATAGGCTTTCACTCATTCATTGAAATCTGACATCTGGATGATACATATACATGCATATATATACATAAATATGTATTTATATTTATTGATCTATGTGATATGATATATAAATATATATGATATGGTGTATATAAATATATATGAATATATATATATAATGGATATTATTGAAATATATATACATGCACACACATTTCAACAATACTTAGTTTATATATATATATATACACACACACACACATGAACACACACACATTTCAGCAATACTCAAAGCTGATGATATTTTCCCTTAAAAAAATGGACAGGAGGACCACTTTGAGTTTGAGGCTAGTTTGCTCTGCATAGAGAGTCCCAGTCCAGCCAGGACTACAGAGAAAAAGTCTCCCTCAAAGAGGCAAACAAACAAATATACAAAAGGAGATAAGGGAACTAGATCACAGAAAATTAATTAAAAAGTGGAAAACCCCTATGGAAATTAGGCCTCCTAAATCCACAGTCCTCCTCCATATGTTGCTGTTTTAGTTTAAGCAAGTTGTATCTGAAGTTAGTTCAGGTCCTGTGGGGAATGAACAAGATGATGTACCCAGCTAGGAGATTATAAATAATGTGTGAAATGACTCTCAAGTCGAAGACACTGAAAATGTGAATTTCTTTTCTAATTATTTCTACCATTTGTGAAATATCTAAAAATTAGTGTGAAGTTGATTGAGTAGTCAGTCACTCAAATGTGACTTAAGTACATTTAAGAGAGTTTTTTTCTGAAAAAAATATTCTAGGTTTATACTTTTAATATTGTGTTACTGTATATTTTCTTAGACTTGGGAAAATAATCTTTACAATTCTGAAAGTGTTATCTATTTTTAGGATTTCAAAGTAAGGAATGTTATTTAAACTGTCAGTACTATTTGTATCTTTTTGCAAATTACATGCTTAAAAATTATACTTTTTTATCCCTGGCTATTCTATGAAAGTAATATTTCTTCTCTTTTTACTCATCAAACTACTAAAATAATTATATTACTTATGATACAATTATAAAATTATTTATTTGAGACCATTTTTTAAAATGTGATTTTATTATTAAACATGATCCATTGTGAATTCAAAATGCTATTGAAATAATAGTTCATAAAGATATTATTTTAGCTTTCTCCTTTGAGCTACTTGAGAGCTTGTATTGTTCTTGTTAATGGTGGGTATTAATGAATATTTCATATTTATTTCTCAGGTTTTTGTTCTAATTATGATTATATGTTTTGTTCAAAGCTAAAGTGATTCTTTATGTACCCTCTTTATATTAAATTTAAGTATTCAGATACTGAAATTTATTTTCTTTTATTCTTAGCCATGACTCCAGTTTTTTAGAGCAGAAATTTTTTATTCTGTGACAAAAAGAAATGGCAGCTAGTAAGGATTATCTATGTCAGTTACGCTTTTAAATTAAGGAAAGGTGGAGTTTTTTTAAATAATAGTTAATATACTGCTTAGATGAAGTACTGAATTAGTAAAAAAAAACATGGACTGATCCAGTTATTTGGTATTCTGCAGCATTATTTGCATTTTTCAAAATCTCAAATAAATAAAAATGAATCAGCACATCGCAGCAATGTTTCTAAAATGATTAGCATTTGACTTCTACGATTGCAGTGAATCACTCAAAGCCTGTGACTACACAGATGCTCAGTGAAAGGTCAGATTCTGTGTAGAAAGTATTTGTATAGAGGCACAACCTTCTCTGAGGGCTCCAGTCCATTTGTTTGGCTTTTCTTTGGTGACAAGTGTCTTTTGTCCTTACAACAAGTCCCCATCCACATCCTTTCCCCCAGGAGAATTAGTGCCAGAAGACTGTCAGGTAGGTAATGAGAATTCAGTGGCTTGAGAAGACATGTCATTTTCCTGAAGATGATGAAAAGTCACTTCCACCCCTTTCCCAGGGCGGATGTCTTATTTTCCTGCCACTTTTCCCGCAGCACATTAGTCACACATTGCTGGATCTTGTCAGATTCATCAAACAAACCATTTCCATCAATTATGTGACAGTTTATATTATCCAAACTTGTCACAAGCCCCCACTCACTTTTAGCATATTTCCACAGAGGCATCAGTAGCTCTTAATCCCCCAACTGCCACTCAGGGAGAAGTACAGGACTGGGAAGGGAGGCATGGACACCTGCAAAAGCATTCTCTCACTTTGTTCCACAGGACGAAGTCCTCACTTCTCAGATTTTAATGCTCTAAGAAGTGCATTCATGAAGCCACTGCCTCCATATCTGTCTATGTACATATAGCCATACTGTCAGATTGAGGGCAGCTGCTTTTCAGTTCTACCCTGAATACTCTCTGTACTTACCTATCTTTGCGGATACATGGCTTGATCACTTGTCTATCTCCCATTCTAAACTTCCCACTCTGTGAGAAGTTTTACCTGTATCTGGAAAAGAGAAAATCACTGAGGTTGTAAAGGAATGATGTATTTCTAGACACAATATGGTACAAAGTGGTTGTATCTTCATACCTTTTGTTAGTTTTCTGGGAAAGCTAATGACATGCTTGCAGATTTTTTAGAACCCAGTTAGGTATTGATCTTTACGTGTTTCTCTTTATTTAGGATATATCTTCTACAGACGTTAATTTTACTGTTCATTATTGTATCCACATTTTCTGATTATTTGCTTTAATTTTTCTATGTTGTTTGTTGTTGTAATATGGAATTTTATCTGAATCAATTTAAAGTTTCAAACCATTAGATCATGAGATCTATGAGAAATGAAATTAACTGAGAAAATAGGAAGAAAATTGTTAAATGTTTTGAGCATGGAACACTACTGAAAAGATAGGTATAAGTTTCTGATGAAATAATTTAAAATTTATATTGCATGAATTAAAAGGAAAATTTTAATAAACAGAGATTATAAAGTAAGTGAAGTACTAATATTATGAACGCTGTTTCTATATAGTTAATTTGATGAATGTGGTAAAATATCTGATGTATTTCATTATCAAGTGAAATTATTAATTTGTCAAATATATAATAAAACTATGGAAATCTTTGTGAGAAAAATGACATAAGAAGTATAATACATTATAAAATACTAGTGAAGAAAATAAAAGGAATATTTAAAGTTTTATGAATGCCAATAAGTATATATGTAAGCATCACATATAAAATATTTGGGGACTGGAGAGACAGCTCAAGTGTTATATGTAAGTATTGTTCTCACAGAGGACCTAAGTTCTTTACACTCTAGTCAGAGAAGTCATAATCTCCTGTGATTTCCAGTCGTGGTGGTCATTGCCCCTAACCTCAGGAACCTTCAAACACATGCAGATCCCCACACACTTACACCATTCACAAAAATAATTTTTTAAAACCAAGATGTTATTTCAATTTTCTTGTATCTGTTGAGGCTTGCTCTGTGTCCGACTATACGGTCGATTTTGGAGAAGGTTCCGGGTGGTGATGAGAAGGTGTATTTCTTTTTATTTGGGTGAAACATTCATCTGTTAAGTTCATTTGGTTCATGACCTCTGTTTGACTCATTATTTCTCTGTTTGGTTTCTGTCTGGATGACCTATCTATTGTTGTGAGTGGGGTGTTTAAGTCTCCCACAACTAATGGGTGGTTTAAGCTTTAGAAGAGTTTCTTTTACAAATCTAGGTGCCCTTGTATTTAGGGCATAGTTATTCAATATTGAGATGTCCTTTTGATGAATGTTTCCTTTAACGAGTATGTAATGCCCTTCTCTATCTTTTTTTGATTAACTTCAGTTGAAAGTCTATTTTATTTGATATTAAGATGGCTACTCCAGCTTGTTTCCTGGGTCCATTTGCTTTGAAAACCTTTTCCCAGGTGCACGTCTTTAATCTCACCTGTTGGGAGGCAGAGGCAGGTGGATCTCTGTGAGTTCAAGGCTAGTCTAGTCTACAGAGTGAGTCTAGGATAACCAGGGATACATAGAAAAACCCTGTCTTGAGAAACCTAAAAAACAAACAAACAAAAAAAAAAACCCAAGATGTTGATATCAATAATTAATACTTATTTTTGTTCCTGAAAAGGCTTAGTTAAGTTAATTAGAAAATACTAGTTAACTCTACAGAAGTCTAAATATTCAACCTAGTTGACTATATACATATTAACTGAATTCTATTCTTCTACCTATTTTAGGAAGAGATTTAAACTTCAAAAGGTAAAATTAGTTTTTAAACCATGGAAACATTAAGGGTTGTATAACACAAACTTAAATTTCACATTCAAGGTTATTTTTAAAATAATTATACTAAATACTTTACTTAAAGTAATGAAACTAAATTACCTTATACAGAAATATGTGAGAGAACAGAGAGATGGCTCAGAGATTGAGAGCACTGTTCACAGTCATCATTTTGGAGTTACTCTGTGACCAGAGTTACTGGTCACAGACATCATTTTGGAATACTCTGGAAGCACACTGTGCACCTCAGCTGGGCACCTAGTCTGTACCATCATCGAGTGTTCCAGCCCCGGGAGCAGTGAAACAGTTCTGAGCCATTGCACAGCTGTTCAAGTGATGCAGACAGCTCTGGATCACAATGTTTTTGGCCTAGAAGCACAAACTGCTCTGGGGATCCCCTAGAAACATCAGGGGAAGATCATGATCACAGACCCAATGCATGCATTGCTGAGAATCTAATAGAATCCCACCAGATCAGATAAGCTGTCTTATAACACATTCTTCTGGTCAGAGACACTCAGTCAGGGTTCTGGCTCTCAGGAGACACCATGTCACCTTGCTTCCCCTGGGATTGCCCCCAGAGAGATGTCTCATTAGCAGCCACAGGGGTGCTTCCCTGGCCTCTGGCCTCCAGGCATTCCCAGAGACCCAGGTAAAACACTGCATAGAGCCAGAAGAACTCAATCAGACTCCTGATCTCCAGGTATCTCAGCCCTGCCCTTGGGAGAGAGTTCCTCATAGTGGGTTTTTTTAGCAACCACAGGGGCCCTTCCCTGACCCCTAGTCTCCAGGCACTTACAGTGACTTGAGTCCAGTACCTTATAGCACCAGAGGCATTCAGTCAGGCTTTTGTTCTCCATGCAGCTCCACTCTGCCCCTATTCCTCTAGGAGAGCCCCACAGAGAGATATTATTAGTAGCCACCGGGGTGCTTCCCTGACATCTGGCCTCCAGGCACTGCATAGAGCCAGAGGCACTTGGTCAGGCTCCTGACCACCCGATGCCTGGGCTCTGCCCTCCTGCCCTTGGGACAGCAATTCAGAAAGATCTCATTCACAGCCACAGGAACTCCTCCAAACCCCTAGGCTCCAGGCACTTCCAGTGACTCAGGTCTAGTGCTTTATAGTGCCAGATACATTCAGTCAGGTTTCTGATCTCCAGACACCTCCACTCTGCCCCTCTACCTCTAGGAGAGCACTATGGAAAGATCTCACCAGCAGTTACAGGGGCGCTTCCTGACTTCAGGTCTCAGGCACTCCTAGAGGTCCAGGTCAATCACCACATAGAGGCAGAGACACTCAGTCAGGCTTCTGACCTCCAGGTACCTCTGCTTTGCCCCACTGCAGGTGAGAGAGCTCCTTAGAGAGGACTCACTAGCCTCCGATCTCCAGGAGCTTCCAGTGATTCAGGTAAACGGGGCTGCATAGCACCAAAGACACTCACCTTCACTCAGCCCTGCTGCTCCTGGGAGAGTCCCTCAGAGAGGTTTTACTAGCAGACCCAGGGGCATTGCTCTAGCCTTAGGCATCTAGGTGCTCCCAGAGACCCAGAGCAACCAGTGCATATCTCTAGAGACACTCAGGCTTCTGGCCTTCAGCACCTGTATATCATTCCAGTACCCCTGGGAGAACTCCTTGGAGAGGTCTCGCTTGCAACCACAAAAACCACAGCAATACCAACCTTCCCAAACTGACCCTCTGGATCATAGGATCCTACAGGATTATAAAGGTATATCCAGCCTCCATACCTGGACTCTTTCCAAAGCACCAAACTTAGTGGGCACCAGGACCAACCAAATGATGACCAGGACATCCAGATGGCTAAAGGCCAATGAAGGAATACAAATAACAAAACACAGGGCAAAAATGGAACCACCAGAACCCAGCTATACTAGTACAGCAAGCCCAGACCATCCTCACACAGCAAAAACACAAGAAAATTATGACAAAACTATACTTACCAAAATGATAGGTGCCTTAAAAGAAGAAAATACATCCCTTACCGAATTTAAAGAAATGGCAATTCAACAGATGAAGGCAATGGAAGACTCCATTATAGAGCTCTAAAAAAACTCAATCAAATAAGTGAGGAAAAGTGGAAAAGCAACTGCTATTATACAATTATAGGCAAAGGCAATCAGATCGGAGCAGGAAATCTACAAAATGGTTCAAGACCTGAAACTGGATTTAGAAGCAATATAGAAAACACAAGCAGAGACAATCCCGGAGGAGGAGGAAAACCAATGAAAGAGAACAGGAACCATAGACATGAGTATCACAAATATAATGCAAGAAATGAAAGACAGAATCTCAGGAGTGGAAGACTCAATTGAAGAAATCAGTACAAAAACCAAATAAAATAAGAAATCTAAAAAAATTCCTCACCCACAACATCCACGAAATCAAAGAATCAATGAAAAGACAAAACCTAAGAATTATAAGCATAGATGAAAGAGAAGACTCACAATTCCAAGGTCCAGAAAACATTTTCCACAAAATCTAGAAGAAAATTTCTCAAGCCTAAAGAAAGAGACGCTAGTAAAAGTCGAAGAGGCTTACAGAACACCAAAGAGATTAGAGTAGAAAAGAAATTCCTCCTGCCACATAATAATTGAAACTCTAAATCTATAGAACAAAGAGAATATTAAAAAGTGTAAGAGAAAAAGGCCAAGTAATGTTTAATGGCAGATCCATCAGAATTACACCTGACTTCTCCTCAGAAACTTTAAAAGCCAGAAGGACCTGGGCAAGCATCCTGCAAATCATAAAAGACCACAGGTGCCAGCCTAAACTACTAAACTTGGTAAAATTTTCAATTACTGTAGATGGAGAAAACAACATATTCCATGACAAACCAAATTTAAATAATAAAAATCCTCAAATCCAGACCTACAGAAGATCCTAGAAGGAAAATTCCAACCCAGAGAAGATAACTACATCCAAGAAAACACAGGAAACAACTCCACTGCAGCTAAACTAATGGAAACACACAAACACACTACTACCACCTACATCAAAATAACAGGAAATAACAATCTATGGTTATTAATATCTCACAACATCAAAGTACTTAACTCCCCAATAAAAAGATGCAGACTTACAGAATGGATCTGAAAATAATACCAATCATTTTGCATAAAAGAAACGTACTTCGCCAACAAAGATAGCCTTTATCTCAGAGGAAATGGTTGGGAAAAGGTTTTCCAAGTAAACGGTTCAAGGAAGCAAGTTAGAGTAGTCATCTTAATATCAATTAAAATAGATAGTACATACTAGTCAAAGGAAACATTCATCAAGATGACATATCAATACTGAATATCTATGCCCCAAATAAAAGTCTACCCACATTTGTAAAAGAAACACTATCACCTTCAATCCCCCATTCTCTTCCTTTTTTTTTTTTTAAGTTTAAGGAATATCTTATTTCCCCCAACAGTTTCCCTTTTCAGTCCAACAAATGGTTCTTTCTCTTATAATAATAGGTACAATACAAAACAACAGAGGTAATTAGGCCACAGTTATGAGGGTTATATGGCTTAGCGTACATTCCCAATGTCCAGTCCATATGTATTTGGTACCTGACTTTAACATTCTACTATCTAACCATCTCCATGAGTTTAAAGTTCTATATCTAACTCAACATTCATACTAACTTGCAACACAAGTTTAAAAGCATCATCCTAGATCTATAACACTCTCTTGCCTCCTAAACAATTCAAAATTTAATTATGAGACTCTAGCTATCTATTCTTCAACCACCTCAGAGACCTGAGATGGATAAATATATCTGATTTTATAGGAAGTACAGGGCCTGCAGATTCCAAAACTAAGAAATGACATACCAGTGGCTGTGGAGGGTAGGACTGGAGGGGGAGTAGGGAGGGGAATGGGATTGAGATGTAACTTGAAGAAATAAAAAATAAAGAGGAAAAAAAATGTAAAAAAAAATCCTCAAATAATGGTTATATACCCCCCCCCAAAAAAAGAAAGAAAGAAACACTATCAAAGCTTAAACCACACATACATCCCTACACATTAATAACGGGAGACTTCAGCACCCCATTCTCTCCAATGGACAGGTTATTTAGACAGAAACAAACAAAGAAATGATGATACTAACAGAGGTCATGAACCAAATGGACCTAACAGATATCTACAGAACATTTCACCCAAACACAAAAGAATATACCTTCTTCTCAACACCTCATGGAACCTTCTACAAACTGATCATATACTTGGTCACAAAACAAACATCAAACAATACAGGAAAATTAAAATAACCTAATATATCTTATCCGATCACCAGGGATTAAAGCTAGACTTAACCAACAACAGAAATAACAAAAAAAGCCTACACATTCATGGAAACTGAACAACTCTCTACTCAATGACTGCTAGGTCATGGAACAAATAAAAAAAAATCAAAGAATTCCTAAAATTCAATAAAAATGAAAGAACAATATACCCAAACCTATGGGCCACAATGGAAGAGGTGCTAAGTGGAAAGTTTATAACACTCACTGCCTTCAAAAAGAAAGTGGAAAGAGCTCATATTAGCAACTTAACAGCACAATTGAAACCTCTAGAAAAAAAGAAGCAAACACTCCCAAGAGGAGCAAACAGCAGGAAACCATCAAACTAGGGCTGAAATCAATAACTTAGAAACAAAATGAACAATTAAAAGAATCAATGAAACCAAGAGTTGGTTATTTGAGATAAATCCAAAAAATAACACACCCTTATCCAAACTAAAAAAAGGCAAAGGGAAAATATCCAAAATCAATAAGATCAGAGACAAAAAGGGAGAAATAACTGCAGACACTGAGGAAATCTCAATAATACATGGTCCTACTTCAATAACCTATCCTTCACAAAATTGGAAAAACTAAGAGAAATGGACAATTTTCTTTAGAGATTTCATGTACCAAGATTGAATCAAAATCAGCTAAACAAACTAAACAGTTCTATAACCCTTAAATAAATAGAAGCAGTCATTAAAAGTCTCCCAACCAAAAACAAAAACAAAAAAAGCCCAAGAACAGATGGTTTCAGCACAGAATTCATTCTACCAGACCTGCAAAGAAAAGCTGATACCAATACTCTTCAAACTGTTCCACAAAATAGAAACAGAAACAATACTGTCAAACTCATTCTATGAGGCTACAGTTACCCTGATACCTAAAGCACACAAAGACCCAAGAAAGAAAGAAAATTTCAGATCAATTTCCCTGATGAACATAGATGAAAAAATACTCAATGAAATACTTGGAAACCAGATCCAATAACACATCAAAAGTATCATACACCATGATCAAATAGGCTTTATCCCAGAGTTGCAGGAGTGTTGCAACATATGAAAATCCATCAATGCAATCCACCATACAAACAAGCTAAAAGAATATGATCATCTCACTTGATGCCGAAAAATCATTTGAGAAAATCTAACACCCCTTGATGCGAATATTCCTGGCGATATCTAGCATACAAGGACCATACCCAAAAGTAAAAAGGCAATATACAGCAAGATAACTTAGCCAACATCAAGTTAAATGAAGAGAAACTTGAAACATTTCCACTAAAAACAGGTACAAGGCAAGGATGTCCACTCTCTCCATATCGCTTAAACATAGTACTTGAAGTTCTAGCCAGAGCAACAAAAAGACAACAAAAGGAGATCAAGAGGATACAAATTCCAAAGTAAGAGATCAAAGTATCCCTATTCACAGATGATATGATAGTATACGTAATGGACTTTAAAAATTCCATCAGAGAACTCCTACATCTGGTAAACACCTTCAACAAGGCCGGATACAAAGTTAATTCTAAAATATCAGGAGCCCTTCTTTACATAAAAGGTAAATGGGCCAAGAAAAATATCATGAAAACAACACCGTACACAATAGCAACAAATAATATAAAATACCTGGGGATAACTCTAACCAAGCAAATGAAAGACTATGACAAGAACTTGAAGTCCTTGAAGAAAGAAATTGAAGAAGATATCAGGAGATGGAAAGTTGTCCAATGCTCATGAATAAGTAGGATCAACATAATAAAAACACTATCCTACCAAAAGCAATATATAGATTCAATGTAGTTCCTTAAAATACTAACACAATTCCTTACAGACTTTGAAAAACAATTCTCATCTTCATATGGAAAAACAAAAAACACAGAATAGCTAAAACAATCATGTACTACAGCATGGTACTGGCATAGAAACAGGTCTACTGATCAACGGAATTGAATCAAACACCCAGAAATAAATCTACACACCTATGATCACTTAATTTTTGATAAATAAGTCAAAAACCAAGAAATGGAAAAAGGAAATCATCTTCAACAAATGGTGCTGCTCTAACTGATGTCAACATGTAGAAGAATGAAAATAGACCCACATTTATCACCTTGCACAAAACCTAAGTCCAAGTGGATAAAATACCTAAACAAAAAACCAGATATGTTCAATGTAATAGATGAGAAATTGGGGAAACCTTGAACTCATTGGTGCAGGTGACAGCTTCCTAAACAGAAGACCAATAGCCGAGGCTCTAAAACCAACAATAAACAAATGGGATTTTATGAAACTGAAAAGCTTCTCTAAGGCAAAGGACACTGTCATTAGAACAAAATGGCAGCCTACAGGTTGGGAAAAGGTCTTCACCAACCCCCACATCTGACAGAGGGCTAATATCCAAAATTTACAAAGAACTCAAGAAATTAAACACCAAGAAAGCTAATCATCCAATTTAAAAATGGAATACAGAGCTAAACTGAGAATTCACAAAAGAGGAATCTCTAATGACTGAAAGACACATGAAGAAGTTTTCAATATCCTTAGTCATCAGAGAAATGCAACTCAAGACAACTCTTAGATTCCATCACACACTTGTCAGAATGGCTAATATTAAAAAGTCAAATGACAGCACATGCTGGCGAGGTTGTGAAAAAAGGGGAACATTCCTCCATTGCCAGTGAGAGTGCAAACTTTACAACCACTATGGAAATCAGTCTGGCGATATCTTAGAAAACTTAGAATAGCTCTAACTGAAGACCCAACCATTCCACTTCTTGGCATATATCCAAAAGATTCCTCACCAAATCACAAGGACATCAGCTCAACAATGTTCATGGCAGATGCATTTATAAGAGTTAGAAACTGGAAATAATCCAGATGCCCTTCAACTGAAGAATAGATTAAAAAACTGATGTTCATTTACACAATGGAATACTACTCAGCCATCAGAACCAAGGAAATCACACAGTTTGCAACCAAATGGATGGAACTAGAAAAGCTCATACTGAGTGAGCTTACCCAGACCCAGAAAGATGCATATGGCAAGTATTCACTTATAACTGGATATTAGCCATATAGTACATGATAACTATCCTACAACTCACAGACCCAAAGGAACAGGAACCTAGCATCACTGTCTTACAAGAAATGTCACCCATCAGCAGATGAAAACAGATGCTGAGACACATAGTCAAACATTAGGTGTACCTATGGGAGCCTCTGGGAGACTTATATAAGAGAAGAAGGAGGAATAGAGAGACTTGGATTGGTCAAGATCAACACATGAAGATTAGCAGAGCCAAATAATCTAGGTCCCCAGAGGCTTATAGAGATCGAAACATTAACCAAAATACGAAGCAGAAAAGCATAGACTTGACCTCAACCTCCTATACAAAAGTAGAGGATAAGCAACTTGGTCCTCATAGAGATCCTTTTACAAGTAGGGGTGGGGCAGTCTCAGTCACTGACTTTATTACATGTTAGTGGGACTCTTTATGTAGTAGAGCTGCCAAATTGGACCCGAGAGCAAGAGGAAGCTCTTAGCCCTCATGTGACTGATGAACTGAGGGGGACTGATATGTGGGGACCAAACTGGAGGAATAGGATAGGTGGGAGAGGGGTTAGAGGGTAGAAAGGTGGTACTGGGAGGGGAGGAGGGATTGAGCTGGGATTGAGATCTAACTTGAAGAAATAAATAAATGTTGAAAAAAGTCTTTGAAATTTTATTCCTACATCATAATCAGATAAAATTATTTTGAAATGCTCTTCAGAACTAAACCAAAAAGCCTAAGTATATTGCTTCAAGAAATAAAGATGCATTATTTCTATAATTTGGGGATTATCAAAGAATATTAAAGTAAACACAGAGTCAACCAAAGGAATTTGTAAAGTTAGAATAATAAAAATAAAATTATAGTAGTTAGGTCATTATGAAAGTAACCAGAAAAGGTAAAATAGTGTAAGGAGAAGTATATTTGATGGAGCATTATAATTTACAGTGGAACAAATAAGAGAGCTAAGAAAATGCTAACAATTAAGACTGAGTGAGAGTACAATACAGAAGATCAAAGGAAATCTTGCTCAGAACCATGGTACCATCTTGAGTTCTGCCCTATGAACAGAACTTTAACGTCCATTTAGAAATTTGCATACCTGGAGAGGAGTTTGAACAGATGTGCCTTTCCAGGGGAATGTGTTCTATTTAGGTTAAATGAACTATCAGAAAACAGCACCAGTCACTGGGGGAACTTCTGTAAACCCACAACCCCGTAAAACTAGCAATTTTGCTTTAGGGAGTGCAGAAAAAAAATTTTTTTTTCCCAAAGGTAATTCTGCTAATGCTTCATGTTAAGCAAAGCTGCTTCTAAAGTCAGGCTAGTTATGGTCAGAGAGAGACAAGCATGAACACCGTAGTCTGTCTTTCTTTCCTTGATGGCTAGTAAGTTCAAGTCAGGCCATCCCAGATAGATGGCTTATTAGGCCATCTCAAAACTATATCTCTGATGGTAGAAGGCTCCTGGGTCAAAAATTCCTATTAACACAAGCAGAATAGACATGGAGTAATTATTTCAAGAAATGGTATACATTTTGAATGCATGAGAGAGAGGAGATAAGTCAAAATGTCAAGAAGGAGGCTGAAAGTTTTAGGGATTTCTTAGCCAGAGGTCCCACTACTCAGCATAACCTCCACTCACGAAAACATGACATGCGATGTGACTTCTGGGCCACCTAATTCTAAAGTTGAAAAGGAAGCAAAATTTACTGAGTAATATTAAATGCAAATTGTTACAGGATACTACTTTGCAGGCTAGAGATGTAAGAGAACAAATAGAATGTCCAAGCAAGATATAA
The DNA here is from genome assembly GCA_907164525.1 of Lophiomys imhausi. Classification (NCBI taxonomy): domain Eukaryota; kingdom Metazoa; phylum Chordata; class Mammalia; order Rodentia; family Muridae; genus Lophiomys; species Lophiomys imhausi. The sequence goes on along the minus strand of CAJQZJ010000753.1, from coordinate 2,669 downwards.
TTTCTAATACCTAAAAGCCTATATAGAGTATTATATTACCTTTTGAGTAGTGTTACAGAGGAATTGGCTTTCATTTTAGTGTCAGAGGAGCTCAGATTTTTGAATCCACTCACACAATCTTTCAAATGTTTCATGTTGGGTGGCTTTTGAATTGTGCCAGGGTTTACCAGCCACTCTTGCTGACAGAGATGTGACAGCTATGTGGTCATTCTTTGAAAATGAGGCAGCTGATATATAAACCAACAGGACAGAATCTACATAGATAACCAAGCACAGTTATCAGAATATAGAGCTATACACTAGCCTTTGCTAGATTACAGATTATAAATAACTTTGTTACCATGGTGGACTATTGTAAATGTGTACCATAGCCTATGCTTTGATTACAAACTTGTCTTTGCACTGTGGTACCTTGGAGATAAAAAAGGAAGTAAAGTGCTAAGGTAAACTCTATGAATGAGCTTGATGTGCTGGCACACACCTTTAATCCCAGCACTCTGGAGGCAGAGACAGGTGAATCTCTGTGAGTTTGAGACCAGCCTTGTCTTCATAGTGAGTTCCAGGACATCATTGCTACCTAGAGAGATTCTATCTTCAATCAAAACAAAACAAGCAGTCTAAAACTAAATAAGCAATATCATCTTAGTGCTTGAGCTATTGCTGTTCTCTTCAGGAAGTTATCTCATGTGCCAATGAGTTCTAAGCTTTTCCCCAATTTTTTTTCTACTAGATTTAGTGTTTCCAGTTTCGTGCTCAGGTCTTTGATCCACGTGAACTTGACTTTTGTGCAGGGCGTTATAAGCATGGATCTATTTGCATTCTTCTCCATGTAGACAGTCAGTTAGACCAGCACCATTTGTGGAAGACACTATCTTTTTTCCATTGAGTGGTTTTGGCATCTTTGTCAAAATTAATTGTCCATAGAAGTATGGGTTTATTTTTGGGTATTCAATTTGATTCCATTGGTCAACATGTCTGTTACTATGCTAATACCTTGCAGGGTTTTTGTTTTTTTTTTATTATTATTGCTTTGTAGTAAAGCTTGAAGTCAGGTAGGGTGATACCTCCAGAAGTTCTTTTGTTGTACAGGACAGTTTTTGCTATCCTGGGATTTTTTTTCCATATAAAGTTGACAATTGTTCTTTAAAGTGTGTAACAAAGTGTGTTGAGATTTTGATGGAATTTCTTTGAATCTGTAGATTGCTTTTGGAAAGAGGGGGCATTTTTACTATGTTAATTCTACCAATCCATTAGCACGGGGAGATCTTTCCATCTTCTGATATCTTCTACAATTTTATTTCTTCATAGACTTGAAGTTCTTGTCAAACAGGTCTTTTCCTTGCTTGGTTAGTGTAACACCAATGTATTTTATACAATTTGGGGCTTTTGTGAAGGGATTTGTTTCTTTAATTTCTTTCTCGGTCTGTTTATCATTTGTATAAAGGAGGGCAACTGATTGTTTTGAGTTAATTTCTTTTCCAGCCACCATGCTGAAGGTGTTTATCAGTTGTAGGAGTTATCTAGTAGAGACTTGGGGGTCACTTATGCATACTATCATATCAGCAAATAGGAATAATTTGACTTCTTCTTTTACAATTTGTATCCCCTTGACCTCCTTCAGTTGTATTACTACTATAACTAGAAATTCAACTACTGTATTGAAGAGATATGGGGATTGGTGACAATCTTTCTTGTCTTTGATTTTAGTGGGGTTGCTTTAATTTCCTCTCCATTTAATTTGATGTTGGCTATTGACTTGCTGTATATTGCCTCTACTATGTTCAGGTATGGGTCTTGTATACATGACCTTTCTAAGATTTTTATCATGAATGGCTGTTCAATTTTGTCAAAGGCATTCTCAACATTTAATGAGATGGTCATGTACTTTTTTTCTTTCAGTTTGTTATATGGTATATTACATTGATGTATTTTCATATGTTGAATCAAATTTACATTCCTGGTATGAAGCCTACTTTATCATGGTGGATTATATTTTAGATGTGTTCTTAGATTCAGTTTGTCAGTATTATATTCAGTATTTTTGCATCAATATGTACTAAGATCAGCAATTAATAAATATAACCTAATGAAAGACCTTCTGTAAAGGACACTGCCATTAGAACAAAACTGAAGCATATGGATTTGGAAAAGATATTCAAGCACCCACATCTGACATGGTATAATATTCAAAATATATAAAGAACTCAAGAAACTAAACAACAACAAACCAAATAATCAAAATTTTAAAAAAATGGAGTACAGAGCTAAATTGAGAATTCACTACAGTGGAAACTCTAATGTTGATGAAGCAGTTAAAGAAATGCTCAGCCTACGAGGCAGTACTGCCAGTGAATGGTGTCTCATTGCTACTGGGGGAATACTAAAAAAAAAGACCAACAAACACACAAACCCACAAAAACAAAGAATATCAACAAAAAAATTATGTCCTTGTTCCTTTTGATGTGTTGGTTGTAGTACAGATATCCTGTACGATATAGTTAAAATCCTACTATAAGTGAATAGATGCCATGTGCATCCTTCTGAGACTGGGTTAGCTCACTCAGGATGAGCTCCTCTAGATCCATCCATTTGGTTGCAAATTGCATGATTTCATTGTTTCTTATAGCTGAGTAATATTCCATTGTATAGATGTACCACAATTTTTTAAT
>CAJQZJ010000750.1:2630429-2660706 GCA_907164525.1 Lophiomys imhausi | reverse complement strand
GCCTGTAGATATACCTGCAGACAGAACACTGTATACATAATAAATAAATCTTTAAAAAAAAAGAGAGACCTTGTCTCAATAAATAAATAAAATTAAAAGGAGGCGGAAGGGCATAGGTCCCCTTGCAATCTGGCCCCCTATTGAGTTTCCTCAGTCTTCTAGTTTCCTCTGGTGGTTCTGAGCCCAGCTCTGATGTGCTCATCACCTGGTTGTTCTCTGCAGGCCTCCCAAGACCAAGTTCTTCTTCACTATCCTTCCACAGCCCATCTTCCTGAGCCCTGGGATAACGCTCTCGCTCCCCATCATCTTCCGACCTCTAGAGGAGGTAAGGTCTGCCAGGCAAGCACTGCAGTGTGGCATTGAACAAGACAATGAGGGCAAGAGAACAGAGACCTCAGAGTGGGAGGGTAGCCTGCATAAGCAGGGATTGCCACAAACACCCATATGTCCTGCATTTAGGAAGCAGAGGCAGGTGAATCTCTCTGAGTTTAAGGCCATCCTGGTCTACACAGTAAGTTCAAGTCAGGCAAGTCTACAAAGTAAGATCCTGTCTGAGAAAAAAAAATCAACCAACCAACCAAACAAACAAACAGGAAGTCTACAGCTTGGGAAGACCCCAAAGGGGGCTCAGACCTTGATCTTGTTCAATAGAGGGGTGTTCCCCATTGAATATGGTATCAGAAAGGCTGTAATTACTACCAGAAAACTCTAGGTTCGTTAGGCACTTAGTCCCTCCAAGGTTCCTCATAATTTGTGTGTGTGTGTGTGTGTGTGTGTGTGTGTGAAACTTTTTGTCTTGAGGCTCATTAAGTCGAGTCATAGTTTAGGCTCAAGCTATCCTCCTGCCTCAGCTTCCTGAGTAGCTGTAATTATTGGGTTATACAATTCTGGCTTCTCAGAATTCCTTGTTTCCCACTAAAGTAGCCTTTTCCTCAGAGGCCAAGACAACATAAGTATTCAGGAAGTTCTGACGTGGTGGGTTACAGCCCAATCCACCTGCCAGGGATCTATTGAAGGGATGGCTTAGCAGGGGTGGGATGCATGGCCCCTGAGTTCCTGGATACTACTCATCGGTAACTGTCCCTTCCTCTTCCTCTTGTCCTCCAGAAGGAGTACACGGACCAGCTGTGGTTTGAGAAAGAAGATGGGGTATTCTGTGTGTCCTTGAGGGCCACCTTACCTCGCCACAAGCTAGTCTGCCCATCATCCTTACAAATGCCCATGTGTGCCATTGGGGACACGGTGGAGATTTGGTTCTGTCTGAAAAATGTGGGGTGAGAAGGCCCTGGAGTTGGAAATAGCAGCCCCTGGGAGGAGAGCTATAGGGATAAGGGGAGACAGGTTGATGCCCACAGAACCCCAGGACCTGACTTACCCCCTCACTCTTAGGGACCTGCCCACCTTCTTCACCTGGGAAGTCCCAAACCCATTCCAGATACTTCCCAGTACCGGGTTACTGGAACCAGGCCTGGGTTGTAAGATCAAAGTGACCTTTGAGCCCCTCTTAGCTGTCATCCATGAAGTCGAGGCATTGTGTTGGTACGGGAAGAACAACAGGCAGAAGAACAGCATCCAGATACAGGGTGCAGGTAAACCTCCCTTCTTACCTAACCCCAGAGACCCTCTGTAGCCCTTCCTCAGCTCTAGACCTCTGTGTGTCCCCACAGGTCCCCATCTGCCCTATGCTTTATCTTCTCACAGACTATACCCCCGGGGGGTCAGTGACAGGGCATATGACACATGCTTTGTAGGGACTGTTCGGCTGGTGTATAGAGGCCCTGATAGGTTCTCCTCACGATGACCCCATTCTGCTCCAGCTAAATGTGCCCAGCTGCTGGTGAACATAAAGCACAAGCAGCCAGAGGACCAGGATCAGGAGGGCTTCCAGAAGATGCTACACTTCGGCTCTGTGGCCGTGGGCTGCATGGCAGAGCGGCAAATCAGGCTGTACAATCCATCTACGGTGTGCATTCTCTGGGAAGGGCTAGGCAAGAGGGAAGGGGCAAGATTCAGGGACCCCAGGACTGGGTATGCTTACAGCCTGTCCTCCTTCCTCTCCACCCTCAGACCCACAACCTTGCATACCCTTGTCTATTGATACAAACACAGGACACATGTGTGTCAACAGCTGTCTCCCCTCTCAGCTGAGGCTGGGGTCAGGTCTCCTGGGGACACCTGACCCCAGGTAAGGCTAGCTAGCTCTCATGCTACCTTTGGAAGAAGTAAAAGATGACCCTAGTCTGGCTTTGAGATGGGACACACATCTTGGCCCCTTTCTCCTGCTGTTACCTATCCCTGATGCCTCTTGTGGCACACAGCCTACCCAAATCTGGGACTAGAACTTTTCCTTCCCTCAACCTCTGGCCCTACAGGTTAGTGCCCCCTTTAAGATTGAAATGTCTGAAGACACGCTGACCAAAGACCATACCTTCTCATGCTCCATGACCCAAGGTACCGTGCCCGCAGGAGAGAAGAAATGCTTGTCAGTGTTCTTCCAACCCAAGACCACGGACGGCAGAACCATAGACTACTTCTCCATCGTGCCTTCTGGTTGTGCCTCCAAAACTCTGCTCCAAGTCATTGGTTTCTGTAGAGGTAAAGGTCATCCCAGGAGGCTGCACTCCCCCAGAACATGAGCACCCCTTGACCTCTCTGCTCCAGAGAGACCTTTGCTTCCAGGTTCCTAGGTCTGGGTATCTGCTGTCCCCTGGTGGCCATACGTGGATACCTGGTGATCCCATACAGTAGGGATGGAACTCTTAAGAATTTGGGGGGGGGGGGCAGGGGATCAGCCTCATCCAACCGGGATAGGGAGCTCTCCATCCGAGCAGTGGGACCTCATATGAGATGTCTTTTGAGGCCAGCACCCTAGCCCACCCAAAGGACAGGGCCCTCTCACGAGGCCCCACCTCCTCTGCCTAGGTCCTGAGGTGGCCCTGCAGCACCATTGCCTTGACTTCAGCTATGTGGAGCTCGGGGAGCATCCCGAACAGACTGTGTGGATTGAGAACAAGTCAGATTGCTTGGCTTACTTCCAGTTTGACACTGACTGCCAGGAGAGTGTCTTCAGCATCAGGCCTGCCTTTGGAATCCTGGAGGGCAAGGCCCGTATGACCCTGTTCTGTTCCTACCAGCCCACTCACCCTATCATCTGCTTCCGGAGGGTGGCCTGTCTTATCCACCACCAGGTGAGTGATGGCGAAGGGACCAAGACAGGGGAATTCTGTCTGGCCATGAGACTCAGAGATGAAGGCAAGGCCTGGTGGGCACTGCCCTCCTCAGACCACCTAAGACTGTCTGTCTGGGTCATCTCCCCCCCCACCTCCAGAACCTCTGCCATGGTTTTAGAGGCAGAGAATGGCCAGGGGTGCATGGCACTGGTGCAGGTGGGTGTGCCAAGTTCACCTTGACTCTCTCGGTTAGTAAACTCGGCTGCTTCTGCCGCTGACTGCTGCCATTGGTGTCAGTGGCCCGGGAATGGGGAGCTTTAGACACCCCCCCACAGCATGTGCGGGAGGGGAGGGGGGGAGGAGACCTCTGAAGCTAGACCAAACCCAGCCCCCGTGGGCATGTGATGGACAGTCCCTGGACACTATGACAAAGTTGATGCTGACATGCAGCGTAGGGTCCCTCACCAACTGGGCTCTGAGCTTAACCCCTCTACCTGGGGAAGGATTCTTTGCCTAGTTCTCACAAGTGCAGCGTGAGCTCTGGAGGGCCTTGAATGAAAGAGTGGAACCGGCAGTTTCTGCTGTTCCACCCATAGGCCCCTGATTGGCAAATGGGGGAAGGGCAGGCAATAGCTGAGCCCATCTCCAGGCCTAGGTTGCTCTCCTCTTGATTTGCCCTGGAATCTCCTCGACTAAGCAGCTCTCGTGGTGCTCCCCTTGCCTGCCACCCTTCAGCCTCTGCTCCCTGTCTGTCCTCTGTCCAACTCCCCACATCCTCCTGTGCCTCACCACCTACCCTGTGTGTTCTGTCTCGCTGGGACAAATGTCACAGGACCCACTGTTTTTGGACCTGATTGGAACCTGCCACTCACACAGCACCAAGCCAGCCATCCTGAGGCCTCAGCACCTCATCTGGTACCGAACACACCTAGCTCGGGGCTTGACACTCTACCCTCCTGATATCCTGGCTGCCATGCTGAAGGAGAAAAAGCTGGAACGGGATGAGGATGGGGCCCTCATGTTGCCCACTGAGGTAGGTGGAATGACAGACATTCCAGCCACCCTGCCCTCACCCCCAAGAAGCAGGCTGCTCTCTCCAGGTTCCAGGTCCCTCCCTGGAGACCTGTAGGAACACAGACCTGTCTCCTGCACTACAGTAGCTGGGGATGACCTGCATAGACAGCTTGCAGTCTTTCCTGGAAAGAAGGGAGCCGAAGAAGGTCAGCAGCAAGAGGAATGAGTTTTGAACTCTGTCCCAGTCTCTCCCTATGCAGGATCTGGAGAACTTGCCAGCTCCGAAGTACCCTTCTATCCCCCCCATGACGGAGTATTTTTTTGACGGCACCAAGGACCTGGCCATCTTTCCCCCGGCTGTCAGTCTAGAGCCTATTGATGTGGACTTTGGTGCCTGTCCTGGGCCCGAGGCCCCCAACCCTGTTCCCTTGTGCCTGAAGAACCATACCAAGGGCAAAATCGCCGTGGTCTGGACTCGCAGATCCGACTGCCCTTTCTGGGTGACCCCAGCCACTAGTGACGTGCCCCCACTCAAGTCGATAGCCCTGCGCCTGCACTTCCGGCCATCCTCCCCCAACTGCCTCTATGCTGTGGAGCTAGAAGCCTTCGCCGTTTATAAGGTGTGTGCAAATAGCCTAAACAAGCGGGAAAGCTAGGTCCCTCCCTGGAACCTGAAGGTCAGAGTCGGGTCACAAGGATGACCAACCGAAGGCTATAGTGCCCATCCTTCCCAGGCACGTTGTCTCCTATTTTTCCTTGGCTGGACAGTGCCCTCTACTGGCCTGATCATCCCAGGCTGGCTCTTCTGTGTGGTCTCCTTTCCCCCAGGGAAGAACTTAGTTGGGATTGTATTAGAATAATTTTGTGCCGAGGGAGGAGCTCTCTGGGGAGTCTCAGGGAGGGATCCCCTGCTCCTAGACCTTGAAGGAGGTATTCTAAAGCAATTGTTTTTATTTTGTGGTTTGTGTTTTTTTGTTTTTTTGTTTTTTTGTTTTTTGGTTTTTCGAGACAGGGTTTCTCTGAATATCTCTGGCTGTCCTGGACTCACTTTGTAGACCAGGCTGGCCTCGAACTCACAAAGATCCGCCTGCCTCTGCCTCCCAAGTGCTGGGATTAAAGGCGTGCGCCACCACCGCCCGGCTTGTTTTTGTTTTTTTTAAGACAGAGGTCTTTCACTATATAGCCAGGGCTGGCCTCAACTCCTTGAAATCTTTCTGCCTCAGCCTCCCAATTTTGGGATTACAGATGTAAGCACACAAATTGTTCAAAGAATGGTTGTGGGGGGGTTTTGCTTTTTGTTTTGTTTTGTTTTTGTAAAGATCTTGTCTGATGCAGGCTGGCCTTGAATTTGCTGTATAGCATTGAAACCTGGTCTTCATGCCTTCATTTTCTTCATTACAGATATGAACTAACACACTCAGTGGTAACACTGTGTGGCATGACATTCATTTGGTACCGGGGACCACTCCTAGGGTCTGATGCATGTTAGTCAAGCGCTGTACCAATTGAAGTATCACCTCTTTCCTTCCTTCCTTCTTATTTTCTGAGACAGGGTATCACTGTATAGGCTTAGCTGGCCTGGAGCTCCCTATGTAGACCAAAGGATATACCATTATGCCTGACCCTCAAAGCAGAATCTTTAACTGTTCAAATTCTCATATATTAGCAGGGCTATGGGAGGCAGCTGGGAATATGATGCTAGCTTTTGGCTGACCAATTCTGAGCACATCAGATTACAGGCTCTTGACCTGAGCTGGCACCAGCCAGTCACACATGACCAGTGAACGCCTGGGATATGGTGGTCCAAGTAGAGAAGATGTGCTGGGACTACAAAATACACTCAGATTTCAAAGACTGGACATGAGAAGGATATAAAATATTTCATTAATAACATTTATAATGATTGCATCATAAAACAATTGGAGTTTGGAAATATTGAGTTAAATAAATATAATATTGAAATTAATTTCATATTCTTCAAAATGTGGCCACTGAAACACTTAAAATTGTATTTTCAGTCAGAATCTCTATACTTACATTTATTTCCATTGGCCGGCATTGTTCTGGGCTCATTCCTGTAGAACGAATGCTGCTTTCACATCTCACCCTCCTCTGCTCCCTACAGAGGGTGCAGGGTGAGTGCCAGGTGGAGGGACTGTGCATGGCTGTCCTCGGCGGTCTCCCTCAAATCTTCCTTTCTTATGCCCAATATGGGATGCCTACAGCACAGGGCCAGGGAGGGGCAAGGTGACTGTCTTCTAAGGTCAGACAGTGGGCTCTGGATTTTCTGGTGATCTGACCCCTGCAGGTCCTTCAGAACTACAGAAATATTGAGGAGGACTGCACAGTGGCCCCATCCTGGTGCCTGAAGATTCGGGCTCGAGGCCACAGCTATTCCCCTGCTTTAGAACACCACATCCCCCAATATTCCCTGGATGCACCCAAGGTGAGCATGGCCCAAGCAACAGTGGGAGCAGGATGAGGGGACCCAGCCTGCACTTTCCTGTTTCTATTTCTAATGGCGTCAGTAATAGATCCCCATGTCTTTCCTGGCCACCCTAGGGATCTAGACCAGTGAGTAGTTTGTTCTTGAATCATGATCCCAGCGCAAGAACAATCCAGAGCTTGAGTCCTTCCCACTCCCACTGAAACCTTTACCTGGTCCTCCACACTCTCCAACTCCTTCATTTGTTCTGCTCACCGAGTACCTGTTGGCTCCCAAGCTCTAGGCTTGACCCTAGGGATGAACCAGCCCAGAGCATGAGCCCTGTCACTTCTGAGGATCAGAATTTCCAGGCCTCTTCCCTAGGTCCTTGGAGGTCTTGTCGGTCCTGAGAGGTAGGACGACGCTGGGCTAAAAAGTGCACAGCCTGGAGCCAAGTCCCCAGAATCCAATTCTGCTTTTCCATCCCAGCTTCTAGCTCTATGGCAAATTTTTTACCGGTCACTTCATTATTGGGAAGGTGCCACTTTGAGACAATGGCTCGAGGTCATAATCCTGCTTTCTGCACCAGCTGCACTTGTGTTGTGCAACCCTGAACCTATGGCACCTTGATACCCATCTAGAGGCCATCCCCTCCTAAAATAAAGCTCCCCCTGAAGCTCTGAGCATCTGCACTGACACCCTTGGCCCCTTGGCAGTCCCTCCCGGTGTGACTTGATGCCTTCCTCCTGTCTATTGGCAGCCCACACTGCTTCTGCTTCGGCTCACACGAACTTGCTGCCACAACAGGATGGGAGCTTGGACCAGGAATTATAGGCCTTGTGTTGTGTAGCCTGTTCAGCTTTCAGCCTAGTTCTGGCCATATCCAAGATGGCCAAGAAGCGTTTAGGAGCTGGGACTATTGGTGCTGACCCCCTTCTGACACCTGAGTAAGAATAATCTAGAAAGAGCTAATGACCCTAGGCTTCTGGACCAGGATGGCTGAAAGTAGTTCTCCAAAGTGTAACTGGAAGACACTGCTAAAAAGCAACGCCACCTCTAACCTTGAGGACAGGCCTTAGAGGCCTGGCTTTCCCTGGGGCCTGGGACTGCCACATCCCTATGTCTGGAGGTCTTTGGAGGACAGAAGTATTCTTTGGTGGCAGGCTGTGGCCTTCCTTAATTCCCAAGAATTCTTTGCTGGCTGGGCTGTGTGCAGAGATCTTGGGTCTCGTTGGAGACAGCACCATCCAAACCTGAGTGGCCTCAAATGTTTGTCTAGGGATGGAGACCTGAGAAAGGGTCCCTTTCCCTCCCTTTCAATTCTCTCCAACTCCCAGATGTTCCCAGCAGTGTCCTCTGGAAAGCCTACCTTCAGAACCCTGCTTCTGGTCAACAAAGGCTCCATGCTGTTGACCTACACCCTGGCCCCCAACAGCAGTCCGGACATCACCCTGAGGCCCTCCTCTGGCCTCCTCAATCCTGGGGCCCACCAAGTCTTCCTTATCAGCACATACCCCAAGGGTACCTCCTGGAAGCAGCACATTTTTTACCTGCAATTCAACTTTTACCCCCAGTATCTCAAGGTAGGAGGCAGGGATAAGGGGGCTGGGTCTTTTGACCATAATCTGGCACCTTTTTTTTCAAAACCACATTTTTAGGGTCCCTGCCAAAGTAGACGCTGGGAAGGGGATCTAGAATATTCCTATAGTATGAAGGAATGGTAGAAAGGGAAGTCTGGGCTTCACTCCTGACAACGCTGTTGCTCCATGGAGTCTGGAGCCAGAAAAAAAGCTACAGAGGCCCCAAACTGACATCTGCAGGCAGTATAGGAGTGTTCACAGGCAGCCCAGCGGCAAGGATGGGTAATAGACCCATATCTAATTCCATGAAAGACTGATACCATCTTCTCTTGGTCACTGAAGGTTTGATGTTTGTTTGTGTTTTTAAGACAATATATCACCAAGCAGTGGTGGCACACTCTGGAATCAGGGGCAATTGGATCTCTGTGAGTTAGAGGCCAGCCTGGTCTATAGATACCAAGTTCCAGGACAGCTAGGGCTACACAGAGAAATGCTATCTCAAAAAAAAAAAAAAAAAAAAACAGAACAACAAAAAAACCCACAATATGAGCTGGGCGGTGGTGGCGCACGCCTTTAATCCCAGCACTTGGGAGGCAGAGGCAGGCGGATCTTTGTGAGTTCGAGGCCAGCCTGGTCTACAAAGTGAGTCCAGGACAGCCAACAATACACAGAGAAACTCTGTCTTGAAAAAAAAAAAAAACAAAAAAAAAAAAAAACCCCACAATATGTCACTATATAGACCAGGCTGGTCTTAGACTCAAGGCAATCCTCCTGCCTCACTACTCAGTGCTGGGATTTCCACCACACCTAACTCTGGGTTCTTTCTAATCTGCTTTTTTTTTTTTAAAGATTTATTTATTTTTATATATACAGTGTTCTGTCTGTATGTACACTTGCATTCCAGAAGAGGGCATCCAATCGCATTATAGATGGTTGTGAGCCACAACGTGGTTGCTGGGAACTGAGCTCAGGACCTCTGGGAGAGCAGTCAGTGCTCTCAACCACTGAGCCATCTCTCCAGCCCCTGTAATCTGCTTTTAAGAGAAGCTACTGTGTCCAGGCTGGAAGACAGCTTTGGCTAGCCCCTCCCAAGGGTGAAAATCCACACAGTCAAGACATGTGTGGAAAGCCAAAAGGTCAAGGCATTGTCCCTCCTTCCTCCCTCGGGCTCAGGAAGTGACCATACAGAGCAGAGAGGAGCCATTGCAGCTCAAGCTGGACACCTGCAAAAGCATCTTCTTCAAGCCTACCTGGGTAGGATGTTCCTCCACCAGCAACTTTACCTTTCACAACCCCTCACGGCTACCCCTGGAGTTCGAGTGGAGAGTCTCCCAGCAGTACCAAAAGATGCTGGCTGTCCAACCTTCCAGGGGCATCATCCATCCTAACGAGAATCTTGTAAGTGCCTGGGCCCCACTGCCAAGGGTAGATCAGAGGGTACCTGGCACCTTTACCTTTGCCATCTTTGCCACCTATGGCTCTCATGGCACATAATGTACCCCCACCTAAGCACTCTGTAGTCACTTCCCCTAGACTGTGAGTAGGTTTCAGTAACATCTTCCTCACCCTCACCATACAGAAAATTGAGACTTAGGGGGAAGAGTATTTAAGAGACCAAGACTAAGAGAGCAGAACTGGGACTGAATGCAGCATTAGTGAGGCCAGGGCCCAGGGCGTGTTTAAGCTTCATCATTCATGATACCCAAGCAACACGATTCCTGGCAGATAGTTTGAATCAGCTGAGCATGGTCCAAATGGGTAACTCTCTGAGGAAAGGGTGAGAAAGGAGACACCCAGAGGTTCCAGATCAGTACAAAACAGGGACCCAATCTGTCCCCTAAAAGAGCAAACTTTGTCCCTATCCAGAAGTAGGCCAGACTCAGAGCAGTAACTACCTTATTGGTTTATGTACACATAAACACCCATGGATAGGAAATGGGTCCCCTCTCATTAGGTTTCTGAACCTGGTCCAGTGATTACACTTCTCTGAGGCTCCAGTGTCTACCAAAACAAGTCTGGAAAATACCACCACTCCCCTGTCATGGGGAGGTAGAATTGAGCGGCTTCTGGATACGAGATAATAGAATGAGTGTAAAGAGCTCACATGGATAAAAAGGCAGATGGAAAGTAGTGTCAAGCTTTGGAAATGGAACCTCCCCCAGCCAGGAGCCAGGGAGGGGCTATCCTGGACACATGCACACAAGAATGAATATTCTCTGTGACCCCAGACACTGACGTGGATCTTCACCCCTTTGGAAGAGACCAAGTACCTATTCCGAGTGGGGATGTGGATCTGGGAAGCCAGACAGCCACAAAAGGCCAAGCCCCAAATCACCATGCACTACAGGATTCGGCTGGTGGGCTTGGGCGTTACTGGATGCCTCTCTGTGAGTGGAAGCCCTCTTGGGGGTGGAGCCAGGACAGAGGTAGGAGGGAAAGTCCCAGGCTCCCAGCCCTAAGAAGGGGGGGGGGGCAAGGACAAGGACAGGATATGGATCCTTTCGCACAACCTCAGATCTGCCTTTACTTGGGGTAATGTTCTGAAGGTTAGGGATTGGGGGCGCCCTCAGCAGCTGGCTGGATGTGATCGCAGGCTAAGCCAAAGGAGCTGGACTTTGGGAACATACTGGTGAACAGCCAAGAGGTCAAGTCTTTGGTGATCCTGAATGATGGCAACTGCACTCTCTATTACCGCCTGATCCTGGAGCAGCACGAGACCAAGGACCTCAACAATGACTCCAGTGGTACTGAAACCTGGGCTGGGGCTGGGGCCAGCAGGGAGGGGTGTGCGTGTGTGTCTGTGTGTGCTTAAAACAGATGCTCCATACATGGTAAGGGTCAGACAAGAAAGCTGAGAACCTAGCATTTCCACCTTTCTAACTGTGCCAAAAGCCAATGACATTGAGATGCATGGTTCTTTCTGTCCCAGCCCACTCTGCCATCAGGCAGGGAGTATTTTGGTGACCAAGGGAAGATTATCTGAGGAGGGACATGAGAGGCTGGGACACCTCTGTCCAGGTGCCCACTGACGATCCCTGCACCATCTCCCAACAGTTCTAGAATTCAACCGTTCAGAGGGAACCATGCCGCCTCATTCTCAGGATACCATCTATCTTACTGCCTGCCCTAAGAAACGTTCCCAGTATTCCTGGACCATTAGCTACTGTCTTCTGTCCCACAAAGGTACCTGGGAACGCAGTAGAGATTTGGGGCCAGGAAGGGGAGGAGAAGGGAAGAGGTGAATTATGAGATACAGAGCTGGGGGCATGCTAAGTTTCCAAGATAAGCTAGCATAATGAGAGAGGGCAGGGTGAACTGTGCCTTCAGGGTCTGATGTGTGTAGCTGTGTCTGTCCACATGGTATCTATACATGTGTCCCTGAGCTGCGGACACACTAGAGTCAGCAAATGTGCTGCCTTGTGTTGGAATCTCAGGCAGGTCCTCAGTCAAGCTTCAGATCTCTCCTTCATGACATGGAGCTGTTGCTCTCCCCTGTGCCAGCTGGAAGTTCCTGGAACAGGTGTTGGACCCCGACTCCCCAACACTTCCTGGCAGTGTGGTGCTAGCTAGTTGTTTTCACTTAAATGTGCTGCAGCTTTCCCATCAACAAAATGGAGATTATCACAGACTATAGGCCACCAAAAAGGACGAAGTAATAACATATGCACACATATTGATGGGCATTGAAAGTGTGACACTAAGTGAAGAAGCCAGGCAGAAAAAGCATGGAATGATTCTATGTTTTGAAACACTCAGAATAGATAAAACACACAGGTGAAGAACAGATTAGTGAGTGTGGGGGAAGAGTAGACGGGGAGTGTTGACTAGCTGGTACTGAGTTGTTTTTGTTTTTTTGTGTGTGAGGAGGACAATGGAAATTTTCTAAAGTAGTGGTGGTCGCATATCTCTGTGAATATCTAAGGTCTATTGAATTGTGTGTGGGTTAAAGAGCAGCCTTTATTGAAACTGGGTTGAAACGAGCTTGAGTTTGAGCCTACGGCCATACCACCCTGAACGCGCCCGATCTCGTCTGAAAATAATAATGTGTAATAACAGGACAGCGCCCAGCATCTAGAGAGTCTTAGACAAGGGCTGACTGCCATTGGAAATGTGCTCAAGACTGAAGCTCAGCCATCGTTTCTGATGAGCGTTCTGCACCTTCTGCTCTCCCCCACACTCATGTCCCCAGATAATGTGGCTGGCAAAAAGCAGGAACTGTGCCAAGTCTCCCTGGTGGCCGTGTACCCTTTACTCTCCATCCTGGATGTCTGCTCCATGGGCAGTGCTGAGGGCATCACTCGCAAGCACCTGTGGCACCTCTTCTCCCTGGACACTCTCAACAGTTACCTGGCACGTGACCCAACCCTCGGGGAGCTCACCTACAGGGTGCCCACCCGGCACAGGTAAGCTAGATTTCGCGGCAGGAAAGACACAGTGAATGTTCACAGACCACCTACCAACACCCCAACACTAGGCCTTTCCCAAGAAACTGAGTCTGAGGGAGCCCCAAGTTCTTACCTATTCCTAGAGGAAGGCAAGGATTGACTGGAGGACTAAGAGCTACCTCGCTGATCCTGAGTTCCAGATTTGTCACCTGGGTATGGGCACCTAAGGCTGGAGCCCCAAGTTGTCTCTGGCTCGCTCACTGAGTGATTTCTCCACCTCACACAGCTTGAGCCTTACACCCCCTATCTTCACTCCTCTGAAGCTGGACTTCAATTTTGGAGCAGCGCCACACAATGCCCAGCCCTCAGTGATACTCCTCATACTGAAGAACACTGGACTGGTGCCCTTGGACTGGTATGGCGACAGAAAGGGGGTGCTACAGGGTCTGGGGACCGAGCCCTAGAGCCCAGGAGGAGGGGATAACCATTTCCTGGGCCTTCCTGGGAAACCCACCTGAGGTCTTAGAGTGGGTCTCCCACTGACAGGGTAAGGGAGCCCAGAGGAGGCTGCCATTGCCCGCAGCAATCGAGGGATGTCACTGGCCGCAACGAGGCCCTGGGCAGTGTGAATTCCTGGAAACTGGTCACGGCTATGGTCATCATTCAGCAACTATATGGTGCTACAGACCAGGCCCTGTGTTTTTCCAGCCCTCAGTCTTTGATCTTTACAGCAGCCCGGTGAGAAAGACCGACCTCTCCAGACTTGCTCAAAAGACAGGGCCTGAGGGCTCAGTGCACTGAGAACTCAGTAAAAACCACACGGCTATTGATTAGTGCCAGATTCAAAACCAGACGTACCAACTCCAGAGTGCCTGCCTACACCAGTTAGTCAACCAGAAGGCCTTGAGTTGCTTTTGCACACCAGGACTGTGTAGGCACCGCAGATTGCATGCAGTTCAGGGGCTGGGGCCAAACGGAGGCAAGTCTAGGTTACTGGGGAGGACAGGCATCTGCTGCCATGCAGGAGCCTACCACTGGAGGGCGGGATTGAGCAACGCTGCTGCTCTGCAAGGAGGGCGAGTGGAAGCTGGCCATAAAAGAGTCACCTTGCAGGTCACAGCTAGCCAGGCTTGAGGACCTGAGTCTGCCAAGCCTGTCTATTCTCCTGTTCTTCTACCCTCTCATCAGGGCCCAGAACTCATGCCCAGCAAGCCACCTGTCTCTGTGCCAGGCTTGTTCATGTTCCTGGTGTGAATGTACTTAGGTCTCTCAGTAAATGTCTGTTTACAGACTTTCAGTTCTGGTTGACCAATGAGAAGTATAAAATAAAGGTCCTTACCTGGATCAGGCTGAGGGTGGGTGGTGGGAGGGTGAGTGAATGTGAAAATGCAAGCAGGGGCATCTGTGATCAGAACCTGGTGGCCTGACAAGAGGACATCTTAGGAGTGTAGGGTGAAGGAAGGGGCTCTGCACTGACAGGTATATAACGGTTACCCCTAAACTCTGACAGTCCTAGGCCTTCATGGGGGTAAGATGGAGAAATTGGCAACTGACAGGGAAAAGTAGAATCATAACTAGAAAGCCTGACAGGGCTGCTGGCCTGGTTGGGGAAGCTCAGGGCCCAACTTGGGCTTCAGATTTGATATTGCTGGCCTAAGTAGGCCAGGACCCAGTATCTTTAGAGCTCAGACCACTGGCCGGTATCCTGGGATATTTCAGTAGACATGAGCATGTGTGTGTAGGAGAAACCCAGCTCACATTCTGTGGAGAAGGTCCAGGAAGTTGGCAATCAGGGCAGAAAAGACCCAGGTAGAGAGCTCACTGGACTGGATCCTGCTGGCAGAAGATCACTTAAAAGTACAGGAAGCCTGGCCATGCTTCTTTCAGAGCTCAAGTGGCCCAACATTTCTGCGCTTTTTTTTTTTTGTTTTGTTTTGTTTTTTCGAGACAGGGTTTCTCTGAATATCTCTGGCTGTCCTGGACTTGCTTTGTAGACCAGGCTGGCTTCGAACTCACAAAGATCCGCCTGCCTCTGCCTCCCAAGTGCTGGGATTAAAGGCATGCGCCACCACCGCCCGGCCATTTCTGCGCTTTTTAAGCTGTGTTTGATTTCATTTTCCTAGAAGACTGTGTTTTGCAAATCTGTCATTTCTCTGCTGAACTTATAAAGAACAGATAGGGGCTTTGGTTCTCACCAGCACCATCAGTGCAAGTAAAGTTGGCTTTAGGAGATGGCAGTAGGCAGGATGAAGAGAGACCACCAGTTGGGCAGGAGGATCAGAGAACCATGAAGCTGCCTTCTCCCCTCGATCCTTACTCTCCTGACCCTTCTGCTCTGCTTGAATCTGGGATATGGTTGTAAAGCTCCTTGCATTCAAGAGGGCAGCCCTGTCTGTTAAAGACATCAAACACTCTGCTCAACTCCATTTGTTAACTAGTGTCCTTTTTATTTCATTGGCTACATTTGTCCCAGGTGCTTCCTCAAATCAAGCTTCAGGTCAGTTCCCAAGAATAGAAATATGGGCCAGGCCAGTCCCTGCCCTCTGGGTGTAACAGGGACCCAGGGTAGAGCATCCTCCCAGGACAGGGTAGTATGCTGGGCTGGAGGGAAGTGTGGCCCTCACAGGCTCACTGACCACTTTTGGCAAGGTGGTGGTGAGATCAAGAAGACTTTCTGGAGGGCTGAGTGTGTGGTGGCTCAGTAGTAGAGTGCTTACCTAGTGCATACGGAGCCCTGGATTCAATCCCTAGCATGGTGAGGAGGAAGAAGAGGAGGAGGAGAATTTTTTTTAAGAAAGCAGGAAAAGGAGGGCCTTAAATACAGCTGGAGGTGTGGGCAGGCAAGGACAGGACTTGAAGGGCTTAGAATCTTCCTCCAGAGAGTTCGAACTTGTTAAGAGACTGATGAGATGTGGGTTGTAGAGGGGGACAAAGGCCTGGTTAGTGTTCCATGACCTGTCACTCCAATCTGCAGGGGAAGGGAGGTTAAGAGGTGCTGCTGTGCTCTGGATTATAGGATAAAGCATCCACATTAGAACAAGTCAGGAGAGAGACAGTGAAAGCATCTCATCTGGAGGCTGGTTGAGTGACTGTGCATGTGTGTCTGTGTGTCTCTGTGTGTTTGTGTGTGTGTGTGTGTGTGTGTGTGTGTGTGTGTGTGTGTGTGTAAAGGGGATGCAGAAACTTCCCAGAGGATCCCACTCTGCCACCACTCGATGTCCCCCAAATAAAATAAGAGAAGCAGGGCTCACCTGCAGCGGGCCGACCCATACAGCTGATGGGAGAAAAGTCAGACCCTCGCAGCCTCAGACTCATCTCCACTGCTGGGGTGGTCAGGGCTTTGAGAGTGTGCCAACTCTCAGCACTTACACCATACACAGACAGCTGGTTGCTTTGCAGAGTGACTCCCTCCAGAATGTGTGCTGTGAAGGAAGTACATATAGAGCTGGTACATTCTTTTTATCGGTTGCATGATATTTCACAATATAAAGGGATTTAAGTTATTAGGCCATTCCTTTATTGGAAGATTTTGTCCCCGATAAAAGGAACAAAAAAATGTTTTGTAGGTTTTTTTTGCCACCACAAAGAAAACTTAGTATATGGATGCATATATATAAATGCGTGGAACTGAAGAGATGGTTCAGTGGGTACAGTAGTTTGAGTGAAAATGCCCCCATAGGCTTACAGTGTCTGGTACTATTAGGAGTTGTGGCCTTGTTGGAGAAAGTGTGCAACTCTGGAGGTGGACTTGAGGTCTCAGATGCTCAAGCTGGCCTAGTGGGGGCAATCTCCTGCTGCCTGCGGATCAAGATGTAAAATGGTCAGCTCCTTCTTCACCATCATGTCTGCCTGCACACCACCATGCTGCCCACCATGACGATAATGGGCCAAACCTCTAAACTGTAAGACTTACAGTCAGCCTCCATGAAACATTTTCCTTTATAAGAGTTGCCATGGTCATGGAGTCTCTTCACAGCAATAGAACCCTAACTAAGACAGTGGGTAAAAGGCTTGCTACACAAGTATGAGGTCCTGAGTTAGGTGTCCTAGAATCCATGTAAGGCCAGCCACAGCAGCATGTGTCTGTAATTCCAATGTTCCTGTGGCAACATGGGAAGTAGCGACAGGGCAGTTGTTCACAGAAACTTGTGGACCAGCTAGTCCGACATCCACAGTGGTAAACAAACCCTGTCTCCAGCAAGATGGAAGGCAAGCACTGACACCCAGAGCTGTCCTCTGACCACATGCGTGCTGTGGCACATATGCACCCAGACTCTCACACATGTACATATGCATCATATATGCACATACACATTTTTAGATGTTCAGTATGTGTCGGTGTTTTTGCATGTCTGCATTGTAATCATCCAGGCAGATTCCTGAAAGTAGGACTTCCGGGTCAAAGGACGTGCATGTGTTTTATCTCAGCAGATGCTGCCAAATTGTTTACCAAAGCTAGCAGAACCTCCATCTCCCTCTACCTATTCTTGAGAGTGTCTTCTTTTTCTGAACTTCACCATCACTGGGCACATGCATCTATTTTTCAAATTCCCCATGTGAGAGGAACCAAGACAGACCTCTTGTGATTTTGGGGTGCAGTTCCCTGACTCCTGTGAGGCTTGTCGGCTCTTTTGCCTTCCATTCCTGGGTGCCCCCTGTTCAATCCCTGACCCAGTTTGCTGCCGGGTTGGGGGTACCTCCCTTCCATCTCTCTGAAAGAAAGAGCTCTATCAAATGGAGGTGCTGGGACCCTTCCTCACTGGTTTCACCAGCTGGTTAGAGAGCACCATCTTACTTTGTTACAGTGTGAGGCCTTGTGGGGGTGCTGCTCACACTGTTTCTTGCTTCAAGATCACCAGGCCCCTGGGCACCTGGTCTCTACCCTGTGTTCAAGTTGGTTCAATACCCTCCTTCTCAGGCACCCCTGGGTGGTACTGCCAGCATCCCAAGAGTTGCAAAAGGCCCCTTCCTGAGAGGTTATGGAAGAAGGATCAGTGGCTGATCCGAAGTGACTGACACCCTTGGCTCCTGGTGCCCAAAATCAGAGTTCCAGTCTTCATTTTCCTTCACTCATTCTGGGTCTGCTTCTGTCTCTAGTTAGTGTTTGTTTGTTTGTTTAAAGACAGTGTCTTAGTGCAGAAAAAATAGCTAATTAAATTGTTTACCCAGTATTTATACTATCTTTAATTGGTTTGGCTGTGTAAATCCTTAACCCACCATTATAAATGAATACACACAGACACCAGGTGGATTTTAACAAGCCTAGGCCTGGGTTGTGCAATCCTAGCCCATCTAAGCTAGCTCATAATTCTATTACCCAAATATGACCCCATATATACATACGTCCTTTTGGACTATTATTCTCCACACTAAGCTGATGTTCCAGGCCACGTGGAAGGATCTTCTTTAATCTACCCCATGGCGTGTCTTCCTTGTTTGCTCCTGGCTTCTTCTCCAGCCTTCTTCTTCCCCAGATGCTATCTCTCTGAAAACCCCTAGTCCTGCCTACCTCTGTCTTTGCCCAATCTCCAGGTTTCAGCATTTATTTAACCAATCAGAGTCAATTAAGTAACAGACAGCAAACAGGACCAATCAACATTTAGAATGCTTAAGACCACCCCATCAATCTTAGTCATTATTCTAATGCTGTGATGAAACACCAAGTCTAAAGCAACTATTGTAAAAAGAAACATTCAGTTGGGTGCTTGCTTACAGTTTTAGAGGGCTAGTCCATGATTATCATGGCACAGAACACATGGGAATGATGCTGAAGAAGTAGCTAAGAGCTCACATCCTGACCTGCAGGCCACAGGCAGGGAAAGAGGGTCCTGGCGTGGGCTTTTGAAACTACAAAGCCCATCCCCAGTGACACACATCCTCCAACATGGTCACACCTCTTAATACTTCCCAAACAGTTCCACTAACTGAGGCTCAAGCATTCCAGCATATGGGGAGGTGGGGCATTCTCATTCAAATCACCACACAGGGTCTCATTCTTTAACCCAGGCTAGTCTGGAACTCCCTATGCAGCCCAAGTTGACCTTGACTTTCAGCCATCTTCCTGCCCAGTCACCCAAGTGTTACTGTTACGGGAATGAGCCACCTTGCTGGCTATTCCTAAATGTGGGGACATTTATGAAAGGAGAATCTCCCTAGCTACAATTGCTCACCAGAACATGGGTCAGCTTACGGAATGGGGGTTCAAAGTGCAGGAGGTGTGGTGAGAGTCCCCTGTCTGCCTGTCCTTCCGACTGATCCATCCTTTGCATGGTTTTACTCCTCCCATCTGCCTTCTCCAGGGCCTTCCTCTTCCCAAGTGACCAGCAGCTGGACATGGATCTTTGGGTAGAGCAAACAGAACTTAACAACACTGAGCTCCACCAAATGTGTGCAGAAGATAACTGTCGCTTCTCCGTCAACCCCAAGTCTGGAAGCCTGAGCCCTGGGCAGAAGCAGATGATAGAGTTCAAATACAGGTGCTCCTGCACCCCTTCCCACGCCCTTCCTTCCAAGAGGTCCTGGCTTTTCTCTATATGAATCCAGGGGACCTGAGACAATCCCTCTGGGAGGCCATCTCCTGCAAGGGAGGTCTGTGTCATTACTGTCTCATCCCACCTCAGAGGTGGATTGTCTAGCTCAAAGTCACACTTGTTTTCCCACTCAAAGAAGACTCCAGAACTCACTTGTCTCCTCCCTTCCAGCCACGTGTTTATCGGCACTAATCGCCTCTCTGTGCTCTTCAAGGTGTCCCATGGACGGGAGATCCTGGTGAGACCTCACACCCTAGTCCTTGCTGGGGACTGGCTACCAGAGCTCTTTGGACATTGAGGAGAGGAGCTGGGAGTGGTGGCCTCTGGGGACCTGGGGCTCATATCTCTGCTGGGTTTGCCCGTTCTCACAGGGCAGCGTGCCATTCATGGGCTCTTTATTCCCAGCTACACTTCATAGGTGTGACAGTAAGGCTGGACCAGAAGTACGTGCACTTCACCTCAACCATCCACCAGTTCATTCCTGTTCCCATCGGCAACACACTGCCCCCACGCCAGGTCAGTGGCCTGTGTGATCCTGTCATTAAGAGGCCTGACTATTTATTGATCTCTGTGTATCTTTGTCAGTCCTTATGGGACGACAGACACTGCTCCACATGGGACAACTGGGGAGATTGAAGGCCAAAATCCTGTGATATTAAAGCCGTTTGCCAGTGTCCATTCCTATCCAGAAATATTTTTTTCCATTAGCACAAGGTTCTTCCATCTTCTTTTTTTGAATATTTATTTATTTTATGTATATGAGTGCTCTATCTGCATGTACACCTGCAGCCAGAAGAGGACAGCAGATCACATTGTGGATGGTTGTGAGCCTCCATGTGGTTGCTGGGAATTGAACTCAGGACTTCTGGAAGAACAGCCAGTGCTCTTAACCACTGAGCCATCTCTCCAGCCCTCTTCCATCATCGTGATCATAGACCACACTAATAATATATTTTATATCATTTGTGTTTCACTCCAGTGTTTACATATACACTCAACTAGAATTTCTGCAAATCTGTACTTAGGCTCTTACGTACAAAGTACACAAGTAATGTCTTTTTAATTTTATCCTGTCCTATGTTTTAAATGCTAGCTGTGTTCATCTAGGCTTGTTTGCTAAGAGGTCTCAGCCACAGTTTGGGAATCATTGCTCTTAGAAGCACAACTTTTCAGAGTGCAGAGAATAGGAATGTGAATCTTTAGAAATTGCAAACTTTTCTTTCTTTTGTATGTGTGTGTACGTGTGTATGTATGTACGTGTGTATGTGTGTGTGTACATGTCTGTATGTGTGGAGGCCAGAGATAGACATCAACTTTTTTTTAAACCACTCTCCACCAGTCAGTCTAGCCAATCTGTGAGCTCTGGGAAGAGAGCTTGAGGAGGATATCAATGTTAATCTTGCCTCCACATGTGTATGCAGACTGTGTACATGCACACACATGGGAGAGAGAGAGACTGTATGTATGTACACAGTTCTGACAGCTGGGAAGTCCAAGATGAAGGCCAGGTGACGGTCACGGTTTGGTGGTGTCTGGTGCGTGCTTGCACTCCTGGATCACACACCACACACCCCTTCTCCATTTGTCCTCACGCAATAGAGAAGAAGGCAAGCAGGTTTCCTTGGGCCTACATGAGTTTCACTTATGATGCCTCCACTCTTATGACCTAATCACACCCTGAAAGACCCCTCTTCTGTTTTTAATATAATATTTCATTAATTCTTTGAGAGTTTTATGCATGCATTGCATAATGTATTTTCCCTACAATGTGTTTTTCACCTGCCAATCCTCCCCCAAACTCCTCCCAGATCCACCCCCACCTCTCCAGCTCCTCCTAACTTCCTCTCCTCTTTTTTTTTTTTTTAAACGACCCACTAAGTCCAGTTTCTGCGGTCCATATTGTCATAGGTGTGGAGCCATCCACTGGAACTTGGTCAGCCATTAGTAGCTCCTCAGTTGGGTGGGGGTGGGGCACTGCAAATTCCTCCTCCCCTTCACCACAGAGTGTTGACTGGCTTGGTCTTGTGCAGGTAGCCACAGGCACAGTGAGCTCATGAGTGCAGCCATCCTGTCATGTCAGAAGACATTGCTCTACTCTGGTCCTGGTCCTACCCACCTCTGGCTCTTACAATCTTTCTGCCCTCTTCTGCAACAGACCCCAAGCCTTTCAGATGCCCCATTTGTAGCTGAACACTACACAGACACTTATTTTCTGCTCTCTGATCAGTTGTGGAATTTCTGTGTGAACCATCCACTGCATAAAGACATTTCTCTGATGAGGTCTGCACTAATTACGGGTATAGAGATACAAAATTAAGGACCAGTTTGACGTCATTTAGCAAATTAATAGTAGCAAGTTCACCTCTGGGGCTCATAAGATCTCCAAGCATGGGTTCTAAACCATGTAGCAGGCACACATGCCCTCTTGTCCAGAGGGGCCTTAAATCTAATCAGAAAGTAGTTGGTTGCCCCCAGAACATCCATGCCATTATTACACCCATGGCCGTATCTTTGCAGTTTCACAGTTGGGTAGGACTGTTGATGAATTTTTCCCCTAGCAGCCTACATTGCAACTCCCCACACTATGAGAGCTACCCAGCAAGGAGGAAGCATCCTATCAGTACCAACTTGATTTTCGGAGATTAGGTTTCAGCCTATGAACTTGGGTGCAGAATAGACACAAAACATTCAACCTATAATACCAGATCTGGAGGTCAATGAGATAACTCAGCCTAAGAAAGAGAAGAAAGGTTCAGAAATAAACCCAGGTGAATTCTTTGTTCCTCTCTGGTTTTAGTATTCTTATCTGTAAAAACAAAACAAAAACAACAACAAACAAACAAAAACACATTAGACCAGAGCAACTCTGTTTTTTCCAAGACATCCTTTGGAGGCAGTCTTCAGTTTTTCCGGAACCATTTCCAACTCTCTTTAAACAAGACTTCCTCTAATAACAGACATAGAAGGTGACAGTCTTCATGGTGAACCAGATTGAAAGTCTTAGATGATAAAAGGTCTGGATGGTGTATAGGCATATGTGGACATTTCTCCAAATCCCAATGTGAGGGACACTCACACTAGGATCTTTTATAAATTGAGGGCAAATGAAGTGAGCTACTGTTTTACAAGCAGAATCTCTGATTATCCTAAAATGTTACAGACTGAAAGTTACAGCCTGAATATCCAAGTATTGAGCCATAGGGGAAAATGATGAGGAGGTGGGCTCAGAGACCTTCAGAGTTACTGTGGAGAGAGCCTGCCCTCCCAAAGTGGACAGAATCCTAGGCTCTGTTTCATAATCTTGAGCTGGTTGACTATCTCTTCATTCCTGCCCTTGCAGATTTATGAGTTATACAATGGCGGTTCGGTACCTGTGACATATGAGGTCCAGACAAGTGTTCTGTCACAGGTCCAAGAAAACAATTTTGATCATCCTATTTTTTGCTGCCTGAACCCCAAAGGGGAGATCCAACCAGGCACTACTGCTCGGATCCTGTGGATCTTCTCACCCATCGAGGCCAAGACCTACACGGTGAGCATTGGCCCAGATAATATTGGGGGTGGCTGGGGTTGGAGCTGTGACTTCCTCACTGTGTCTTGATTTCACCAGTTCCTTCCCCGTCTCTGTAACTTCCCAGGTAGATGTACCCATACACATCCATGGATGGAACTCAGCTGTCATCCGCTTCCAAGGAGTGGGATATGACCACTATATCATGGGTGATACCGCCCCTTTCCACAGCATCTCTTCATGGGACAACAGTTCCACACACTCTAGGCTGTTGGTTCCTGGGCAGGTGGGAGAAAGGAAGCTGGGAAAGCCTGAAGCAATAGAGGACCTTAGAGTCAAGGGTGGCCAGTGCCAGGGGCTAGGGAGGGAGGCAAGGGAGAAAAGGAGATAAGTTAAGGAGGGGTAGAGGGGTGAGACCAGGAATTAGCCTGGCTCCAGCTTCAAAGACATCACCCAAGAGGCTTACCCTGTCAGCTGATATCTAGTATGCCTGCTTGGGACACTCCACCTATTTCCGGACCCTTGAACCCAGCATTTTCTGTGAGCATAAGGTTGAGGGATATTGCAAGATTTATAAAGAAATCTTTCTATTCTAGGAACTATCTTCACATAGAAAAGCCCCTCTCCTGGGTTCAGGTGGATTTTGCTCAAGATATTAGTGGTGGTCACTAAAACTACCCTTAGTTCATAGGTTTCTTATTGTTGGGAGGCCTGTCCCATTCACCTAGCCACCCATTTATTCAGCCACCCAGATATATACTTTTCCATCTGCCCATTGAACCACATACCACTTACTATTCTATATAAATATCTGTACAACCATCTATCCATGGACCCCCCCCCACACAATCACTACACATTTTTCCATTAAGAGCTCCATTAGACCCTAATTCAGGATGAACACTAGAAGCCATGTGGACACAATAGACTTCAGGTTGAGGCTCTGGGGAATTATCCTAGCTTTGCATGTGAGAGGGATTTGGAAAAGTTACCTGTGCCTGCAGATCCTTAGCAACACACCCAACACAAGAAAACAGCTTTGCCTACAGCATAGGGCCACTGTGAAGATCAGCTGCATGGAAAACTCTTAACATAATAACTGACCAGTTGGAAATGCCTAGGAACTGGGAGTATTTCTATGGTTTCTTCTTCATGCCCCCACAGTCGATGCTGTGCTGTCTTCATCAACAGAATGTCTTCCTGTCCCAGTCCTATGTCTCCCTGGGAAACATCCCTGTCCAGAGCAAGTGCACCCGCTTGCTCTTTCTCAACAACATCTCCAAGAATGAGACGATCATCTTCACGTGGCAGTCACAGCCCATGGACTTTGGAGAGGTGAGGGTCTTTTTGCTCCCAAGAGCAGAATTTAGAGCAAAGCTTTAGGCTCATTGTGCATCTGCGTCATCTCACCTTGTTGTACCCTGCCCTATCCCATCCCAGCCTATCCTGTCCCATCCTATGGTGTCACCCTGTCCCATCCCATCCCACCCTGTCCCATCCCATCCCATCTTGCACCACCTTGCCTCACCCTGCCCTCTGCCATCCTTCCTCCAAACCCACAGGTAACTGTGAGTCCCATGGAGGGAGAAGTGGCCCCTGGAGAGGTGTCCCCAATCTTAGTGACCCTGAAGGCCTCCGTTCACGCCAGCTTCTACAGCACGGACCTGATGTGCAAGGTAGGGACTGGCTACAGAGAAACACGGAGGGGTTGAGACAGAGCTCCCAATCGTGGGGTGGGGGAGGATTCTGAGGCCTCCAACCCACAGAGAAAGGCGGGAGCCAGCTCTAGGAAGGGCCCCGAGGTAAGGTCCTCCAGATCTAGGCTTTCTCTCCCCCTGTGCTGGTCCCAGGTATACCGGCAAGAGCTCATGCAACAGTATCACAAGGAGCTACAGGAGTGGAATGAGGAGAAGGCACGGCAGGAGGTGGAGTTCACCATCACAGATAGGAAAGTGAAGGTGAGAAGGACTGAGTGGACCTCACACTCCCAGGTCCCCCCAGAGGACATAGGGAAAACAGGCTGAGGTAACCCTCCATGTGAAACTAGCCAGCCTGCTTTAAGAGGTTAGGTTCTACTCGCTAGTCTTGGCATAGCAGCTCCACAGCTGTCCTGAACCACCCAGCATGAGGAAGACTGGGAGGCAATTCCCCACTCTACACAGAAGGGTTTCCTGCTTGCCTGTCCTGTGCTGAGTGCTGAGAACACAAAGGAAATGACACAGGGCCACCTGATGAAGGACGCTGTGGCCCAGTGGCTTTAGCTGCAGGCTCTTGGAGAGAGCCTTGGATTTTATTCTTGACTAATTATGTGACCCTGGTTAAACTACTTGACCTCTTAGTCCCTTGACTATAAAATGGATAGCATAATGTAGGGATTTTCTTTAAGATAACCCACAGGTGAGAAACAAATGAGATAAGACTGGCCAGGAGAGGCTGGAGAGATGGCTCAGCGGTTAAGAGCACTAGCTGCTCTTCCAAAGGACGGGAGTTCAAATCCCAGCAACCATATGGCATTTCACAGCTATCTAATTGCCAGGTGTGGTGGTGCACGCCTTTAATCGCAGCACTTAGGAGGCAGAGGCAGGTGGATCTCTGTGAGTTCAAGGCCAGCCTGATCTACAGAGTGAGTCCAGAACAGCCAAAGATACACAGAGAAACCCTGTCTCGGAAAAAAAAAAAAAAGATTGGCCAGGAGTTTTAATAGTTGGAGCTGACTGCCTGAACAGTGGGGATTCCTTGAAGCATTTGCTCCTTCTTTGTATACAAAATATGGTTGGTTTTTGGGTTTTGCTTTTCTGAGACAGGGTTTCTATGTGTAATTGAGCCCTGGCTGTCTTGGACTTGCCTTTTAGACCAGGCTGGCCTTGAACTTCCAGAGATCTGCCTGCCTCTGCCTCCTAAGTGCTGGGATTAAAGGCATGTACCACCATGCTGAGCCTGGAGTTCAGCTTTTCAAACAGGGAGTCAAACACTTCCTGTCTCACTCAGCCTGTTAGGTGCTGAGGTTATGGGCATGAGGCACCATACTCAGTCAGTAATGAATATTTTTTTTTTTTTGGTTTTTCGAGACAGGGTTTCTCTATTTAACAGCTCTGGCTGTCCTGGACTCGCTTTGTAGACCAGGCTGGCCTCGAACTCGCAAAGATCCGCCTGCCTCTGCCTCCCAAGTGCTGGGATTAAAGGCGTGCGCCACCACCGCCCGGCTAGTAATGAATATTTTTAAATATGTTCTAATGCTAGTGAAACATCCTCTTTGGAGCTACTGCTGTGAACAGTCACACACACAGTGTTCATATAGCTGAGCCCAATATCCAGAGAGCATTTCCAAAACACAGGCTGCTGTATATCTGCCGGAAGATCAAATAGTAAATGTAAAACATCTTGGTTTCTCATTTTACTGCCTGCCTACACTGGTGTTTTTATCCCTCAGTCCGCCTGGGACCACCACACAGAACTCTAGAGGCTCTGCTCTCCCTGAAGCTTGGACTCTCTGTGAATATAGATCATATAAGGAAATGGGGCTGCTTTCCAGTCATCTTCAGAATGCAGGCTGTTTCTTTGTCTCTCTGAGTTCCAAGGACCCATGGTGCCAAGAGCAAACACCTTTAGGCCCAGCCTCCCTGCAGTTGACCATGTTTCCTTCTCTGCCCTTCACCTGACTGAGCAGCAGACCTTCCTTGTCTGTTCTCAGGCGGCACTCCCCTAGGAAAGGTTCTAGAAGAGGGTAGCACTGGGAGGTGGGCAAAATCAAGAGGGATATGAGGTCTGGTTATCTAGGGAAATGGGAGTGGACACAACTGGGCCTGTCACATCTTAAGCTGGGTTCTGTCTTACAGAGGAGAACACATTGTACAGCCTGTGAGCCTGCAAAGAAGTACAAGGTGAGCCAGAAAGCCCCAGGGCCATTCTTGAAAAGGTTCTTCCAAGTCCCCAGAGAGATCCCCATGCTCTGAGCCAGCCTCCTAGACAGAAGAGAGGAAAGTACTTATAGGCAAGCCCACAACCCTAGACAGCTGTGCCAGGGGCCCCCTTGACAATGGGATTGGAGTTGCCCTATCACCTAAGCCTGCCTGCCTCTTCCCAAAGACCCTGCCTCCCATCACAAACCAGCCACCTCTCAGCCGGCCTGCCAGCTGGAACCTGAAGTTGGCAAAGGAGGAGACCTTATGGCCGTGCCCTCAACCACCTGTGCCAGACCTGCTCCGTCTAGGCCTCACTGCAAGGGCCCATGCCACCGACTACTACGTGGCCAACTTCTTCTCTGAGTTTCCCTGCCACTTCCTGTACCGGTGAAGTCCTGGGGAAGCATGGGCCACCTTAATCCTCTCCCCCACTGTAGAGCAGCCATGTCCGATGTCTGCGCTCAACCTTTAGGAAGGGTTGAAGTAAGAACAGGGTGGATAAGAGTCACTGGACACTATGGGCCCATGACATCACCATTACAGCTTAAGTCCTAGAGAGGTTCCTGAGGAATCCACCAAGGCTTCCCATGACCTCCTTTTGCCAACATGGACCCTCTGGGTCCTGCTCTAACCCAAGGGTTGGGTGTGGCTCTCTGAGTACAGTAACTACATTTTGTTAAGACCAGGAGCTTGCCTGGCATATTATGTCCTCGTGGCTTGTACCCCACTGCTACAGCATAGTAGCTTTCCAAGTCCACTCAGAATACCATGGTCTACTCCAGGGAGCTGCCAAAGAAGAAATCCTCCAGGAAAGGGCCAAAAACATTTGAGGAAGAGCCCCCTGACCAAGAGGGTCTTGGTTTGAGGCAGAAGAAGCAGCTCCTGGTTGACTGCCTCTCCACCATCATCAGGTACCCACAGCTCCATGTACCTTCATTGCCACCATCACCCCAACAGCATCAGCCAAAGTTTCTGAAGCCCCACCCCCACCCCCAGCGCGTCTCATCCTGAAAAAAGAGACCATCTTCTCATGATCCCTCTACTGGGAGGACCCTCTCGACAGACCAGGTCTAATAGAACTAGTTAGTTGGACCTTCAGGGCTGTGTCCTGACTTGGTGGCTCTGCCTACACCACATCCTATTCACCTCTAAGGCACCACAGGGCTACAAGGTGCCTTGTTCCAGGGGCTCTCCTCTCTGACCTAGCACTCGATAGCAAAACCAGCTGCCTGACAACTGTCCCATTGGGCAACAGAGAAGTCAAAGTTGCCCTGGCTGTAAGCCCTTTCACTAGATTCCGCCTCTTCTTTTTTCCTGCCCAGGGGCCTGCTGGAAGACAAGAATTTCCATGAGGCTGTGAACCAAAGCCTGGTGGAGCAGGTGCCTTACTTCTGCCAGTTCTGGAACGAGCAGTCAGCCAGGTTCCTGGCCCAGAAGAGCAGCTTGTACTTAATGCCAATCCTGTCCCTGCCCTCCAGCTGCTGTGAGGATGGGAAGGGCAAAGAGAGGGGGGAGGATAAATACATCTTTGGGAAGAAGTCAAGAGGGGAAGACGATGATGAGGAGGAAGAGGAAGAAGAGGAGGCAGAAGAAGAGGAAGAGGAGGAGAAAGAAGAGGACGAGGTGAGCAAAGAGGAACTAGAAGAGGAGATGGACAAGGAAGTAAAGATGACGTGGTCTGAGATTAAGGCCACCACACAGTCATCCGGGTCCCAGCAGTCCCTGCAGTGGCAGCAGGATCTGAAAATCATGAGGGAGGAGCAAGAAAATGATGAGAAGGAAGCCATCGGAAGGTGAGCAGCTGGGACCAGATGAGGCCTGGGAAGAACCTTCTATGGAGGCTGGCCCCAACTTGTGCATGACTCTCTTCTTAACTTGGGCTCTAGTGACAACCTCTTGGTGTAGTGTAAGATTTGGGTGGGAGGATTTTTCAAAAGTGCAGAACCCAGCTTTGCATAGTGTGTGATTCTTGACTGGTAGCGTTTACCAGGAGTGGGGAAGTCATCTTCAAAGTCTCTTCAATGGACAGTTGGGGCCAGAGATTGAGAATCACTTCTTCTGATACCGCTTTCTGCATTGTGTCCTTTTGGGGTTCCCTGGCCCCAAACACCCGCTTCTGCACCCTCTCATCAGTGATGAGATGCATCCAAACCTGGCTCTGGGATGGCAACTGTATCCCCTAGGTGTGAATCTTAGCCACACAGCTGGAGCACCTGTGAAATTGCAATAGGATGCCCCATAGTGTTGCTGCTGGGGGCAGGGGTTTCAGTGGGAAGCTGTGCACAGCCCACTTACTACTCAGTCCACATCGAACACAGCTAAGTGAGAAGCGGATCCCAGGTCTGTAACAAGAGCAACACCCTCCTCCCAGGCAGCCAGCTTTTGCCAACCTGCAGGAAGCCATACTACAGAACATGATCCAGAACATATTGGTGGAGGCGAGCCGTGGGGAGGTGGTCCTCACCTCAAGGCCCCGTATCATTGCCCTACCACCAGTCAGCATGCACAGGTGAGGGAGTCGGGGGTCACACTCATTGGTGGGAGGGGTGCACGACAGGAGAGGCATTCAGATGTGATTGGAAGCCTCACCCTCATTCCTACTTGCCTCTTTCTCTTTTGCAGGTCAGACAACCTGATCCAACAAGGGGAAGTAGTCTACTCTGGGATGCAGCACCCCACCGACTGCTTGCTAATGCCAGTAACCAGCCCCTCTTACATACCTACCTAAATTGCCCCCTGGTCCCTTCTTTACCGTCCTGCAAATAAAGCATTTAGTCCCCCTCCCATATACCTGGATTTTATTTCCTCCTCCCTGGAGAAAGAAGTATGTTGAGATGTGTGGGAGATGAGCATTGTCGGTGTGAAGTGCAGAGACCCTGTCAGACCTTTAGCTACCGGGGAATGCGGTTCCCCTTGACTGGCAAGAGTCCTTGATACTTGCAAGTGGGGTGCTGGACTTAGTCTGGCCAATGGAGGGCGCTTCAAGAAAGGGCATAGCTAGTCTTTGCTACAGTGTATCCTGGTAGACTAGAACCAAGCCAGTGCGCTAGGCCTGGTAGTCTATAAACTGGCGGCCATGGAGGGTAGGATGGACATTCCTTCCCATATCTGTTCACCAGCACCTCCAAGGCCAACCTGGTTCCATGAACTCTGCTAAGAGGTTAAGAAGAAGCCAGGAGCTGGTGGCACACCCCTTTTATCCTAGCACTCTATTCGGGAGGCAGAGGCAGGCAGATTTTTGTGAGTTCGAGGCCAGCCTTGTCCACAGAGCTAGTTCCAGGACAGTCAGGGTTACGAAGAGAAACCCCGTCTTGAAAAACCAAAAACAAACAAACAAAAAAGTTAAGAAGGAGGGGGAACTGCGGTAGATAGCCAGAATTAGAATCTGGACACTTTTCAAAGTCACAGCCTAGCGGGCTACAGGCGTTACTAAATGGCCTCCATTACAAACCAATCCACAGACCCAGAGATGTTCTGCCTTCGCTAGGACGCCCGCCTCTGTTTTCTCCCTAAGCCCAGCCAGGTAGCCTCTGTCTCCTGCTCCTCCCTGAGCTCAGAGTCAGGTGGGTGGAAAAGTGACATCTGGAGTTGTTCCAGAAGCGCTCAGGTCCCCAGCACCCTCCCCTGCACCCTCGTCCCTCCGTCTGTCCGTCCCCCCTACCTCCCCCGCTCGCCTCCCCCTCCCTGCTTCCAAGGCCTCCGCGGAGGCTCGATCTCTGAACCAGGGCAGGGGACGGGGGGGGGGGGGGGGGGGGGGGGG
>CAJQZJ010000750.1:2602138-2623929 GCA_907164525.1 Lophiomys imhausi | reverse complement strand
CACACACACACACACACACACACACACACACACACACACACACACACCCTGCTCTAGCTTTCTGGCCAGTGCAGAGTGACTCCGCCCCCTAGTGGCCACCTCTAGAACTGTCCGATGTTGAGAGAAAGAAGATAATCTATTTTTTACCTCCAGCCTCGCTTCTGCCGCAGCCAGGACTTGTGAGACACAGCAGAAGCTAGAATATTAAGCTCCAGGATTCAGCTGTGGTCCTATATGGAGTCTGGGTTTTCCCTTATGATTTTCGTGTTTGCCTAGCCCTCTTTCAGTCAAACCTACTCAGGCACGTCCCATTTTCCATCCACATTCCCGAGGCTTGGGTTATAGACTTGATTCAGATTCCACGATGTGAATCCCAACAACCATTATCACTAGTGTATGCTGCCTGCCCACCCTCAGAAGCCTAGAACTTCAGAAATGGGATTAGTAAGTAATTAAACCACCACCCCACCCCACTGGAGACTTTCTTGTACGCTCCTCCCCCATGGACATTTGGCCCATAATTGGCCATCTTGTTAATTCGCTCCAGTTTTATTGAACTCCTACTGATACTAAACTCAAAGTGATAGGTTTGAGAATATTTGGGAACAAGGTAGACATAGTCCCTACCCTTCTGCGTGGGGCTTACAGACTAGTTAAGGAGGCGCGGAGGAAGTCATAAACTACGAGAACCTGTATCTTTAGAGTAACAAACGCCAGGGAAAATAGAGGAGATGGTTGGTGTTTTGTGACTGGCACCACCCACAAAGCAGCAGAGGAGCTAACAGTGCCTAGAACGCATGGTTAAAACTTTCCAGGGAATGCAAAGGCAAATGTAAAGGCTCTGGGCTGGGAATGTGTTTAGCAGGCTGGGTGCTGTGGGTAAGCTTCCAGGAGTTGGGGTGGAATGCGGGGTGGGGGGAGTAGGGGGCAGGAACAACAGAACAAAAAGCCTGGATTTTCTTTCTTTCTTACCCCCCCCACCCCCCGAGGCAGGGTTTCTCTGTGTATCTTTGGCTGTTCTGAACTCACTTTGTAGACCAGGCTAACCTAGAACTCACAGAGATCCACCTGCTTCTGCCTCCCGGATTAAAGGTTTGTGCCACCACGCCCAGCAATTAGACAGCTGTGAGCTGCCATATGGTTGCTGGGATTTGAACTCCGGTCCTTTGGAAGAGCAGCCAGTGGTCTTAACCTCTGAGACATCTCTCCAGCCCATGCTGGATTTTCTTAACTCTGAAACTGGCCAGTTATGAATCTGATAAGGCCCTGCACCCGGTTGAGTTTCAATGTCTACATTTGTTTGTGCAGACTGAACCCACAAGGCTGTTTCTGAGCCTATAAAGGAAGCACTTGGCAAACAGGAGTAGCAAAATATTTCCCACTCACCCCCCTCACTCTGTTGCTGGGATAGCCTCTCACTAGTAAGGATCTGCAAAGAAGCCGGTTTCTAGTAAACAGCTACAATGGCGAGGAGATGCCCTTCTTGCAGCCACCTCCTTGGGCTCTAAGCCTTTTCTGTCCCGTCTGTCTTCCCACCCTGCCACCCCTGCGCACGCCCCCCGCTGCCACCGGTTATGTCAGGACCGGAGCTCTGGATTCTGGGGCTCCCACGTCCTCGGCAGCCTCGCGGGTGGTGGGGGAAGGTTGAAATGCTCTTTCTACCTGGGACAGTGAGCCCCTTCCTTGGCACTTGTAGTCCTAAAACCCACGAAAACCTCTGCTCTCCTAGGTGCTAGGTGATTTTTTTTTTTTCTGCGCTTATTGCCGCCTGGCGGCGAGACATGGGAGCCAGAGAAGTCTCGTTGGGAAGCTCCAGCTCTGGAAGACAGGGGTAGCAATGGGAAAAGTCTTCCAATGAAAGGAGGCCTAAGGGGCTTGACGCAGCGTCCTTAGAAAGGGGTCTTCTCTTCCTCCACCCTACCGTCTCCCAAAAGAGAGATCTTCACCTAGGGAGTTTTGACATTAGGAAGAATTGTGCTGGGCCAGGCTCACGTGGTCTTAGGAAAGGTTAAGCCTCAGGCTTAGCCTTCACCCCGAAGGTCTATGCCAGGGAGTGCATGTTCTGCCCCTAGGCTAGGAGTCTCTGCCAGGCTTAGGCCGCATTGAAAGAAAGCGCAGATTCAGCCCCGGCTCAGGCAGACGCACGATGTGAGCCTCAGCACTTTCCGTTGTCATCCAGGGGGGCTGGGACCAGATCGGTGGCTTCGCTGCCTATGCAGACCAGAGCTGACCAAAGCCTGCCAGCTGACTCAGCTCGCCTACCCCACCCGGATCCCACAGGGAGAGGCAGCCAGACGTGGGTATAAAGCGGTAAACATCAGGCTCACGCGCAGCCTCTCCATTTTCCGTGTGTGCGGTGCTCACCCATCCTGTGAGTATAGGGTGCTGGGGCGAGGAAGGGAAAAAAACAAGAGAAACCACCCCAACCCAGGCGCAGCCTGGGTCCAGAACCAGGCGGGATCTAGCGCCCTAAGTTCCTCACACCCTGCCAGGGATGGGCAGGCTTAGGCCAAGTAGAGGGCTCCCCAGAGCTTAGTTGGTGGTACCACCCTTCCTATCTGCAGCAACATGAGCAGCGCCCCGCCGGGCCAGGCGCCCGCCTGCCTAACGCTCTGGGACGAAGAAGACTTCCAGGGTCGTCGCTGCCGGCTGCTGAGTGAATGTGCCAACGTCTGTGAACAGGGAGCCCTGCGCAGGGTGCGCTCGGTCAAGGTGGAAAACGGCGCGTGAGTGATCCTGCTGTGGCTGCTGAACTAATGTAGGGGGTGTCCGGCTTCTCTCACTCCCACCCTAGCCAAAGTCAGAGCCTGGGACTTTAACCTACACTCCACTATGCCCATAGACAGAGAACGAGAGAAACCTTTGCCTTCTCCAAAACCCTCCCCAAGACAAAGGCAAGAAGCAATCTATGGGACTGCCCTGAAATCCCAACGTTTTCTTTGTCAGGTGTCTTTGTGGAGACATCCTTTCTCCTGGTCCCATCTTAGTATCCTAGAAGCCATCTTGGGGTCTTGGAGAGAGCTGAGTCTCTCTTGCTGCTATAGCAGGATAGAAGATTGGCTTCCTCCATATGCAGGCACATAAATCCCAGAAGAAAGTCCTTGGGTCTGGTGGTCTTTGTAACCTGAAACATTCCTTCTAACTTGTGGGCCATGAATAGGAAGCCTAGGCCTTCCAACCCCAGAATGCACTAGGTTTTGGGTTTTTAGTTTCCAGAGGACCTGGGTGTGTCCGGGTGATAGTCTAGAGTTGTGGAAAGAGTTTGGGTCCCTGAGTCTTTTTTTTTGGGGGGGGGTTCCCTGAGTCTTTTTAACCACAGCAAACAAGACAATGACGGTGGGGAGGGAGACTGTACAAATCCCTCCCAGTTCCTCTTCTCCTTTTTCAGATGGGTGGCTTTCGAGTACCCCGACTTCCAGGGGCAGCAGTTCATTCTAGAGAAGGGAGACTATCCTTGCTGGAGTGCCTGGAGCGGCAGCAGTGGCCACCACAGCAACCAATTGCTATCCTTCAGGCCAGTGCTCTGTGCGGTGAGCACAGCCTACTTCCCTTCAACTCCCGCCGCCTAGCTCCAGGTCCCAGCCAAAGCACGGCCCCTTGGAAAACCTACTGCCTCCTACCCCAAGGAGGATGTACAAATAAACTCCTAGATGGGTGGTAGTGGTATTACTCCGGAACCAAAAACGTCAGAAAATTGGGGGTTGTGGACACAGGCCTGGATCAGCACCACGGACAGCACCAGAGACCCGCGGGTTCTGAGCATTTGCTGGGGTCCTTCTGCTTTTAATCCACCACAGGTGTTAGGAGCCCAAGGTGTAAGATGTCACTCAGCCTTGGGAGGCTTCGGTGGCTGGTGTTAGCCCTATACAGTCTTAGAAATGCGGCTCAGAGACATAATGTGACTTAGCAGATGATAGTAGAATTCAGTCCAGTCCAGGGATCAAGGCTGAGGATGAGAACAGGGTCCCTGTCAGCCTCCCTCCCTCTCTCTCTCTCCCTCCCTGCCTGTCTCAGTGTGTGTGTGTGTGTGTGTGTGTGTGTGTGTGTGTGTGTGTGTGTGTTATAATGAGTCACCTGTCCCAGGGAGGAGGTCCTCACTCACCATTCTAGTGGTGAGTAGTCCTGGGGCTGGTGAAGGTCAGAGTACCATGTCTAGTTCACTTTTTCTATTCCAAGAGGCTGTGAGGGACCATAACCCCTCAGGAGGAAGACCCTTGTGCCAGGGATGCCAGATGTAACCAACACCACCATGCCTACCTGTTCTGACTGTTCCATCCAAAACCCCTTAGCTGGGTCCTGGTCTGAGAGAGGCAGTGATGGGGAAGCTGAACAAGTGATTGGGCAGTCAATGATACCCTTAGAGAAATATCCTGGTTAATGGGCCAGACTTTTTTTTCCCTCTCAGAATCTGTGATTTCCTCCTAAAAATAGGCCCCGGGGGATGGGGGATAGTGGTACATGCATACAGTTCCATCTACTTTGGGGGCTGAAGAAGGATCACAAATTGAAGGCCAGCCTAGCATACTCAAGGTCCTAGGTTTGATTCCCATTACCACAAATAAAACAAAGAGGCTACTACAACAAAAAGGTCCCTGTCACAAGAGTCTCTTTAGCACTGACCTCAAAGAATGCCTGGGAATTCCCTAGTCTTCACACACAACTCAGTGTCTTGGTAGGACCCAGGTGGAGTATCTGAGCACCCCAGCTGGCCAGACTTAGTAGGATGGGGTGAACCCCTGAAATGCCTAAGAGGCTGCAAGATATGTGCTGAGCAGGAAGTGGCTGACTAGGGTTAAGGCTTTATCTGTGAGCACCACTTTGGAGGACCTGACATATCTGTAAACTACTTCCTCATTTCTGTGCCCCAGAACCACAGTGACAGCCGTGTGACACTGTTTGAGGGGGAAAACTTTCAGGGCTGCAAGTTTGAACTCAGTGATGACTATCCATCACTGCCTTCCATGGGCTGGACCAGCAAAGATGTGGGTTCCCTCAAAGTCAGCTCTGGAGCGTGAGTCCTGGGATATGGGAAGCGTGGGAAGTCCATGGGAACAAAAGAGAAGGGGAGGTTAATGGAGGATGCTAAAGGCTAACAGAGATTGGGAGATGGAGGGGAGAGAAAGAAACAGCATGGAAAGAGTAGGAAGAAGCAACACAGACCAGGAGCCAGTGGAGTATAAAAGGATGTGGGGGATTGTGGGTAAGGAGGAAATGAAGGGTAGCTATAGGAACCAGGCTAAGACAGATCACAGGGAGACCCAAAGCAAAAGGCAGAGCTGAAACAATGTTTATGGAGCTGGCTATTGATAGCTAGAAGGGAGACTACTGATGGGACCACACGGGTGGGAGCGAGGCAGAGCCCACTCACTACCCCTATTTTCTTCACCATCCTAGGTGGGTGGCCTACCAGTACCCAGGCTACCGAGGCTACCAGTATGTGTTAGAACGGGACCGGCACAGTGGGGAGTTTCGTACCTACAGTGACTTTGGCACACAGGCCCATACTGGACAACTGCAGTCCATTCGAAGAGTCCAGCACTAGGCTCCACATTCCCAGTCATTACCCTAAGGTTCACAATAAAAGCTCTTGAATCTACCTGCCCCTCTTGTCTCTTTCATGCTCTCTCTCTCTCTCTCTCTCTCTCTCTCTCTCTCTCTCTCTCTCTCTCTCTTTCTGTGTGTGTGTGTGTGTGTGTGTGTGTGTGTGTGTGTGAGTGAGTGATGGATTCTAGCTAGAATCTGGTGCATTTGAGGAAGTAATCTCCATTCTCATCCATCTGAGGATTGTTCCCTCCAACCAATGACTCTCATAAGGCACCAGAACCTTCGCCTAACTTAGATGAGTGTGGATATGCTCTGAGGGAGCTAGAGGGGAACAGCTAGCAATAGTTGTGGGATCCAATAAGAAGCAGCCAGATCGCTCCCTGGGAAAAGGCCCACTAATGTAGGTCAAAGTATTGGAAGCTCAGATGGTGCCTTTGCCATTCTTTAGATGGATAAACAACCCTACCCTGAAGTAGGGCCCACAGCTGAATTGCAGCCACCACACAACTTCCTGGACCAGGAACCACCATGCAGAATAGAATATCAAACAAAAACTCTGCTTAGTTCTGCACATACACCCCCACTTCCCCCACACACCATCTTCAGTCTGAATCTTCACCCTGGCTTCCAGGTAGTCAGGGAAACCCGCCAATGTCTTTCAATACTCACTTTTCTTTTGTTCCCAGGAGAAGAATTAATGGGAGGTCCCACTGTTCACTTCTACAGGGGAGGCTTCATCCCTCTGAGACTCTAATAGCAATCATTTGTATCTCCTATGATATTAAACTTTAACATCTACCTACAAACCAAAGCTATTGATCCAAGCCAGGTGTGTGTGTGTGTGTGTGTGTGTGTGTGTGTGTGGTGTGTGTGTGTGTGTGTGGTGTGTGTGTGTGTGTGTGTGTGTGTGTGTGTAGGGGTTGAGGATTTAACTCTCTGAGAATGTGTGTAATGTTGTGGAAAAGCACTGGAGCAGTGGATGTAGGACCCTCCACCTGTCCTGCCAGGAGTCTCAGAACCAAAGATCCAAGTTCTCAATGGGTATGAATTCTGTTTAAATTCTGAATGGGCTCTAGAGTCCATGGATCCTGTTGCGTTTGGTACTCCAACTATCCTCCATTCTTCGTCTATCTAATTAACAAATAAATTGGTGCATACAGAGGTCACCAACCCAATCACTGACTAACCCAAGGCTTGAAGACGGGCGGGGGGGGGGCTCACCCCTGATGCCGCCGAATCCAGGTTCAGTTAAGGCTAACTGGAAGTGTAGCTAAAGAACGTCAGGCTTACACAGAGCCTGAAACATATACAGGGTTCCTGGCTGATCATCTCTTGGTTGGAGGATGGTAGTATTATCAAAAGCTAAATGCATAAAACTTGGTTCTTAAGCACTTACCACGTGCTATCTTACCAAAAACTCATAATATGCAGATGTTTAAATCTTCCGTTTTAAGACAAGACTAAGTACAGTACAAAGGTGATTTAACTTCCTCAAAGTCACATAAGTAGGACTGAATCCAGAACGCAAGTCAGCTTGGGCTTCTCACTACCTGTTGCCTTAAAAAGGCAATAAATGATAGAGAGAGCTCTGGTATCCTCTCTTAGATGTGTAGCCCTCTAGGAAGCATCAGGAAGTTCCCTCTAGGGGCCAGGTGTGGTGGCACATGCCTTTAATCCCAGCACTCTGGAGGCAGAGGCAGGCAGATATCTGTGAATTCAAGGGCAGCTTGGTCTACAGAGTGAGTTCTAGGATAGCTGGGGCTACACAGAAAAATCCTGTCTGGGGGTGGAGAAGAAGAAGAAAGAAAGAAAGAAAGAAAAGAAAAGGAGGAGGAGAAGTAGAAGAAACTTCTAGGACCTGGCTGTCAGAGGGATCCTGAATAGTTTACTAGTCTTGGGTTTGTTTGATCCACCTTTTGCCTACATGGATCTTTTTAGGTTTTCCTGGATCCAGAGGTCACATTATGCTTCCCACATATATCATCCCCTGGAAGCTTATAAGTAGAGGATGAGGTAGTCAGATCTGAGAGTTTTAACCTCTGGTTCTCCCATTCTAGGCAGGCTGGTGGTCTGTGGACTCAGGAAGAAGCATGGCACACAGCTTGGCTGGGAGACAACTTCCAAGGTCTCTCTCACTGCCTTTGACCTGTCATCGGGAGATGAAGGAAGTGGAGACTTCTCTACACATTTTTTTCTCCTTTAGTAGCTGAATTCTCTGTCAGGCTGAGTACAAACCCTGAGCTGCTGATACTTGCCCAGCATGCAGCTAGTGTGTATGTATCTCCTCTGAACTCTTCTCCTTTCAGTCCCAGCCTCCTACTGAGAGTATTAAGTGGGTGAGCCTCTATGCCTCCCAGATCTTCTAGCCCTTATCTTCTTACTGTTGCCTTCTGTCAACAATGCTTGTGAGAGAGCACAGAAGGACTGAGGTCTTGGCAGCACCCTAAGGCTCCTTCCTGTGATGTCCTAAGCTTGTTCCCCCAAAACATCCCAACCTCTTTGCCTTTGCTCCCAACCGACTCCATATCTGCATCCTGAAGTCTCCATCCCTGCCTCAAGTTCTGTTGAGTGCCTCTCACCCTCCTCACCTGCTCCTTTGCACCTTTGATGGGCAAAGATGAACTCTTTGGTGATTTACAGCAAGTGAGGTGCACAGGGCCCCTGCAGAACCCATGTAGGATATTTGCAGCAGTTCTTCATACAGACACCCTAGGAACAGGACCCTGCAGGAGGCCTGCCCATTTCCAGCTCTTCTCACCCCTGTGTTTAAGCAAGAGAGAAGAGGATCCAGAGAACAGCAGTTCTGACAGCTACACCCCCCACTCCCACCCCCCCCCATCCCTCTGTCATATAAAGTGTCACATGGTTGCAGAAAGGGCATTCCTGACCCAGGGGCCCATCTTTAGTCTCAGAACTGGGAAGTCTCACAGGTACCCAGAGACCCTGATCTACTGGGAGGCCACACATCATGAATTAGGCACTTGTACAAGACATAAGCCTATTATGATCCCTGTGACCCGGCAGTGTGATTCAGTCATAACCAGCATAGGAGTGTCTTCGAGAGTGGGAAAGGATGGAAGAGAAATAGCTGGAGTAAGTAGTGGAAAATGAATAGGAATCTACAAGAAAAAAGGAGCTTATACTCGGTATCGGGCAAGACAAGAGGTCCAAACAGCAACCAATTTATGGGAACTGAATAGATAGAAGGAAGGAAAGAAAAAGAGAGAGGGGTCAGGGAGGGAGGGAGGAAAGGAGGGAGAGAGAGACAGAAAGAAAGAAAGAAAGAAAGAAAGAAAGAAAGAAAGAAAGGAAGGAAGGAAGGAAGGAAGGAAGGAAGAAAGAAAGAAAGAAAGAAAGAAAGAAAGAAAGAAAGAAAGAAAGAAAGAAAGGCAGGCGGGGAAGAAGAGAGGAGACAGGAAGAGAAGAACATAGCAGGCACAAAGCAGTGGGGCGACCTAGAAAGAAGGTGGGGAGAATAAAGAAGAGAGCAACTCAGAAGTTGCCAGGGGAGATGCCCCCAGGGTCCTGCCTAAGACCCGGGGCCAGACAAGACAGGAAACCAGTGAAAGCTTAGGGGAGACCGAGGAGGGTGTCGGGTCTCTAGGGACCAACAGAGAGTAAGAGAAAGGAGGGAGAAGGCACGGGGGTGTGCAAAGATAAAGGGAGCCACGGCAGCGCGGCAGCGCGGCTGGGAGCGCAGCGACAGGCGAGAGGGAGGGAAGCGGAAATTTAAAAGTGAAGATGCAGATAACGCAGCCTGGAGACGGGGACCCGGGCAGGGGGAGGAAAGGGGAGGAGAGTAAGCAATGAGAGCGGGGAGGGAGAGGGTTAGAAAGAGGGCTCGGGTAAGGGGCCAGAGGCTGTAGCCTCAGAGGTCCAAAGTGGGGCCAGCACGTTCCCTCCCGGTCGCTGTTTGCTCAGAGTCGGGGAGGTGGAAAAGAAACGCACCCGTGGCCCCCGTCTGAGCGCCGCACTGGAGCCCATCCCCCGCGTGTCTCCCGGGCTGCGGGGCGCAGGGGGCTGCCGGGTGCGCTTGGCTGAGGCGCTGCGCGTTGGAGACTTTATTGCGATGGGAAGATAAGAGGGGCGGGGGCGGGGTCTGGGGGGCCGAGGCGGCCGCACTTTAATTAAAACGGAAATTGCGGCCCCTGCCCGCGCGGGGCCGGAGGGTTGCAGGAGGCCCGGTAGCTGGGAGCACCGCTCCAGGACCCCCTCCCTCCTCGCCACACCCTGGCTGCCCGCTCCCGCCAGGCCTTGCCGGACCCGGCGGCGTCTAGTCTTCCCTGTCACCCACAGTCGTCTCGGGCGGTGATCGGCACCCCAAGCGCAAAGCTGACGTGCCCCCCCCGTGTGGTCCTCCCCCCCATCTCCCACCGCTCAGTCCCCAGCAGCGATGAGACAGAGCGGCGCCTCCCAGCCCCTGCTGATCAACATGTACCTGCCAGGTACCAGGGACCAGCCGGGGGCTGGAGGCACCGAGAGAATCTGGGCGGGAAGTCAGGGCCAGGGCGCGGGGCCAGTTCAGTGGATCAAAGAAAGGGGTTGCTTTCAGAGAGTCGCTTAGTGGGTGTGTGAAAGGGACTGCTGGCTGCGATTTGGGGCATTCAGGGAACCTGCAAGGTAGACGGCGAGCTTCGGGGTTTCGGGGTGGGTCTAGAGGACCCTCAGATTCGGGATCGCAGGAGGTTGAAAGCAGGGGTCTTTGGTGTGGTGGGCTCCGGGCTCCAGCCCTGCCCCAAGGCTGTGATCCGCTGGGTGTCGCCCCTGCGCCCTCAAGGGTCCTCACCTGCGTCCTCCGGGCGTCCTCCCCGGCCGGCCGAGCCTTCCAAGCGCCCCCTTCCTCTTTACTCGCCCAGACTCGGCTAGCGCAGTCCCCTCTGGGTTTTATAAGGCTCCAGCCGGCCCCTTCGGAAAGCGGATTTCCTTTTTCCTGGACGCGTTTCCTGACTTGGGCGCTACGGAGGGGCTCTGCGCCGCTCACGTCGCAGCCTAGCTTGGGGAGGAGGAGCTGGGTGGCCGGGACCCCTAGAGCACTGCAGTCCCGGGGCCCTTTCGGTCAAACCCGCAACCTTCCGCCTAGGTCTGCTTGACTGTTTTCTTGTGCGCCGCAGATCCCGTCGGAGATGGTCTCTTTAAGGAAGGGAAGAGCCCGAGCTGGGGGCCGCTGAGCCCCGCGGTACAGAAAGGTGAGCTTGTTAGTACACTGGGATGATGGAGACTACAGTAGTAAATTGGGGCAAGGGTACGAACCCCAATAGGACGGGTACTGCTGCCACTAGACGGAGGGGCGGAGCAGTGTGCACTCCGCGTT
The DNA here is from genome assembly GCA_907164525.1 of Lophiomys imhausi. NCBI lineage: Eukaryota > Metazoa > Chordata > Mammalia > Rodentia > Muridae > Lophiomys > Lophiomys imhausi. Next base: position 2,613,074 of record CAJQZJ010000750.1, on the reverse strand, counting down.
ATGGAAAATATAAGGCCGCGGGCAGATTGTGCAGAGGCCTTGAGAAGGCATTGATTCCTTCTTTGACCCGTTCATTTTCCCTAGTCCTCGCTCTAGGTTTGTGGGACAGGTCAGGGGAAGGGAATCTTGGCCTCCAGACCCTTTTCTGTCAAGTGTGGTCTTCCAAGCTTTCATACCATGGCTGTGGTGATTGACATCCTTTTTGTGTGGACTGTGTTTGGAGCAAAGATGTAGCATTTCCTGACAAAGGGGAGTCCTCCAGCCACCCTAGGGTGCCAACGCCTCGACCCTAGCCGGTGACTTCCTGGTACCCCTGCCGAACTTGCTGATTCTGCCAGTCAAGCCACCCCAGCCAGGCTTGGCATTGTGTTTGATACCTAGATTTGCTTCAGCGGACAACTGGCCTGTCACTCAACCACCCTGTTGGTGACTGGCATTTCAATTCTTTCCCATAGCTCCTGCCCCAGCCAGTATCTTAATCTCACAAGAAGCCAGAAAAGATGAGATTGGCAGCTGCTTTTCTTTCCCAGAAGGAGGGAATGTAACACCCAACAGAGATGGGGGGCCAAGTCCCTGTTTTTGCTCATGCTTGGTCCTGGGGCCTCACGTTTTAGACCAAAGCTTCCTATAGTCTGCTCTGAAACGAAATCGTGGCTTCTGGGATCCAACTGCTCTTAACTGGTCTGGTTTAGAAAGGAACAGGGAGTAAAGGGGGTCAGTGGGTCAAGATTTTAGTCTGCTTAAGAACAGGAAAATGCGAGTCTGGCATGGTGCTTCTTCAAGCCCGGCCTGTTTTACTGTGTGCCTTTGGGTGGCAGGGACTGTCTAAGTGCTTCTGACAGGTAGGGCCAGAAATAATCGTCTCTACGTGCACATCTGGCCTTTCGGTCTGGATCTCTGGACAGGACCTCACCTGGTTAGGCGGTCCAACCTCCTGAGCCCGGCTGCCTTGCACCAGGACACTGGCCCACGAGGGAAGGGAGGTCCGATGCCTGGTCCTTACCTAGGAAACCCTAGAGGTTCTCCACGGAGGAAACAATGCTCCTCCACACCCAAACAACCACAAAACAAGGTGCCGGCGGTCCTCCGAAATGAAAGCCGTTTCCATTGGGCTCTGCCGGTCTGCCCCGGTCGACCTGCCGCCTCCTGCTACTCACGGGGGTGCAGTCAGAGGTGCCCTAAATAAACCTCTCCGGTGCGGATGGCTACTGGTTGGGGGGGGTGTTTTCTTGCTTCAGCTACACCCCCCTAGTCCCAACCTGCCCGACCCACGGCTGACCGCTCCCCTTCCCTGCAGGCAGCGGGCAGATCCAGTTGTGGCAGTTTCTACTGGAGCTGCTGGCGGACCGCGCGAACGCCGGCTGCATCGCGTGGGAGGGTGGCCACGGCGAGTTCAAGCTCACCGACCCGGACGAGGTGGCGCGCCGCTGGGGCGAGCGCAAGAGCAAGCCTAACATGAACTACGACAAGCTAAGCCGCGCACTGCGCTACTACTACGATAAAAACATCATGAGCAAGGTGCACGGCAAGCGCTACGCCTACCGCTTTGACTTCCAGGGCCTGGCCCAGGCTTGCCAGCCACCGCCCGCGCACGCCCACGCCGCGGCCGCCGCCGCAGCCGCAGCCGCAGCCGCCGCCCAGGACGGCGCCCTCTACAAGCTCCCGGCCGGCCTGTCCCCGCTGCCCTTCCCCGGCCTCTCCAAACTCAACCTTATGGCAGCTTCGGCTGGCGTCACGCCGGCTGGCTTCTCCTACTGGCCCAGCCCGAACGCCACCGCCGCCGCCACCGCCGCGCTCTACCCTACCCCGGGCTTGCAGCCCCCTCCCGGTCCCTTCGGCGCGGTGGCCGCCGCCTCGCACTTGGGGGGTCACTATCACTAGACAGGGCGGCCTGGTGCAGCGGGGCCTCTCCCCTACTCCCACTGGGCCAGTCGCATCCTCAGCTTGGGAGGAGGCCCGAAGTTTTCCCCGACGATGTTCTTTTAACAGTTTTTCCTGCAGCAGCCGCGCCCAACACAGGGAAGAAAGGATTGGAAGCCTCGGAGATCTTCCTTGAACACTAGCCCCATTCATTATCTTCACTCCAGGAAGGGCGATTGTGCTCCCTGTATAATTTTTCTCTTCCAAGTCTCCAGATTCTGGAACTCCCGTGTCTTTTTCTCTTCTCACCTACACCCCTGGCTCACTCTTTATGATCCCTATTTTCTAGGTTCTTTCCTCATTTTTTTTTCTCTCCCACGACCTGCTCCAAATGGTAGTACCTCGAGGCTTCTCACAACCCTCTTTCCGGGACCTGAGAAGGCTTGATAAACATTTCTGCCATCTCCCACCCCCACCCCCACCCCAACACTCTGGCTTCCCTCCCTCCCATCCCCACACTCTGGTCCAAGGATCCAGCGTGTATTATCCCTTTCAGTCCCATTAAAGCTCCCAAGTTCCCCACTGCCTCCTTTCTCTCTCTGTTCATTGCTGCACCAGGGCTCCTTTCAGGGAGGCCAAGGAGGTAGGCTCGGCGCAGACAGAGCAAAGGGCCTCCTGAGAGAGGACAAACAGGTCTGGGCGTGGGGGGCTCCCCTGGAGTGAAGAGGATCCGGTGGATGGGACACTAAGAGAGTGTGTCTCTTACCCGTATCCCATCCCATTTCATCCCAACTTTCAATCCAACCAGCACCCCATTCCACCTTTCTCCATCTCACTATCTTTCTGTCATCCCCTCACCGCATCTCAAGCAACAACCTTTTCCTGCTTTCTGTCCCAACCTTCCACCAGCCATTCCATTTTTATCCTAATTTAATATCTTTTCCCGCCTCCACTCCCTACCTCGTTCAGTTCTCTCAATACCTTCTCTCACTTTCCTTCACAAACCTCCTACTGCTCCCAGCAGCTTTGGTTCCCACTCTCCCCGCGAGATGCCTGTGCTCTTTAAAGGGTTTCTCACTCACACTGTGTCTTGGCGGCTGGTCCACTCTTTTCCCGCTAGTGGTGCGCGCCCTCTGCTGGTCCGACAGAGGGTAGGCCTGGCTACACGGCTAAGTCTTGGGAGGATTTGGAGGAGCATCATCAAGTGCTACTAAGAACAAGTGGACCTGGTCGCTCCACATTTCCTTTAGCCTTCAGAGTGAGGAACCAGACCCTTCAGCCTGGATCCGGCCTTGGGAAGCCTGGGAATTGGGTCGGGTGGATCTTTCTGACGCTGCCCGGCTCACCATCCAGAGGCACTTATAACCTGTTCTCTCCTTTTCCAAAAAGCCTGTTATCTGGGAAGTGACTTTAGATACCGTCCCTGAGAAGAAAACAGCCCTAACCAGACTTCCAAGCTAGGCCCTAGCCCTCCCTTCCCCATAGTCCAGGTATTACATTCACGAGGGTAGTGGTATCTCTTTCCAGAACAAAGGGTCTTCTTCATTTGTGGGAGAACGCTTTGGGTGCGTTGGGCCTCTTGGCAGTCAGGCAGGAAGATTTCTCTGTATCTTATGGGCAGAAAGGGGAAATAAAGGTGAGAGCCTGGATAGGTGTAGTTTGGGGTATGTACATGTGAGTGGTCCCTTCCCAAGTTGCCTATTAACCATCCAGGCTCATCTTGGGAGGGAGTCACTATTCACTTACTTATTTTTTTTTCTGGTTTCTAAATAATACATACTTACTGCAGGAAATCCAGTCAGGGATGGTGGCACAAGTCTGTGGTCCCAGCCTTGAGGAGTAAGAAGCAGGAGGAGCCAGCGTTTGAGGTTAGCCTGGGATAAAAGCAAGACTTTGCCTCAAGAAACAAAAGGAAAACCTTGAAAAAAAACACACAAAAGGCCTCCATTAAATACTGGTTGGATAAAAGGTGTAATGAGGTGGGGCTGGAGAAATGGCTCAGAGGTTAAGAGCACTGGCTGCTCTTCCAGAGGCCCTGAGTTCAATTTCCAGCACCCACATGGTGGTGGCTCATAACCATCTACAATGTAGATCTGATGCCCTCTTCTGGCTGCAGGTGTACATGCAGACACATACATTTTTTTAAAAAGTAAAATGAGACATGGGGCAGGGAGAGAAATCACCTATATCCTCATTCAAAGGCCATTCTTGATCCCTCTGTCTAATGGCCTTCCTTTTCTCTATGCCTTTTTATTTGTTTTTTTTGGGGGGGTGTTTTGTTTTGAGACAGGGTTTCTCTGTGTAGCTCTGTAGACCAGGCTGGCCTCAAACTCACAGAGACTTGCCTGTCTCTGCCTCCTGAGTGCTGTCAAAGATGTGCGCCACCACCACCTGGTTTTCCATACTAATTTAAAAAAGATTAGTTTATTTTATGTGTGTAAGTGTTTTGTCTTCATGTGTTCATGTGCAGCACACTAGTGCCTGGTGCCTGCCAAAGTCAGAAGAGGTTGCTGGATTCCCTTAGAACTAGAGTTATGGATGATTATGAGCTACCATGTGAGTGCTGGGAACTAAACTCTGGCCCTCTTTAAGAGCAACCAGTGCTCTTAACTGCTGATCCATCTCTCCAACTCTTATCTGTAGTATTTAAAAACTCAGGACAGGCTGGAGAGATGGCTCGGCATTTAAGAGCACTGGCTGCTCTTTGAAAGGACCAGGGTTCAACCCCAGCACCCACATGGCAGTTCAAAATGGTATAGTGGTACACGACTTTAATCCCAGCAGTAGCAGGTAAATCTCTTTGAGTTCAAGGCTAGCCTGGTCTACACAGTGAGTTCCAGGATAGCCAGGGCTACACAGAGAAACCCTGTCTCGAAAAACCAAACAAAAACAAAAATGAACATAAAACCTTAGAATACTCTATTTTTGCCACCTAACATTCTAGCATAGGCATGTCCTATTTAGCTCCTGAGATGGAGAATGGGCTCATATAGTCCAGAGAGTACATGAGCCATGGGGAGTCTGGGTTGCTAGGGGCTCAAGACTTGCAGAAGGCATTGGAGGACCAGCATGCTTACAGCCCTATACAGGGATGAAGTTCACCAGAGGAGAGACCAAGGTAGGAACAAGAAGTCTGAGCTGCCAAGAATTTCCTGGCAAGGGTTGAGAGGTCCTTTTCTTAAATCTTTTTAAATGCATTTTTAAAGATTTGTTAATTTATGTGCATTGGTGTTTTGTCTGCATATCTGTGTGACCATGTCCAATCCTCTGGAACTGGACTTAACACACAGCTGTGACCTGTCATAGGGTGCTGGGAATTGTACCCAAGTCCTCTGGAAGAGCAGCAATCGCTCTTAACTGCTGAGCTATCTCTCCAACCTCCTGTTCTTAGATCTTTATATGAAACAACAGGAGACAGAATAAAAGTCACACCAAGGTTGGGTCTTGCAGAGGCTATATACAAAATAGTGGTGTCTTAGGAAACACAGTGACAGGCAGAAAAATGGAATTTGAGGATTGTTGGGGATATGGTATTTAGGGTGGATGAAGGGATCCACCCCACCCCCATTCCTGGAATGTAAGGCTCAGAGGAAGAACTCTGGAGAGAAAATGGCAGCACCACTATAGTCTGGGAATTCAACTTTGGAAAAGGGTGTGAGAACTGTCCTCACTTATCCAGAGAACAATTAGGATGGAGAGGACCCGAAGGATGGTTGGGGCAGTGTCTGGCATGTGCTTGATCCTGCAGTAAAACTGATGGTACTTTGAGCTGTGAAAGGACCCCAGGCACGGCATGTGTCAGATCCTTTTGGGAACAGTTGAAAGTGGGGATGGGTGGACCCAGTGACTTCTCCAACCTTGAGTTCCTTAAGGTCCCATAAGCTGATTCAGTCATTGTGGAATAGCTGGGAGATGTTCAGTTACTTGATGGCACTTATGGAATCCCATTCTTATGCCCACCTGACTCTTCTTTTCTGTCCCTGTAGCTAGTCTGAGAGGCTCATACTGGAGTGGGGACAGAAAACTCACGTTACAATCGTGGCTTGTCAGTGAACTTGCTATGTGGTCTTCAGATAATCACGTTTCTTTTCTGGACTTCCATTCTCACCTTATGAAAATTCTGAGGCTAAACTGTGGATTTGTAAGCTGTTCTGTGGAATCTCGGGGGTCCAGTGGATTCTCTCTACAAAGCATTTGAAAGCATTTGTTCAAGGTGATAGTAACATTAAACCCAGCCTCAAAATCTTAGGGGCATGCATCATCTCCCCTAGTTTGTTCCCTGGCTGCCATGATATGCCTGAGTCTTGGGGCCTCTGTTCTCAAGCCCAAAAGGAGACATAGTCTTGCAGTACTGGAAGTTGAATGGAGGGCTTCCAGAGTGCTAGAGATTCTCTACCACATTCTCAGCCCCAAGAAGACACCTTCTAACCACATCCAGCTTCCTAATAATCCAGACCTTTCTCTACTGACCCTTAGCCCCATGGTTCTTGGGCCTCCAAGGTGTTGATCCCATTATTGTGTGTAGTCAACCCAGAGGAAAGTCCGCCCTTCCTTCCTTCTTCCTTCCTTCCTTCCTTCCTTCCTTCCTTCCTTCCTTCTTTCTTTCTTTCTTTCTTTCTTTCTTTGTTTTTAACATTTATTAATTCAAGTTACATCTCCATCACAGTCCCCCTCCTTCCTCCCCTCCTGATCCCACCTTCCCACCCTCTACCCCCTCTTCCTCCTCTCCTTCTCCTCGGGTGAGGGGATCAAGCACATATCAGCCCCCCTCAGTTCATCAGTCACATGAGGGCTAAGAGTTTCCTCTTGTTTTGGAGTCCCACATGGCAGCTCAGTTAGGGTAAAGTGTATCACTAACAAGTAACAAAGTCCATGACTGAGGCCACCCTCCCTACTTGTTAAGAGATTTGTAGAAAAACCAAGTTGCCTAGCATCTATATTTGTATAGGAGGGTCTAGGTCTAGTCTAAGTTTTGTGGTTGTTGTTGCTCTTCTTCTTCTTTGGTTAGTGTTTCAGTCTCTGTAGCCTGTAGGGGACTAGGTTGGTTGGTTCTGTTGATCTTCACGTGTTGATATTGACCCCTCTGAGTCTCTCTATTCCTCCTCCCTCTATTATACATGACTCCCAGAGCTCCACCTAATGAATGTTTGACTGTGTGTCTCAGCCTCTGTTTTGATCTGCTTCTGGGCGGAGTTTCTCATAGGATAGTTATGCTAGGTTCCTGTTCCTTTGGGTCTGTGGGTTGTAGGATAGTTGTCCTGCACTATATGGCTAACATTCAGTTATAAGTGAGTACACCTTCTTTCAATCTTTAAAGTTCTAAATCCTGGTTTGGTCATCTCACCCACTTCACTGGTGACAAGATGGTTTGCTCCTGTGCCTTTCATCATGAGTTTGCAGTGCAGAGCCTACAAAATGATTTCACAACACGCCTCCCCTAAGGTTAGGGAGGGGAAAGGGGGGACAGCTATAACTGCAGCTGCTTGGAGAGTCATACTAAATCAAGCACCACCCTGTTAAACAACATGGCCAAAGTCAGGGGACTTGTTCAGGGACCCATGTCACCTGGTTCCCCTGACAGACCATTTCTCACTCCTCTAATGACTTCTTCCTTAGTCCCAAACACTGTCGATGGCCTTGCTTAGAATCAGTCCAAAGCTGTGACCCATGTCTTCCCTGATGCCCTGTGTGCTTTTGAAGGTGGCATCCAAAGCCCTGATAACATGCCACGTGAAGATCTGTGGCCTTGCTGTGGCCTTGAGTGGCTGTAGAGGACCTGTGCCACGTAGCGCACATAGGCTGACAGAGGGCTTTCCCATGACAGATGGTTTTCACCCGGGCTGGCTCATGTGACAGATACTTGCACACTGGGATGTGCTTTCCTCAGAGCCTCTGCTCTGTTGGCTTCACCTTTTCGCCAATATGCCTTTAAGATTCATTACAACCTCGTTAGCTTGCTTGTTTGAGCTGTTCAGAATTCACTTGGATCTGCTGATAATAAAAATACACCCTACTCTTCCCTGAACCTGGCTCGACGCTTTGTGCTCTGCTTTGTGCTAATGTTGTACAATCAGTCTGCTCTCTGATCTGATCACACTTTGACAAGCTTACCTCAGTCTTCAGCTGAGGAAACTGAGGCTTGGAGGAGTAAAGTGATTGGGCCCAACCTGTGGCCTCAGAGCCGAATTCCTCACCATTCTCCAAGTTCCTCTCATGGTCTCAATCAGATGCCCTGAGAAGGAACTTAAGTGGCCACACTTACTTTTCCATGGCAGTCTAGACCTGGTCCTAGGTCCAAATGGTGAACCCTCTTGACTGGTAATGGAGCACTTGGGTGGGCTTCCCATTCTCAGGGGATCTTCCATATCTTTGTGAGCTAAGCAGAGAACATACAATATCTAGAACTACAAGAGTTCAGCCAGGTGAAAGCCATGTGACTTTGGGGAGATATCTTACCACTCTGAGGTGTTTCCTTCCCTACTGCATGCTTCCCATTGCTGTTGTGTGGACTATTATACGAAAGTCGGAGGCAAGCTTTCTTATTAACAGCGATTCACATTACCACCACAACCAATATCCAAAATCGTGTTTGATTTTTAAAAACCTCTGTTTCCCCCATTTTATGGATGAAAATGCGGAGGTACATAAGGGACAAGTAACTTGTCTCCTGATAAGTAAGGACAGTACAACACCCGAGTTCAGCCTGGCACCAAACAGTGCTCTCTCTCCTACCTCAGGAGAAGCGCTTCATACACTGAAGACCAACCAGGAGTAAGAATAAGGCTGATACTGAAAATGTATGTTCCAGGTACCATTTAAAGATGTTTATACTCTCTTTACCATCAGAAAGCTCTGGGTAAAGTGTTCTAGCACCCGTTTTAGTTTTTAGACAAAGAAAACCAAGGCACAAAATGACAAAGAGCTCATTTGGAATCCCAGAGCATCCCAGTGGTAGGAGTGGGATTCAATCACCATAGCCCACTGTTCACTCTGCTCCTAGTGCCTTGGTTATGATCCCATTCATGGTGGAGTGAAAATTCTGAGAATATGAGGGTTTCAGGAAGCAGCAGATTCCTAATGCCAGCATTTACCAAAAGTTCCAGACAAACAGCAAAGTGAGGGAAGCATTTTGAAATCTTGTGACCATCGCCTTTCTCTCTGATGGCATGGTGTAGTAGTAACAGCCTAGATGGCTGCTGCTTCAAACCTCTCCACTCTTCTCTGGGGGAGGGCTAAGGCTGCTCACTTTTCTGATCCTCCGTGACATCATTATACAATAGAGGTGCTGCTGAGACACACTTCTTAACTGAGGACAGCCTGTGCCTGAGCAGTTCATCTCAGAGCGCTGCTCTAGATGTTCATTGATCAACGCAGAGCAAGACTGAAAAGTCACGCCATTCCCTACTGTCTAAGCCTCTAACTCTGCGTCCCAGTTTTCCCATGAATCAGAGAATCGCTCCCCTCCCTTCTCTGCATGTGTGTGTTCCCACTATTTTGCTTTGTTTTCTGTTTACTTATTTTTATTTTAGTATGTGGGTGCTTTGTCTGCATGCATGTCTGCACACCATTTACGTGCTGGGTGCCTGTAGAGTTACAAACAGTTGTTAGGTGTCACGTGGATGCTGGGAACTGAACTCCAGTCCTCTGGAAGTACAGCCAGTGCTCTTAAAGGTTGAACCCTTTCTCCAGCACCCCTTGCTTTCTTGAGGCTAGAGGAGGAGGAAGTTGCTAAAAAAGAGACTGGAAGGCCAGGGAGCATCAGGTTCCTCTTTCTGGATCATGATGCCAAGTTGCTTAGCAACACAGCAGGAATTGTCAAGGAGGCTCCAGGCAGTGGCATCCTTTAACTCACACTGCAGCATGGAGTGACGTGGGAGGTGTGGGATGGGAAGATGAATGGAGTAAGTGTAGAAGGGCCTCAGACTCAGATGGTAAATAAGGTCTGGGATGCATGCTCATCCCCTGTGATTATCTTCCCAGTCCCCCCATATTTCCCTGTGGTCCCAGGATCTGTCACATGGCACCTGGACAATGGTGGGACTGTGCACTTAAGGACTAGAGTCAGGACCACCTTATGTGATTTACAACATATAAAGCATATCCATCCACATGATTTCATCTAAAATTTGCAGCAGTATATTTTATGTTATTGTATCTCATTTTACTTAGCATGTGCATGTGTGCATGTGTTCATATGTGAGTTTATGTGTATGGGTACAGGTACATGTGTACCCTAGTATATGTGGTGGTCAGAAGACAATCTCAGTCCTCACCTTTTACCTTATTTGACATGGGCCTTTCTTTTGTTTTTAAAAGATATATTTATTTTATTTTCCACATATGGGTACTTTGCTTGCATTTATGTATATGCACCATATATGTCCTTCGTGTCCATGGAGATCTTACAAAGGCATCAGATCCCCTGGAACTTGATTTACAAATAGTTAGGAAGCACTGTGTGGGTGCTGGGAATCGAACCCGGGTGTTCTGCAAGAACAGCAAGTGCATTTAATCACCCAGCCACCTCTGCCACCTCTGAAAGTTTCTTGTGTCATCATGTGTCATGTCAGTCCATGTCCATCCATTCCCCCACCTCCACCCCGTGTTCCTACAGTTAGCTGACCCTCAAGTTCCTGGGGGTCACCATGTTTCCACTTTCCATCTCACCATAGGAGCACTGGGATGCTCACACACACACACATTTGCACACACATGCACACTATACAGACACACACCACACACACTCACACACACACCACACACAGGCACATACATTCACACACACAAACTCATACACACACACACAAACTCATACATTCACACATATGCACACAATAACATACACATACACACACCACACACGCACACCACACATATGCACACATATAGCACACACCACACATGTACACTATACACACATACCACATACACACACTCACACACACATACCACACACATACACATACAAACTCACACACACTCACATACACGCACATGCACACACACACCATATGCACACACACCACACACATACACACACACACACACACACACACACACACACACACACACACAC